>JARHVA010003525.1:955000-1337500 GCA_037957365.1 Torreya grandis
CTTAATCATGGACTCCTCCTCAAATACAGATCACATACATTATTATATATATATATATATATATATATATATATATATATATATATATATATATATATATATATATATATATATATATATATAGGTATAAATTAAAAAAATATCATTTATTATTATTAAGCACACATCTAGAAAATAACAAGCAAACACCTATTCAAGTTCATTAAATCAATTGTAAAAATAAGTTATACTAATATATTATTCCTTATTTATATATAATCATATGAGAATTCATATTATATGTCTGAATAATTAAAATAATAACCCATGAGTGATATTTGTCAAGTTATAAGATAGATCATTGCATGCCCTTGAATATAACATATTGCATCTTTATGCACACACAATCCCATAATTAGGGGAGAAATACGTATGTATGAGGACCTCCTCAGAGTATTATATACAAATAGAGATAATTAATTAACAATTCCTTTAGGTTAACTTGACTTCATGAATTGACTAACCTATTTTTGGAAAAGTGACTTAACCTATGGTAAAAAATTAGGGTTTAAGATATACACAGTCATATAAAGCATGTGCATGTAATCCATATAATAATAAAAAAGGTGACATACAATGATAAAAAGCATATGTAGTTAATTTTAAATACAATTAATATTTTGTATAAGATAAAACCATTACGAAATAGATAGAAGCATCGATAAAAGTGTCCACAAGTCAAGGTAAACATCTAGGCCTAAATAAATAATATTTCCAAAATCTTATGACTAGATCCTGAGCATCAACCTACCTAATTTTACCTATACATAACTTATATCCAATTAAACATATAAAAATAATCTAAATATTATCCCTTCCTTGTGTTTTAATTATCAGATTACCAATTGGCATTGCAGTTTCCATGTTTAATGGTTTTATAAATTCAATGTATTATGTTATCTAAATAAGTTAAATTGGCTTAATCTAGAATAGTTTTATTCATCCATTTTATTAGACTATTTTATCCATTTAACCATAATAATTTATCATGAAAAAGGTTTAAACATTTGGTAAACCTTATCTTTGAGTCTTCTAATGCAAATCGTAGCTTGCTCTAGGGTTTTTAGCCTTTTAATATTTTTTCTTATTGTACTTATTCACATTTGTTCCATGATTTTTATATGTAAATTATGATTACAAGATAGAGTTAGTTTATTTTTTTAGTATTAAAAATATAAACAATTTCACAAATCATAACATCCCAAGCATGATTCATTAGATTGGGTAAGGTCTATGAAAAAAAGAACAAATAGAAAACATGAACAAGTAGACTTATACCTTAATCATGGACTCTTATTCAAATATAGATCACATACATTATATATATATATATATATATATATATATATATATATATATATATATATATATTGGTATAAATTAAAAAAATATCATTTATCATTATTAAGCACACATCTAGCAAATAACAAGCAAGCACCTATTCAAGTTCATTAAATCAATTGTAAAAATAAGTTATACTAATATATTATTCCTTATTTATATATAATCATATGAGAATTCATATTATAGGTCTGAATAATTAAAATAATAACCCATGCGTGATATTTGTCAAGTTATAAGATAGATCATTGCATGCCCTTGAATATAACATATTGCATCTTTATGCACACACAAGCCCATAATCAGGGGAGAAATACATATGTATGAGGACCTCCTTAGAGTATTATATACAAATAGAGATAATTAATATACAAGTCCTTTAGGTTAACTTGACTTCATGAATTGACTAACCTATTTTTGGTAAAGTGACTTAACCTATGGTAAAAAATTAGGGTTTAAGATATACACAGTCATATAAAGCATGTGCATGTAATCCATATAATTATAAAAAGGGTGACATACAATGATAAAAAGCATATGTAGTTAATTTTAAATACAATTAATATTTTGTATAAGATAAAACCATTAAGAAACAGATAGAAGCATCGATAAAAGTGTCCACAAGTCGAGGTAAACATCTAGGTCTAAATAAATAATATTTTCAAAATCTTACGACTAGATCCTGAGCATCAACCTACCTCATTTTAACTATACATAACTTATATCCACTTAAACATATAAAAATAATCTAAATATTATCCCTTCCTTGTGTTTTAATTATCAGACTATCAATTGGCATTGCACTTTCCATGTTTAATGGTTTTATAAATTCAATGTATTAGGTTATCTAAATAAGTTAAATTAGCTTAATCTAGAATAGTTTTATTCATCCATTTTATTAGACTATTTTATCCATTTAACCATAATACTTTATCATGAAAAAGGTTTAAACATTTGGTAAACCTTATCTTTGAGTCTTCTAATGCAAATCCTAGCTTGCTCTAGGGTTTTTAGCCTTTTAATATTTTTGCTTATTGTACTTATTCACATTTGTTCCATGATTTTTATATGTAAATTATGATTGCAAGATAGACTTAGTTTATTTTTTTAGTATTAAAAATATAAACAATTTCACAAATCATAACATCCCAAGCATGATTCATTAGATTGCATAAGGTCTATGAAAAAAAGAACAAATAGAAAACATGAACAAGTAGACTTATACCTTAATCATGGACTCTTCTTCAAATACAAATCACATACAATATATATATATATATATATATATATATATATATATATATATATATATATATATATATATATATATATATATTCATCAATGTCATGGTGTAAAAACCATAAACATCTCTACAAGAAACATATAAAATGGCATATGGATCAATTGGAATAAAAACATTGAATATTTTGAGGGATTTATATATAGTTTATTTGAAAAAAAATATCATTGAAATGTCTATGGAGACCCTTAAATTTATAGGTTTCCATATTGATTATGGCCTTTGGATAAAGATCAAGATGAGTGGATACAATTTTATTAAATTTTGGAGGTAAGTACCATAAATATTTTGGAAAGAGGTTACATTAATGAGGTATGGCTTGCCTTAATCTTGACATTTTTTTGTATTAATTTCTTAGTGCATGCAACTTTCATAATAATGTCATGGATGATGTTCATGATTTAGATATTTTTTGAATATTAAAATGACATATTAGATATTAACCCATTTCTATTGATTTTCCATTTATCCATTTGATTTTATTTTTCAATAATTAATCCCAATCAGCATTTGGGTGATTTATGTAATATAAAAATTTGAACATTAATTTTAATAAATTACTGCAAAGAATTGATTATAAAGTGACAATTTGACTCAAATTAGTTTAAACAAAGATGAAAACTGGTTACGATGTATTGACCCAATCAAGGATGCACCAATAACTTTTTAAATTTTCATGTGACATGTGCAGATGAATTAAAGAGTTTCAATGGTATTTGGTCTATTTTTTGCATTATTATGGGAAGTCATTATGACATAAAATTTTGACATAGAAGTGGTACAAATCAGATGTCTACATTTTACTTATGTTTGAAAGGGTGTGGTGAGCCACTTATATGAAGTAATAACTTTTCAAATAATAAAAAGTTTATTAAAAAAGATCACAATTAGAATAAATGATTTTGTTCCCACTTTTGTTTAATTTGCTTGAGTTGCAAAAAAATGAGCTCACAAAAATGCCCCAAACCATGTTTGGGAGGCCTATGATTTCACCTCAAGGGTATGGATAAAAAATATTTGTGATGGATGTTCCATCAAACATAATAAATTGGCACACATTTTAGTAGAATAGGCTAAAACATGGAGTAATTAAAAGAAAATAGGTCAATAAATGGATGACAGAGCCAAAAATAAGCCTCCTTAGAAGAATGAAGCACAATAGGGGCAAGGAAAAATTCAAAATTTTGGCTATAAATTTACCTTTGAGGGGGTTAAAAGAAATAAAATTTACCCTTCCCTTTTTGAAACTTATATCTATAGATTTGTGCATAAGATAAGTGAGGAAAATAGCCCACATTCCTCATCACAGGCATCTTGGCAAGCTCATGCAAGAGTACCAATGATCGACATGGAGTGGCACATCATTAAGTGCTTTTTTATTTGGTCAAATTCATCACTAATATCATTTAATGCACTTTGAAATCTCATAGATTGATGAACTCACTATTTTTAAACAAATGAAAATGGTGAGGTCACTCATGCAAATGGTGATATTATTGACCAAATAATGAGGCCACGGTTGACTAAGCAATATCACCAAAATAGTTGGAATTAATAAAATAAAGAGTTTTCATTTTCAATCCCAAACTAGCATAAATGGTGAGAATGTCAATAAAATGATGACATCATAATTTTGAATGGAAATTATCCAAAATAACAAATTAATGCCAAAGAATGGGATTATCCTACCAATTAGAAGGAACATCCTGCTAAACAACAAACTCATCATAAAATGATAAAAATGTAAATAAGATAAAGAAAAATGATAGGAACATCCTAAAAAAATGTGGGAATTCTTATAGAAATGGAAAAATTGTAAATAAAATGGTGATATCACCCAAAGGCAAATGAAGGCAAGTAGAAGAAAAGGATAATCAGGAAAGAATTAAAAATTTCTAAGTTTAAAATTAGAAGAAAGTGGTAAAATTGATTATATTTTATAAGTAGATATAAAATGAAGTGAATTTGACATGCCTTGTTATATATAGGTGTGAGTGGAGGTCATGATAGCATGGGACAGGTCGTTGAGAACTATGCCATCCTAACATTATGATTGAGGAGATTGTAGTGTTATTAGAGACATTAGGGATACTTCACATGGCATAGATGCTATTGATTTGATCTGATGAAGCTTAATTTTTAGTGCTAGTTGAACATTGGGTTTCTAAGACATAGACCTTCCATATTTTGATAGGTGAGGCCATGATGACCCTGGAAGATGTATGGTAGATTTTATGGTTTTGAATTTAGGGCTTGGGTATTTAGTGGATGTGACATGGAAGGATAACTATGTTGGAGGACCTAATTAGTATCACAAAAATTATGATTAAAGGTGGGGCCATTGATATTTAAGTTATAAAGGACTTATCATTCCCACCAGATGCCATCTCTAAAGGGGGTGCTATGGGTACAATGGTAATAGTGGTAGAAATCCCAAGAGTAGATGGAGAATAGGGACATACATTAGTACCAATATAGGAACATGATACTCTTTTACAAACACCATAGGAATGAATGCCTAGAGAGGTGATTTTTATGGTGATTTTTAGTAGCCTCTTATTGCCTGAAAAGAGTGGTTAGTTTTCCATATTATCCTAATAGGAGTGGTATGAGATATGTTATAATCAAACACCTATTTTACATAGGGAACTATGGTATTAGATCAATTATATAATGATTTTCATGTGGTAGCATATCAATGTTGATGGAGTATTGGTTCAAATACATTACTATAGGTTTGGGCCTGGGAGCATATTTATATAGAACAACCAATCAATTAGAAGATGCACTGATGGGATTAGGACCCATTAGATTTTGGTTGGTATTAGATAGGTGTCAAAATTTAAGGTTATAAAATGGATTTTTACTAATATCATTGGGATATAGATGAGATGGTAGGTAGGGACTTTATATAACATCCCTACATGGTAGTACAATTTGGCTAGGTAGAGGATGGATTTTTGACCTAATATATGATCATGTCATGCTACATCACAAGGTATCATGAAATTATAATGGAGTGGTATAAGCTTGGTTATGTGTAGTGATATTTTAGGTTACAGTAGGATGTACCTTATAGAACACACTATTTTTCACATGTTACTTGAGAGATTAGGGAATGGGGGCCACTCATCCCTAAGACATGGGCAATCAAGAACTATCTTACCCTTCAACCATATGTAAGAGGCATATTAGATATAGGCATTAAAAATGCTTATGAAACATTGTGGGTATGGTATATGCATACATTATTAACATGAACCCATCCTTAACATCTTAGATATCACTAGAAGAGGGTTAGGTAGAGGAAGTCACCAATACAAGGTCTTCCACACATATAGGCATAGATACAAGTACATGACCTAGCATAGTAGGGTTTAATATAGATTCCTCTAGAGTATATTATATAGTTTTTTATTCATTATATATCATAACATATACTATAAATCCAAGTGTAGTAGGTTTCATAGTAGGCATTACAAACTCTAGGCACAAAATTTGCACCAATAGTTCTATATTCTGGGTTAAATGCCAAGGAAAAATAAAATGGGGCTATGGATAGAGTTGGAAGATAGAGTCCTACCCTATATAAATATATGATAGATAATAATATAGAGGCTTATAGGTAGGTTATATTTGAGGCAAGGTCCTCAGGGACCACCAGATCAATGAAGGATTAGGCCCTCATATATATACTATAACAAGAGATTACTACTAGATTAGTAGAGATTGTAGGCATTAGGAAGGATGTGGTAGGGTTATGAGATGAGATTGTGATAACATAAGAGATACCATGAGGCTAAAAATTATTATTACAACCTAGGATATAGAGATTAGAATAGTGAGATGGCAAGTTGCCCATATGAGCACCCTTTAGGGCTAACTCATGATGGGAGATGCATAGCTTGTTACAATGATTAGTGAGTAAGATAGGGCTTACATAGAGTTATAATGAGACCATGTATATGTTTATAGGATATATTGGGAGTCATATGATGCATGAAAGATTATGTCTAATTAGGGCTTAGCTAGGTCACTAGTTAACATGGTCCAAGCTGAGGATGATGCCCTATAGGTGAAGTATGATGTCATTCTAATAAAGGATAAGGCTCTTTATTTTAAAGAGTACACATAGAGATAGAGTAATATTTAAAATTACAATTCATGCCATATAATGGCCTTAGATAGATTAGTGGTACAACCCAAATCATAATAGAGAGTTATGGGGCCAACACCACAATGTTGACTAGTGCCAGGTATTAGGCATAGTTTTGACTATAGTTCTCCTAGAGATGGACAAATTTAGAGTTGATATTTTGGTTGCAGCTCCACATTTATATATATATATATATATATATATATATATATATATATATGAGATGTATATAGTCTTTTGATGTATAAAAATATGACTTTGAGACATCTATTACATTTATTTTTGGTTTACTTGCATGTATATAGAGTCTGATATTCTTTTGGTATATGTGATGCTGCTTCTATTATGAGTTGATGATATATGTAGATTTTTGAGTAAAATATGGATTTTGATGCTTGCTATTTTTCCATGATTCTATTGTCTTGATTTTTAGTTGACATTGAACTTGTTTTTGTGTTAGATAACAAATATGAATGAATGGAATAATGACATAGCATTCTTTTCATGGATATATTTGGTATGAATAGTTTATATATGCTTATTTTGGATATGCATGTCCTTAATTAACATAGAGATAGCCATGTTGATTCAAATTTTGTCATGTGATGTGATTGTGGAAAATGTAATGATAACTTGATTATGCATGGGATAGATAGATCATGTCTATAGAGATGTTCTCAACACAACATTATGTATGAGACTTGAAAACTTTATTTTTAATTTTGAAAATGACAGGATGTACCATAAGTATAAATTAATTATGATAACATTATTTTTCAAATGCATAGGGACTAGTTTAGGTGCAAATATTTTAAAATTTAGGATCAAGATATAACACATCAAGACCTAAGTGTCAAACATAATGTAATGAACAAATACAAACCAAAAATTAGTTCAAATACAAGTGTAAAATAACTTAAGACCAAGATATGCAGAATCAAGACAAAAGTGTAAAAAATGTTGTACTAAACAAAAATAATAAAATAAATAGACTTATAAATAAACATGAAAATAACCATATAATTAAAAAAACACAACAAAACAATGTAAAAAGATAAAATACAACCAATTAATCAAAAATTGTGTGTGTGTTATTAGGAAGGAATTACGGTTGGATAAATTTCCCATAAGCCATGGGGATAATGGATATGCCGAAGTGATGAAATATGCATTATAAAAAGAGGGAATATAAGAATAAGGAAAGGGTGGCTGAGATACCCGTAAATGCCCCATACAAATGGATGATACCTACATAGTCCATATGGATTTTAGGCCAAATGTATTTCTCCCAAGGATTGGGAAAGAAGAAAAGTGAGGACAAGGAGAGACAAATGTTTCATAGAGGAAAAATAGGAATGGATCACAAAATGGAGAGAGCATAAGGAAAAAGTTTTCACAAAATATGAGAGCATGAGACACTGATTTCTCAAAAAATGGTGAGAGTATAAGTCAAATATTAGGGGAAATTAAAATGAGAATAGAAGCTACCAAGATGACCCAAATGCCCCATGCATCCAAGTGCTACCTACATAGTTGGTGTGGACCTCAAACTAATGTAGTTTTCTTAGAAATTGGAGGCTAATAAATAAATGACAATGATAATTGGAAATGATTAGGATTGAGTAAGAGGTTAAAAACATAATAGGACCAAGATCCACTAGTGAATAGGATGACAAAAGGCTTAAAGATTTTATGGCTTTACATCTCTTTTGCAAATTTAA
Source organism: Torreya grandis (assembly GCA_037957365.1). NCBI lineage: Eukaryota > Viridiplantae > Streptophyta > Pinopsida > Cupressales > Taxaceae > Torreya > Torreya grandis. The sequence continues at coordinate 963,559 of JARHVA010003525.1, forward strand.
AGTTTTTTCTTGAATTTTTAATTTTTAAGGTTTTTGTGTATTTTTATTTTTTTGAAATTTTTGGAATAATAAAAGCAAGGGAATATTGAAAAATGTACAAATAGCCATCTATTAAAGGGAAAAAACCCTTAGGTAGGGGTTCAAAGAATAGCTAAATTAACTTCTATGGTATGACACCATGAACTAAAAATAGAACCCAAGGTAAAGGGAAATACCTCGCAATAGTAAATAAGAATATGAAATAATTGATTGATGAAATGATATAGGGAATATTTATTATAAAAAGTGAAGAGAAGTCATCTCAAGGAATTATCAAGCATGAAAAACCATATTAAAGGACTTTGATACACTTTTCTACAAATAAGTTACTAAGGCTGATCAATCTAGAATGCTTATGAAAATGTTATTTGAATATATATGTATCACTTATTGGTCAAAATAAAGATCATGATGGTAATAGGAAATGAGATAAAGGACAAGAATGGCAAAAGGGATGAAAAACAAAGGGAAATTTGTGAATGCAAAATTGATGTCCCCAAGTAAGGGCCCTTATAGATAATGGTTTAATCCAGTCAACATAGAAATGTTTAAGATTAAAAATATTCATAGGCTCATTGAGATCTTGTCCATCTGGTGTATCTAGAATGTATAGCTAGAACCATAATTTTTATTAATAACATATGGAATCAACTAATTGTAAACAAACCTACATTTATTTTTATGCTTAGTTTTGGTATTTCTCTAATTCTATTTTAGCACTAAATCACCAACTTCAAACTCTCTGGGAAGAATATTTTTGTTATAAATGTGGCGTAGCCAATTTTAATAGGATGTCAAATGGTTTATTGTAGCTAGATATTTATCATATAGGAGATCCAACTGCAATAACATGGAAACTCAGTAATCTTCATCATCAATTATATTTAGTAGGGAGATTCATAGAGAGGGTAATTTGATCTCTATAAGGATGATAGCCTCAGAGCTAAAAAATAGGGAATAAGGCATAATGCTTATAGCTGTATGATTACTATTATGGTAAGGCCACAAGGATAGGAATAATTACAAGTGCCAATCATGGCCATCATCATTGAAATTATTCCTAAGAATATTAACATTGGTTTTGTTAGATGCCTCAACTTGGTTATCACCTTGAGGAAAATAGGGTGTGGATCTTTTATATGTATATGGAATTGGGTACTAAGGGATTTTACATCCTTATTTTTGAATGATTCAAAATTATCATATATAATGGTAGAGGGAATGCCATGGAACTATATGAGGTAATAGTAGATGAACTTAGAAATTGGCTTCCTAATTGTGTAATTAATGGGGTGTCCTCTATCAACTTAGTAAAATATTATATATTAGTGAGGATATGCTTGAAACCATAAAAAAAGTGGTGTTTAGTTTCCATACGAGATCAAGTCCCCATGAAAAAAATGGTTATAGATTTGTAATCCATTAAAGTGGTTGTGAAAGAGTATGGATCAAATTTTTTGACAGGAAATGTAGTTCTTAACATACTTGTAGGCATCTATCTCCATTGTTGGTGAATAATATCCTTTTCAAAGGAGTTTCTTTACAAGGACCATGTCATTGGTGTGGGACCCAAAAATACCTTCATGTACCTCTTTAATTTCTAACATAGATTCTCTTGAAGTTAAATTACAAAGAAACATTTCATCATAGCCTCTATGATAGAGTGTGTTACTAAGTAGGGTGTAATGAGAAGCATTATGAAGGAATGCTTTGTGTTGGTTTTGGGATAGGTTATTAGGGAGAATTTAGTCTTGGATATGGGTATATAGGTATTGGTACCAAGGGGAGTTGGGACCAACAATATCACATACCATTTCAAAATCTAGATGTACATGATCTGGTTGAATAAGGCTCTATATAATAAAGTGATACTCTTTAACATTATCAACCACTGCTATCATGGAACTAATGGTTACCATTACATATGTTGATATATTGTTAACCCTTGGTATCTACTCAAATTAAATAAATTTAAGTGTTGTTTGAGCTTGTCAACCATACCTTTGTAAGGTAGTAGTTTCTCATCTATGATTTGGTATTGGTTTTGTATCTTGATTAATGATCAATTGGGAATCACCATATACCATCAACCATTGAATGTTCCACTATACTATGAGATGAAGTCCTAAAATGAGTGATTCATATTCTACCATATTATTGGTGTAGTTAAAACTGATATGAAAAACCTTAAGAGTAAGATCCCCTTATGGCATGATGAATAAAATGTTAGATCTAGATCCACTATATGTAAATGAACCATCAAAGTAAAGTTTTCATTGTTTGGACTCAATAAACACTTCTTCTAGGGTTAAAATTGACTCATATAGGAAATAAAAAGTGAGGGGGTTAGTGTCTAATAGAGAAGTTTCAACAAGTTGATCTATAAAGACTTTCCCCTTTATGGATTTTTGGTTTTGATACTCAACATCAAACTCACGTAGAAATATTACCCACTTGGCCATGTGACCTATTAGAGTTTCCTTGGATAATAGATATTTGAGGGGATCAATCTTGGTTATTAAAATGGTCTTTTTATTTAACATTTAGTATCAAAGTTTTTGAGAAGTGAATACCATTGATAAATAGGCCTTTTCAATTGGCGAATAGTAATTTTCATAAATGATAAGTGTTTTAATAAAATAGTAAACTACATGCTCCTTACCTTATTTATCATGCTAAGCTAAAAGTGACCCCAATGCATATTCTTTTTCTGAGGCGTAAAAGATCAGAGGCTTCCCTAACATAGGTAGGATCAATAATGGCATATTTTATAAGTAGGTCTTCAATTATTTAAAATCTTATTTACAAACTATATCCCTCTATGATTTGACACCTTTCTTAAAAAGGTGAGTAAAATGATGACACCAATCTATAAGTTATAAGATAAACCAATGAATAGATTGAATCTTATTCATAAGATATGGAGCTACTTCATATTAGATAGAGGAGGCATTTACACAATGGATTTAATCTTAGTAGGATCAACTTTGATTCCTTTACATGATATAATGAACCCTAGTTATTTTATAGAAGTAACACCAAAGATGCACTTCTTAGGATTGAGGCATATCTTATATTCACAAAGTCTCTCAAAGATTATTCATAGAAATTTAGGGTTTCTTTCATGTGCCTTTAACTTGGCTAGGATTTCATCCACATAGTTCTCAATAATATCATGCATCATGTCATGAAATATGATTGTCATGGCACGTTGGTAAGTTGAACAAGCATTATTCAATCCAAATGGAATTAATTGATAACAATTTTTTCCCTATGGAGTGGTGAATGGTGTTTTGTGCTAGTCTTTAGGTGTAATATTTATCTGATTATATCCTAAGATGCCATACATGAGGGACAACATCTCATACCCTACTATTTATTTGACTATCATGTTTTTATTTAGTAAGGAGAAGATATCCTTGGGCAAGCTTTATTGATATCTCTAAAATTAGTACATAATATAATCCATATATTTCTTACGTACTAAAATGATTTTTGAGATACACTCTGAGTAATCAAGTGGCTTAATGAAACCCACTTCTAATAATTTTTATAACTCTTTCTTAACTAGGATACCAATACATGAATGTATTTTTCATAGATTTTATTTGATAGGTTTAACATCTAGATTTACAAAAAGATGATGTACCACTAAAGATGGATCTAAACTTGACATGTATGCATAATACCATGTAAATATGTCAATAAAGTCCTTTAAAATAACAATAATAAATTCATGTTCCTCATTAGTGAGGGACATGCCTAATTGAATCATCTTTGGATTATCACAAGTGTAAATGTTTTATTCCATGTTATCTTCCACAAAAAGTGTAGAAAAATATTCTAAAATAGTTGGTAATGAAATATATAAATATTATTTATCCATTTGTGATCCATAGGACTCACCGATGTAATAAGAATCAGAATCATCTATGTCTAATAGTGACTAATTAACAAAATATTCTAGAAGGTCTTGAACCAATTACTCAAAGACTCTCTATTCCTCGTAACTAATGTCAGAACCAACTATAATACTTGTGATTGGAAGACATTGAACTTACTAAGGAGGTAATTGAACTTCCCCATCCAAGGGTACCTAAAATATTTTTTCACCAATGGACTTATCTTTTTATTTACTTTTTTCTTGATCCAAAAGCACCTCAAAGAGGTTTTCACTAGAGGATCTTGATGTTTTATGTTTTTTTATAACCAAGGAAGTTTTCTTTCTCTCTAAAGTAGGTAGTAGGGTCCAGTGTGAAATCAATGCCTTATTTATGATCACCAACTATTAACTCATCTTTGAAACTCATGAACTCAGCAATGGAATCTTTGCTCTAAAATTCATCTAATGGTATAATATAATCTTACTAGTCCCAATCATCTAGGTTGGGATAATGGAAGGAAAGGGGTATATGAGTTATGATAGTGAGGATGGAACTGGTATTGAATAAGATGGTATTTAAAATCTCATCTTATATGAAATAATTAGATGATGTGTCACTTCTAAGAGTTTCATTATCAAACATGAAAGTAATATCACTCTTAAAATCTAAGGGATCACTTCCAAATGGTGAAAATCAAAGACCTTAATTTCTTATATGTTTTACTATAAGGACATGTTCAATAATACATTATTATTTAGCCTCTAGGCATTTGAATTTATAGTATTGGTTGTCCATGATTATATTATGGATGAGGTATTTAGTGATCTAGAAAAACATAACAAAAATATCACCATATAACCAAGACCATTTAAAACTAGTAGGTTGATCTTGGTTTGGTGACATATCCTTTACAAACACTAGTGGTTTGTGATGAAAAGAATTGGCATTATTTTTCTACATCATATTAGGCCTATCAAGGGTTTTGATAGTTTGGTTATTTCATAGGATTAGGGAAATCAAGTAATTTACTAATGTGGAAATCATCATAGATTCTTTATGTGACAATGCCTGTATCTTCAATGGTAAAGTGAGATGAAATTACTTAAGGAGTTGGATTAAAAGAAGTGGATGCAAGGTCACTTGGATCAATGTAATTAGATTTAGAAACTAATTATTTATTCTTTTTGCCTACAAACTCAGTGATAATATAATAATTTTACTTCCCATATTTGGATTCTAGGTTTTTACAATATTGGTATGGCTGCATATCACTAGGAATAGTGACCTCTAATCTAGAATGAGGGAATTTGATACATTGCTGTAGTATAAAAGGGAATGCCCATACTTCATAGATCCAAGGATGAAGAAGAAGCAAACTATAAGGAAACTCTATATAAATTACAAGGCAAAGGATGTCATGGGTGACAAGATCAATAATGATAGGTAGATGAATGGTACATGGAGACTCCCTTTCTATATTATCATAGGCTTTGATCATGATAATGCCTGGCTGGATGTCTGATGTTATATATCTAAAGTGTTGTATAAACTTAAATGAATAAATATTTAGTCTTGAACCATTATATATGAGAACCTACTTGATTTTGTGGTGGTAAATGATGGATTCAATATACATAGGATTATTTTGTAAGGTACCAAGGGATGACATATCACTTTTGTGATCAAGTAATCCAAGAAGGGTGGTTAGATCATGTGTTATAACAAGTAAAAAAACTTAAATAAAAACACACTAACATGCATAAAACTTACTTGCATAGATCATAGGGGGAGATTAGTGAACAAACAACAATTTCTAGCACAATTAATATACAAAATAATTAATATTTCTTACCTTCCTTGAATACTCCAAATGATGTGTTTGTTTAGATTTCTTGGCTTGTGCTCAAATATTCTTTGGAAAATGAATTTGTGTGGCTCATTCTCTCCTTAACACCATTTTTTACTTGTTTGATATGGATTATGCTTGTGGCTTGGCTTATGATTTTGGAATTATAATACTATAAATTTAAATCATGCCCCAAATCCTACATTATAACTTTACTATTCTCAAGCTCTCCAAATGAAGAGACAAATGATTGTATTTATAGGTCTACAAACTAACCCCAACCCAAGGTGAGTTAAAGTGTAGTTAGAAATTGGAATGGGTTAAAACATAACCTAAGTGAGTTAATTAACCCCAATAGAGTTAAAATGTGTCAAAACCTCATGATTATCAATGAATAGGCATGGGTGAGATATTTTTGGATGTTTTACAACTCACAAAAGGGTAATTATGAATTCCTAGGATATTATTGATTTTTGAATTTTCTTTTTTAGAATTTCATTAATTGTTCATGGATAATTCAACTAGGCATTTAATTTGATCTAGAATTTTAATTAATTATATTTAGGAATTTTAGTATTTTTTAAGATTTGATTAAGTTATGTGTGGATTTTCCCTATTTAATAGGTATATAGGCCAAATTGCATGTTATAATGCCATAAGATAATTGGAAATGAATCTGTGAGAGGTTTTAGTTGTTTATGGTAGGATACCACAATTAGGGATGTATCAACAATATTTTGAGCCTTAATGAGTGTTAAATAAGAAAATCTAGGATGTTTAGTGATTCATAAGATTAATTTTTAATGGTTGGTAAGAATTGATATAAAGTTTGTTATGAAGCCATTGGTGGCAAATTTTAGGCATCTATAGTTTGCCCCTATTTGGGAAGGCATTGCAAGCTGTAAGCATAGTAACATCTTCTCAAACATTGAAAAGGTATTATATGCTTACAAATTCAATGGAAATGGATGAACTGTAGGTGCCCCCTCAAGGGAGTGATTAGAAAAAGGGTCAACAAATGATCCCTCAAAATAAGGAAGTGAGTGGACAAAATAGATGAAATGATGGGGTGGAAGAGAGTGATTTGACCATAGGAGATTATAATTAGTGGCATATGGAGCTACCCCAATTAGGGTAGATAAATATGATGATTTACCCATAGGCATTTATAATCAATGACATAAGTGGGATAAAAAAAGGTGATGATTTTCTTAAAGGTTGTTATATTCATCAAAAAAGGCTTAGGGTAACAAGAGAATGATTTGCCTAAAGGTGATTATAATTAGTAAAAGAGAAAATAATGACTTTCCCACATGAGGTTACAATCATTGGTAAGATAAAAATAGGCCCTAGTTAGGTAGATAGAGATAATGATTTTCCCAAAGGAGGTTATTAACATTATCTCAATGAAAATGTGCCCTAGTTGGGTAGAAACAAGAGAATGATTTGCCCATACGAAATTATAATAATTAACCCTCAAATTGATGAAAACACAATGATTTTCCCAAAGGTGGTTAGAATCATTGGTAATGCAAGCAAGATGGTATACCATGATTTACCCAAAGGTGGTTATAATAATTAGTATCTCGATTATGGAAAACATGATGATGGAAAAGATGATGGCATATTGGTATAGAGAATAAAGATGAATTAGGAAACCTGTTAGTAGGGAGATGCTAATCCAAACTAGCAAGGACAACAATTCTTTTTTTATTTAGTTACTTTATGTAGGATATGATTTGGATTAGATCAGGACTATTGTTGGTGCTGGTGCCAAGAAGATATTGTTACTTCATTTCCATGTAGACTCCTCGAGCTGATTTTTGTTGTAACACATGACATTAGGCATCATGATAGAACACCATGATAACTTGGTTAAAATGTGCATAAGGACTAACTACCATTCTAGTAATCAATGGAAAATAATGCACCAATGATAAAAACCATGATGACAATGTTGACGTATGAATATAAATGGATTAAAAAATGATGCACATGGAATCACCCAATGAATCCACATAGACTGAATGAAGTCACAATAAGAAAGCAAACAAATAAAAAAGAAACCAAGAAAAGAAATAAACAAAACAAAATAAAGAGAAATAAACAAACAAACAATGGTTAGGCACAATGTTAGTAAAAAAACATGACACAAATAAGATGATGAACATTGCTCTTAGAAAATAGGAGACAACTTAACAAACAAACAAAATGGGGGAATAGAAGAAAAGGATTTTGGTGGTTGAGCTGGCTCCAGATGTACTAGGAAAGTGGACACTACCTACATTGTTCCATGGAATTAATATCTAATAAAAACTTTAGGACAAATGTAGTTATCACAAGAAAATGGATAGAAGAAAATGATGATTGAGAAAAACATGAGGAATGTTATCGAAGAATATGGGAATGAGCTCACAAAATGGTGAGTGTGGGATAATAAGGCCAATAAGGATGGGGAAACTAAATTACAAGTGGGTTCTTGTGACTTAATGAGGGTTCCCATAATCCTTAAGGTAAATAAGTGGTCAATGTTTTTAGATTTTTGAAAGTGATTTTACAAATGTTTTAGTAATTTTTAGAGAATCTCAACTAGATTAAGAATGATGATATACTAAATGGTCCAAACTCAAAAAATGATGAGGCATTCAAAATTAAAATTTCTCACAAAATGGTGAGAGTGTGGCTTAGGGGTGAATGAACTAAACTCAAAAAGTATTGAACACTACCTACATAGTCTTAGGATGGGACCTCAAGTCACTATAGTTCTACCTTACAACAGAGGATTTTGACTAGTATAGTAGCCAATTAAAAAAAAAAAGGCAAAGTTGGAAAAATGGCATAGTAAGACATAGGCATGGCAAGGTGGTACGTCAAGTCATGAAATAAGTGTTGCCTATAGTTTCTCCATAGGTAGTTATAACTAGGGAATAATGGCATAAGTTACTGATACTAATTTGGTCATAGGTGGTTATAATTAGTAGTAAGATGGAAAGACATTGATTTGACCAAAGGTGGTTATAATTAGGCATGCTTGGTATAGAATGGAATAAGAAATTAGGGATGCAACTACCAAACCATTATCATACTAATCCAAAATATGATCTTTATCTAGAATTATTTAAATAACTACTAAAACTTGATCTAAATATTCATGCTAAAATCAACCTTGTAACCAATGGAATGGAACCAAGGTCAAATGAGATCGGTAGGGAGGGATGAAAACAACTTGGTCAATGGGAAAGGTATGGTAGAATAAAATGGTGGAATGACAAAGTCATAGAATGATAGAATGGTACAAAGAAGAATGTTAATAATATAGTACAAATTTAAATGGTCCTCATAGACAATACACCAGGTCACTCAAGTGAAGTAACACTTGAGGTGTATAATGTTCATTGGATCATAAATTTCATCCCCATATAATGTGGTGAACATGTATGCTCTAGTGCCATAGTTTCAAACAATGATGAAAGGACCTACCTAGTTTGGTTTGAATTTACCTTTATGTTTATTCTTGATTGTGGTATTCTTTTGGTTTTATTTAAGAACAAGATCAGCAAGGTCAAAATCTCTTTGTTTTACATCTAATTGTAGTGTCCCCAAATTTAATTTTGGTATGCTTATATATTTCTAACTATGGCCATGCATTTCTCATGAAGTAACTCTACATCTTAAAGGTAAGCTACTCAATAGTCTTCATCATCTAGGACATGCTTCAAAGAGATTCATAAAGAAGGTAACTCGAAATCAATGGGAAGAATGGTTTTAGTGCCATAAATAAGTGAATATGGACTGGCTCCTATGGGAGTGTGGTGATTGGTATGATATACCAAGAGGGTGTAAAATATTTAGAGGTGTCAATCATGGTTGGCATCATTGACAATATTTTTAAGGATGTTGCTAATGATTTTGTTTGATGATTTTACATGGCTATTACCTTGTGGGTAATATGCCATGGGAAAATGTTGTTTAATCTTGTACTAAAAACATAGTGATTCAAAATCCTTATTCTTGAATGATCCACCATTATTATATATAATGTTGGAGGGGATACCATAATGGAAAATGAGATGGTTAAAGATAAATTTGTAAATTTGCTTTCCAATCACGTATGTGAGGGGTATAGATTCAACCCACTTAGTGAAATATTATATGGTGGTAAAGATATGTTTATGGCTATTAAATGAGGTGGGGTTTATCTTCCCAATGAGATCGATGCCCCATGTAGAAAATGGCCATAGAGTAAGAATTAGTTTCAAACTCTTGTCTAGGGAATGAACCAAATTAGGATGCCATTGATATATATCACATCTTTTCACATATATAGCTGAATCTACATCCATAATTAGCTAATAGTACCCAATACAGAAGAGATTTTTGGATAAGACTTCCTTACTGGTGTGGGATCCATAGACTCCTTTTTTAACTTCTCATAATGCTAATGTATATTATACCAAAATTAAACAATGAATAAGAGTTTCATCAAAATTGTAGTAGTATAAGGTTAGTCTGAGAAAGGTATAACATGTGACATGGTGGACAAAGGCTTTGGATTGTTTGTGGGATAGGTCTGGTGGCATAATTTGGTCATGGAGGTAGGAATATAGGTCTAAATACCAAGTAGATTTGGGACCAATAATATCACAGATCATTGTGACACTTGAAGGTTTATGAGGTAGCACTAGTAGATTCTTAATTAGAAACTAGTATTATTTGGTCGTATCTATTTTTCAAATAAAAGATCTAATGGTCACCATGGTATTTTCTATTCTATTATTAACTATTGGTATATGTTCAAATTACACATCAATAATCTACTACTTGAGAGTGTTGACCATGACCTTATATGGTACCAACTAATCATCCTTGGTCTAAAAATGGTATATAACCTGATTGATGATTAATTGAGAATCATCATAAACCTTTAGATGTTTTATGTTCCATTATACTACCTATTAAAGTCCTTGAATGAGTGATTCATATTTAATTATGTTGTTAGTACAAGTAAATTTGAATCTAAATGACTTAGGGATTAGATCCCCTTTGGAGTAATAAACAAAAGGCCTATCACTGATCCATGTGTAGTGAATGATCCATCAAAATATAGTTTCCATTACTACTCCTCAAGAAGTGTTTAAATGATGGTCTAATGGATTCATCTGGGAATTGGAATGTAAGCAACTTTGTATCTATAAGGGATGCTTTAGTAAACTGATATGTAAAAACTTTCCCCTTGATGGATTTTTGGTTGACATATTTTATCTCAAACTCACTGAGAAACATGATCCATTTTGCAACCTTGTAAATATATTTTAGCTAGTAGATACTTGAGCATATCTACTTTTGAAATGACCATGGTCTTGTTATTCAACATGTAATGTTGTAATTTTTATGCTAAAAAGACCATATCTAAATAGTATTTTTCAATGGGCGTATCCTTATGCTCATATGTGATCAATGTACAACTTAGATAGTACATGACATTTTATTTTCCATTATCATCATGTTGAGCTAGAATTTCCCTTGGGGCTTTGTCTATGGCTGATAGATACAAAAGGAATGGTTTTCCTAGCATAAGACGTAATAAAACAGGTGGATTTCCTAGATAGTCCTTTAATTTTTGAAATTTTTTCTAGTATTCATTGTCCTAATGAAATATTACACCCTTCTTTAATAGATTTGTAAATGGATGGAAATTATTGTCCAATTGAGATATGAAGCATGTAATAGATTGAAAATTTCCCTACAAACCATAGAGATACTTCAAATTGGTCAGTGGTGGCATCTCTATTATAGCTTGTACTTTGGATGGATCAACTTTAATGCCTCAATGTGACACAATGAAGCCAAGCAATTTACCTAAAGTAACTCCAAAAACACACTTGTTAGGGTTAAACCTAGATTTTTATTCACATAGTCACTCAAATATACTCTTTAGTGTTGCTAGATAATTGGCCCTAATATTTGATTTACCTAGTATATCATCAACGTAGTCTTTGATAATATCGCGCATCATATCATGAAATATGAATGTCATAGATCTTTGATAGGTGGCCCCTACATTTTTTAGACCAAATGGTATATCTTGATAATATAATGATCCCCATGGAGTGGTGAATGATTTTTTATGTTGGTATTTTAGTTTGATTCATATATAATTTTATTCTAAGAATCCATCCATAAGTGAAAACATTTCATAACCCATTGTGGAGTTGACAATCATGTCAATGTTTGGTAGTGGAAAGTCATCCTTGGGGTAGGCTTTGTTTATGTCTCTAAAATTAGTGTAGATCCTAAATCCTTTTAGCTTCTTATTGACTGACACACTATTGGAAATCCATTCAAAATAGTGGATGGCCTAATACATATCACTTATAAGAGTTTTTAGAATTCTTTTTTTACTAATACAACAATGTGAGGATGCAACTTGAATTTTTTTTCTTTATAGGCTTGGCATCAGGATGTACCACATGGTGGTGAATAACCAAGGTAGGGTCTAAACGTGTCATGTTTGAGTAAGACCATGAAAATATATCAACAACTTGCCTCAAAAGGGTTGTAAAGACTTCATGCTCCTCCTTAGTGAGGGACATACCTAATTTGATCCATTTCAAGTCATCTAGAGTCCCAATGTTAACTTCTATAATATCTTCCACTAGAAGGGTTGAACCATCTTTAAGAATAGTTGGAAAAGATTTGAATTGGCCTATGATAGTAGAGTCCTCTATTAGGACTGGCTCTTTGAGTTATCCTAGGCATGATGAATCAGAATCCCCCAAGGGTAGGGATGGCCATGTGACAAATATAGTTGGAAATTTTGAATGATTTGATCAAAATCCTATTATTATTTAAGGCTAAACTCAGACCTATATATATGTTTTTCATCAATGGTATCCTAGATGATTTGATTAAAAGCTTTCTATTCATCAAGACTAAACTTAGACCCATAGACAAGTTCATCATTAGTGGTCTCCTAGTCTATGTTTGAGGAAGGTTGAACACCCCCATCTAATGGTGCCTAAAATAGGTTTTCACCACTAGATTGATCTTTATATTTACTATTTCCCTGGTCCAAAAGTGCCTTCAAAGAGGTTTTCACTTAGGGACCTCAATGTTTTATTTAATTATTTTTGGTTAAGGGTGTTCACATTTTCTCCAAAATAGGATTCATAATCCAATTTGATTAAGAACCCTTATTTTTGGTCTCTGAATAGAACATTCTCCCTAAGGCCTATAAAATCATAGGACTCATCATTATGAAACTCATCAACTGACACATTTGATTCTTGTTTGCCCCAACCTATCAATTAGGAATAATATAATGGAAGTGAATTATGGAAAATAACTAGTCAAAGGGTATAAATGGTATTAGTATCAAACAAATTGGTATTGTCTACATCATCAAATGGATATGATCGGATAATGCTTCATTATTGGCATCATGATCACTAGTCATTGGCAATGGAACTCAAATAATATATGTGGGTTCAACCCAAAGATATTTAAATTCAACTCCATAGGTTCCTTTATACTAAGTCATAGAAATTAGTTCAAGTGTTCCCTATTGATTTGGCCCACAGTCACATCCTTCATAGGCTTGGATCTTCATGATCTAATTAGGAATGGGGTATTAGGATTTTTTTATAATAATCAGCCAAATTTTCATTATACAACCACGATTCATCATCTACAAGAGGGTCCTATTCTTATCCAGATGCTGGTCTGAAAGTGACAGGTGTTAAAACTATGTTGTTTGGTTTTGCACTTTCTTTACCATTCCATTAAATGTTGTTTGGCTTTAGGTATTCTAAAGGACTTTGGATTATGTGGAATCTTGGTAATGTGAAATGTATGTTAGGTCAAATATTCTCCTGGGATATTAGTAGAGATGGTGTACTGACTAGACATGTTAGGTGGTAGCATGTGGGAAAGTGAATCAAGGGTATTGAGGTCAATGTAGTTGGCCTCTAGTGAATCAACAAGTATTTATTTCCCCTTATCCATCTTGGAAATTGGATTCATGCCAAAATGGTAGATATAACTTTTGAACTTGGCCTAAAAATTCTTATAATGCTCTTATGGATGTAAATCTCCTAGAATAGTAACCTCCATACCTAAATGGGAGAACTTGATACACTGGTGTAATGTTGATGGGATTGTATGAATCTCGTGTATCCAAGATTTACCTAAAATCATATTATATGAAAAATCAAGATCTAACACATGACATAGTGTATCATGGGTCAAATGACCAATAATAACTGGTAAGCTGATCGTGCCTTGCGATTCTCATTCTTCATTTTAATATGCCTTGATGATGATTATTTCTAATTGGAGATCTATTATCATGTACCCAAAAAGCTTGATGTGATTTAAAAACACACTATTTAGGCCCGATCTATTGTTTATGAGGACACGCTTCACTTTGTGCCATGTTATGAAAACTTTGATGTATAATGGATTGTTATGTAGTGGGTCAAGGGATGACATATCATTTTGGTTGAAGGTTAATTATTTGCTTGGAGTGAGGTGTATAACCAAATCTTGAAATTTGTCTAGAGATATGCAATTAATAACTTAGGATTTGCCAAGGAATTCTATCAAGATGTTTTTGTGGATAGTAGACGTATGCAAAAAATCCAAAATTGAGATTTGTGCAGGCATAATTTGTAATTGTTCCATAATATCAAACATATTTTCTTGCATAATGGTAAATGGCTTGTTCCTACCCTTAACAGGTGGTTGTATGATGGGTGAATTGGCAGATTGTTGTGGCCCTAGTATGGTAATATTTGACTTTTAAGTTATGATTACATAATCAAGATTAGATATAGGTCCATTGTTGCTAAAAAATGATGGTAGAAGGGGACCATATATGATAAGTCTTAGTTAATAGTGCACTTGTATATGGTTATAGGCTAATGATACATTATTAGTATAAGGTCTAAAAGTTGAAATCCATACTTACTAGTTCAGTTGTATGTAGTCCCACATCAAAGAAGGATTATTGACATAGGTTGGTTGATTAGTAAATAAATAGAAATGGTCTTGTTTGATTGGAACTTGGTCTTGGATTGATGTAAATGGTGTTAACATGACCTCCTAAAATATGGACTACAACCTTATTGTAGTCATGTGAAACAACATGGTAGGTCTATTGGTTATTAGCATCATTTTGGCCTTGGTTCTATTTATTTTATTGACATTGTTAGTTTTGGTATTGATTTTATTGGTTTTACTAGTTCTACCTCAGTTGTTGATACTATTTTTATTTTTGTACTGGTCACTATTGCTATTGATGTTGGTTATTATGTTGAGAAAAGGGGTTCTGATAGACTCCTAAATTTTGATTAGATGTGGAACCTATATTTTCCAATTTTATCTCCCCATTTTCAATTATATTCTCAATCAAATGTTTAGTTTGCACATAATGATGCAAATTATGGCCATTAACCTAATGATACTCATAGAATTCATTTGGCCTATACCATTTTGGATAGTCATTGCCCTTAAGATAGTGCTTTGAAAAAGGCTAGTTAATCAAATTAGCTATGGATAGCTTGTAAAACATAGATTTGATGGGTTCTCCAAGGTTACTAAATACACGATGAGTAGACATATTTCTACATAAAGGAGGGGGTTATAAAGGCATAGGTTATTGTGTTTGTTTCTCTAGTCTATTCTGCTACATTTGCTATATCTAATTAAGAGGTTGTTAGGTAGGAGTATTTTGCATATGCAATGTAGGATGAGTAGATAGTGTTTTCACCATTTGGACATGTCACAATTCAGTTAATCCATTTCTCACAACATTTTTGTTGTGATTGAATTGTTTAGGTTTGTCATAATTAATGACCTAAGTTTCTTATGATGCTTGCACATGGACTTCATTCTAATTTTGGATATTATTCTATATTTGACTCAAGCTCTAATTTTATAAGGTTAGTTTAATGATCCATTTGTTAATAAGGGCTCTTTCAATTAGCAAACCTTTGTCAATGATATATTTAAAAGTATGCACATAATGTAACTCCAACTTGTAAGATATCTTGTTGTGTAGATTTTTGGTAAACACAGTGGCTAGTTACTTATTTGGTAGATTGTGGGTAAATCATCTTACAAGGGTGCTCCATCACTTCAGATAACTTGTAAAGATTTCACCAACCTTTTTTTTGTCATGTTTCTAATCCACCAATGAAATCTCATGTTTGAGATTGTAAGAGAAGTGCTACATGAACTTATCCAAAAGATCATCAAAATAAGGTAAAAAATAGTTGGGTAGTTTTAGGAACCATTCCAATGCTTGGGTAATTTTAGGAAATAATATTAATAGGTATATGTCACTATAGGCTAATGGTTGGCATGTAACAAATAATTCCATCAAATGGGCTTTGGGGTCACCATTCCCCTTGTATTTGTTAAACTTTGGTGGTTTGTACCTTGGAGGAAATGGTATTTGAAAGTACTCCATATTGAAAGGGTAAGAACACATGTCATCCAAATTAAAATTCTTAATCTACTTTCCAGATTAAATAAGGGCAATTGCATCCTTCATTTATTATAGTTTCTATGCAAGGAAACTAGTGGGATTATTGGCATAAGGTGGAGGCTTTACAGTCATAAATAGATTACTTTGACCAGGGTATGATGGAGGCATTTGTTGGGAAATGCCAGATTGGATAATAAATGGGCTAGGAATACCTATGCATGGATTAGGGTTCAATTTTTGAAATTTCACGTGCTGTAGTATGATATTATAATTAGGATTGGGTATATAGGCTTGGTTTTGGGAATATTATGGTTTAGTTGGAGGAATATGACCATAATATGTCATTTGAGGTTGAATAGGGACATGATTTCAACTAGTCATACCTTGTTAATTGAGGTGAACTTGTGAAACAAGACCCTATCATTGAACTTGTGGCAAATTTGGCACAAAAGGCAATTATTGCCTAATTGGTACTTGTAGAACATTATAACCTCTTGGTTGCATGAATCCATGTTAGGAAGTAGACACATATTGGATATTTGGAATTTGTCACTAACTAATATTTGTACATTATTGATTAAGACATAATTTGCTTTAGCATTGGTATGTTGGTCTATGACTAAAGAGGTATGTCCACTGCTACCTAGCGAGGTGGAACATTGGTTACCCCTATTAAGGTGGTAAGATGTTTTAACTCTATTATGTGGTTACATTGGATGGTGCCTATTGTTGTGGAATGTTGTTCATCACCTATTGGGGTGGAGTAACATTCATCACATTTTTTTGAGGCATGGCATTGGTTAAATATTTAATCTTTGATGCTGTGTGCTTGAAGAAGCAGTTGGTTGAGGACTAGAGGTGGTTGGCTGAGATTGGGAAGTAGAAACTCCCACTCCTTGAGTTTGTGAACCACTTATGGTGTTATTTAAAGTCACATTTGATTTTTGACTATTTTTTTATGTGTTAACACCAATTTGGTTTAAATTGGACATTACTTGTGTATTATCTAATATGTTTGGCTCACTATTTTACATGGAAGTAGAAGACACTTCCTCGATAGTTTGGGTATTAAACATATTTTCTACCAAGCTGATTTGCATAACTAGGTCTAAAACTTGATTTTATTATCCTTTCAACTTAGGTAAGACTCCTATTTAAGGAACTAAATTAAT
This sequence comes from Torreya grandis, assembly GCA_037957365.1. NCBI lineage: Eukaryota > Viridiplantae > Streptophyta > Pinopsida > Cupressales > Taxaceae > Torreya > Torreya grandis. The sequence continues at coordinate 980,989 of JARHVA010003525.1, forward strand.
AAGAGGTACATTTGACATGATTATATTATTAAAGTTACATGTTAGGTTTTGATATGTCTAGGATGTTGTCTATATTTGAATGAAGTGGTCCTCAATGAGGCCCCTATATGTGACAAGCATACGATTAAATTGATATGACATTGATACTATAGCATGAGGGTTGATAGAAGAGGCCTATTCATTATCTTGATTGTAAGACATGTAAGGTCCTCTTATAAGACTTGCAAAGTTTTCATGGGGAAAGTCTACCATAAACTTAGCCCCTACCTATACAGCTCTATTTAAGAAATCATACTTATTTTTTGGCAAGTGAAAATCAACTAGATAAGGGTCATAGGATAATGGCATTTTAACATAATATGGTTACTATTGTACTTATTATACAACCATAGGTACATTAGCTAAATACTATGCCTTTTGTTCTTGGTCCTACTCCAAGTATGGAGGCGTGCTAACCAAATAATGGGCTAAAGGATCTTAAATTTGTTCCCCTATTTGAGCGTTATAAGGTGGATAATAATCATCATCTTCATAATGGTATTGAACAAAGTCATCTTGTGTGACAACATTTCCATTTCCTATATTATACATGACTCCATTAAGTGTATAGTGAGACATGGTTAAATCAATGTCAAATGTTTTATGATAAGAAGGGTTAGAGATCTAAAAACTCTGAAAAAGAATGTTTGAAAAGATAAAAGGTTCAAACTCTTTATAACTTAGTCAAAGGAATGGAGATGTATATCCAAAAGGGTTTATGCAAAGACTTAATAAAAATACTATAACATGAAATGTCTCACATAAATAAGGTCAAGTAAAATTAACTAAAATAATATGCCAAATATAGGTCCAAATATATTTCAAATAGGTCTAAACTAAGAAAGTTAAATTTTTTTAGGTTTTTTGGCCAAATGCGACATCAAAATCTAGGCTCAAACAAGGCATGTGTTAAGACTCTTGGCCAAACACATCATAAAAATATAAACTTGAAAAAAAGGGATGATTTTATTCTATAAACTTGGAACATTTTGGCATAGACTATGCATTTTATTCTAGACATGAATGTGATCAAATCGGTATGAGGCACTAAACAAAAGGCACTTTAGAGATATAATGATTCTCTCAAATAAAGGCAGAAACAATATAGTTTTCAAATTTTGGTTAAAAAATTAACATAAGTTATGCAACCAAAAATATAAATATTTATGTCTAATCCCCAATTAAGTAAGGCATAAATAGAAATCAATCAATGTTTTAATTTGAACTTTGGCAAGGTTAATCAAAAACACAATTAGGAAAACTTTAGGATTTTTGACCAACATTCTAGACAAATTTGAATGGTGTAATGACACTAAAACAAATATCCCACAAGGCACATGGTTTGATTTTAAATAATGGCAACTTGGACACAAGACAAGACAAGTCTATGAAATAATTTGAGTAGTGTAAAGGTGTTATCACTTCTATAAAGGTATAAATAATGGCTTGTTTCAAAGACTTCTAAGGCACAAACATGAATGATTTGGGTAGCATAAAATTATCCATTTCAATTCAAGTGACACACATAATGTTTTTGACACAAATAATCTAAGTCAAATGTATAATGTCAAGTGGATAACATAATAGTTCCTCAAACAAAGGAGTAGTGTGGACACAAGACTCATTTTGATGCGGTAGAAACAAATAAATTTTTAGACTTAAAACACCATGAAATAAAGGAAAATGACAAAATATAACTAATTAAATCATCCTTATCCATAAAATGATAAGGTATGGTGAGTGGGGTTAACTAAAAATATAGTTTTTGAACATTTAAATTGATCCCAAGTGTGGCTAACACAAGAGAAGTATCACATGAATTGAGTTCATATCGATCAACTTACTATGCAAGGGTTTATTCCTTTGCATAGAAATTTCATCTATGGATTATTTATTATAATCCATTGGTTTACTATACATGACTTGGGCCTTCATTATGAAAGAAAAGGTTAACTGCTCAACCGCTTAGCTCTCATAGTATGCATAACCTAATTTATATACCCTGCTATGGAGAGGGGTTGAAACACTACTAGGAGATGAATCCCCAAGTCAATGATTCCCTAAATAAATCATAGAGAGGCAATGACCTCCCCTTCACAAGTCAAACTACATGAAAATAAATGACTAAGTGGAAAGACTTTAGAGGTTGTTTTTAGATCACCCAAACCATGCAAGTTTTGGGGAGAGCCTAGACAACTTTATTTCCATGCCTTGGACTAGGCACAAATGTAATGAAAAGGCACTTTTTGTCACCCAAGTTCCCTATAGGGGATTGGGGGAGAGCATAAACACACTCTTAATTTTTTGAAAACAAATAAACAAGTTTAAACAAACATTTTTGATAAATTTGAAATCTAAGTGAATGTCAATTCATGCACCAATTTGAAATGTTTGATTAAGTTTTTTACTTGGACCCTTGGACTAATTGAAAAATCTTGGAATAGATTAATTCAAAACCACTTAATAAAAAATGCATATGTTCATTTTAAGTGCTAAAACCCAAATGGTCAAGATTTAGCTTAATTCATTTTTAAACACCAAAATGAAGTGTGCATTAGTCTAAACTTTCAAATTCACATTTTATTCCCACCTTGGACTTTCAAGGGTTAGGGAGTCTCCTTTTGATTAAAATAAATTTAATTGGTGATAAATTAAACTTTAAAAACATAGATATTAGGTTTTTAAAAAAAACACAAAGACCAATGTTAGTCAAAACTGATCGATGTTGGTTATAAGGTGATTGATGTTGATCAATCTCATAGAGAACCAATAATGGTTGTAGAGAACTAATACCAGTTGATTAAGATCGATGTTGGTCACATATCAACCCAAAGGAAAAACCAACATGAGATAAAAATGTTAGTTAGCTCAAAATTAGATAAGAACTCTTCAAAACTTGCAACACAGTGATTAGGCAGAGAGTTTAAATGCTAATAAAACTAAGAAATAATGATTAAGAATTAAAAAAAGATTCAATTTTTTTTAAAAAAAAAATCATGTTTTACCATACATCATGATCTATAATGGTAACCCAAAATCAAGCTTGGTTAATTAGAATCAATGATGGTTCTGGAGAATCAATGTTGGTTATGCCTGACTGATGTCGATCTCTGTGTAGATCTGAGTTAGTTTAAAAATTAAAAATATGATAAAAATAAATATAAAACTCCCATTTTTATGATATTAAAGATCCTATTTGATAATTTATGAGTTTTATCTTAGTCTCCTTACTATGTGGGGTGCTTCATGTCCTACTGATCATGCCATTTGTGATCAAAGAATCCAAAAAAGATGGTTAGATCATGTGTTAGAACAAGTAATAAAACTTGAATAAAAACACACTAACATGCATAACACTTACTTGCCTAGATCATAGGGGGAGCTTAGTGAAGAAACAGAAATTGTTAGCATAACTAAAATTCAAAAGAAACAAAATATCTTACCTTCCTTGAATGTTTCAAATGATTTGATCAGTTGGCTTTCTTGGCTTGTGCTCAAGGAGTCTTTGGAAAATGGAGTTGTTTGGCTCCTTCTCTCCTTGGCACCATTTTTGACTTGATTTATATGGCTTATGCTTGTGGCTTGGATTGTGACTTTAGAATTATAATACTATAACTTTGAATCATGACCCAAATCCTACATTATAACTTCATTATGCTCAATCTCTCCAAATGAAGAGGCAAGTGCTTGTATTTATAGGTTTAAAAACTAAACCCAACCCAATGCGAGTTAGAGTGTAGTTAGAGATTAGAATGGCTTTAAACCTAACTTAAGTGAGTTAATTAAACCTAGTAGAGTTAAAATATGTCAAAACCTCATGATTAAAAATGAATAAGCATGGGTGAGATATTTTGGGATATTTTAAAATTCACAAAAGGGTAATGATGAATTCCTAAAATATTCTTAATTTTTGAATTTCCTTTCTTAGAATATAATTAATTATTCATGGATAATTCAACTAGGAATTTAATTTTATTTAAAATTTTAATTAATTATATTTAAGATTTTTATCATTTTTCAATATTTTATTTAATTCATATGTACATTTTCCCCATGTAATAGGTCTGTAGGCCAAATTGCAGATTATAATATTGTAGGATAATTAGATATGAATCCATGAGAGGTTTTTGTTGTTTATGGTAGGATAACCCAATTAGGGATATCTCAATTAGATTATGAGCTTTGATGATTGTTACATAAGCAAATTTTTGGTGTTTATTTATTATTATGCTTAATTTATAATTGTTGGTAAGAATTGGTCTAAAGTTTGGTATGAAGCCATTGGTGGCCAATTTTAGGTGTCTACAACTTTAATTAAATTTAAGCTAATACCCTGGGGATAAGTTCCACACAAATTATTTAAAATATTTAGGATAAATGTCATTTGTTACCTTTGATTGCTAGAAAAGGTCATTCATTATTATTTTATGAACCTTAGATGGCATAAGAGATCCATGATGGAAATCTATGTAGGTGTTTTGCATAGTTGTTCAAAAATATCATATTAGTTCTCAATAGAAGGGTGAGATGGTTTAGATTTAGAAGGTGAAGAGTATTGAATGGGATTGTTATTGGAGGAAGGCAAAGGGCCTTGGATATTAACTCTTGGATGTCTAATTGTGATTTTGAAATTTTGATTTGGGAAGGGATTACCTGAACTAGAAGAATTGGGTAAAGGTCCAAGAATAGTAATCTATAAAGGTAAAGGCATAATTAAGTTTCTTCAAATCTATGGTAAATAATTAAAGATATAGGTGGAGGTATTAAAATATAAGGGTTAACAATCTAATGAGTATTAGATGGTGGGTAAGGTGTGAACTTAAATTTAGTGATGTAGTTACTGGTAACATGTCCTACGACATTTCCATAATCATATGAGATATTATGATAATAGATTTGGTTAGCTTGGGCATCATGATAATGACTATGATTGGATTGATTTTGATTGGGGCTTTGTTTTTAATTTTAATTATTCCTTTATTTCTAATTTTATGTTTTGGGAAGGTATATTTATAGATACCCATGTTCTAATTGGTATTGGTAACACTCTTCTCTAACTTGATTTCTCCATTCTTGAGTAGATATTAGATGAAATGTCTTAGTTATACACATCTATAAATCACATGGAATTTTATGTGATGATAATCATACATATAATTCTATTGATACCATGCTAACTTAGGATATCCCTATAGAAAGGGCTTTGGGATTGGCCAAATAATCATATTAGCCACAACCAACTTTTGAAATATTGCCTAAATAGGCTCACCTAGATTGCTAAAAACTCTATTTTCAAATTGTCTTATTTGTTGGGGTGATCTTTATAGTATGAGTGATGGATTAGGTGGGGTATCTTGGGTAGAAGATAATGGTACCATTTGTACATGTCTTACTTTCGTAACCCTATTACAAACCATGTTTTTATTTTTATTAAAGCTTTAAGGTTTTTTTGATTGAACTTGATTGAATTTGAACTTGTGGTTGGGATGGTGGTTGAGCTTGATAATAATATATCTTTACTATACCCTTATCAATAAGAACCTTTTCAATCTTCACCCCCTTGTTAATGATCTCTTAAAATGTGTTCACATAATGAATTCATAGATAAGTGACCTCAACATTTAGGTTTTGTTTATAAATACTAGATAAAATTTGTCTAGCAAATTATGTGAGAAAATAATAGATATGGCCCTCCATATTTATAATAATGCAAGACAATTTCTACACCATGTTGTTTATCATTACAGAAATCAACCACAATCAATTTGTGCTCTATGTTGTAGGGAAAGTGTCTGATAATTTTTTTGATAGGTCATCAAAAGTGGAGAGCAATCCTTTTAGAAATTTGAGGAACCACTCCAAGGTTTGTCCTCCCAAACTATGTGTAAACAATCAAAGTAAGTAGATATTACTAAAATCTACCTCTTGGCACATGACAAAGAATGCCTATAAATGCTTCCTTGGATCACCTTTCCCATTATATTTGTCAAACATAGGTAGTTTTAAATGAGGTGGGAAAGGTACTTGAAGAAAACTTAGGTCAAAAGGGTAAATTCATAAATAATAAAATTTATAATTTTTACTTTTGTTACCTACTTGAAGTCCTAAAACTATTTCTTTCACTGCATTCCATTCTTAAATGTTAGGATAACTATGTGATTGAAAGTGGGTAATTTGATGGGCATTAAGGGATTGATGGACTTGGTTGGAATTGGTATAATTAGGAATGGATATCCTTTGTGTGGTTTTATTATGGATATTCACCCTATAACCTAAATTCTAAGTTTGATAAGGGAATTTTTATTAGCTTGAATCTGGATGGGAATTGCCAAGGTACTATTGATTTAGAGGAATATGATACCAATGAGCAGGTAGTTGTTATGTAAAGAAGGGAAGCTACTACTAATTCTGAGCAATCTACAATTTTGAATTACATGGAATCTAATATTATTCATAATAATCTATTTTTTTATAAAATAGTAGCGTTAGGCAATGTGCATTATGAATTACCCACCACTTACTATTGTGGTGGAGTGTTTATAACTTATTTTTGAAAATTATTGGGCACTTATTATGCATTATAAAGGAATTATTGGTGATTGAATAAAGTGTTTCATGTATCAAGTGTAACATATTACAAACATTAAATTGGGATTATTTGTTCAGAAGGAGCTAACAAATTTGTTTTTAATTGTACAACACACCCTAAGTTCATCATTGAAATCATGAAAACTATTTTTTCTATAGAGTCTACTCTTGTCTATTTTGAGAAGTTTTTCAATTCACCTTGTATATTTATAGATAGGTTAGGGATATTAACATTTGAAAATTATTAGACTACACAATTATTTATTTTATGCTTGGTTAGTCCATTTCTAGTGCCTATGTTTATGAATTTAAGGTGGGGGAGGTTGATATTGTAAAGATAAATTATCCTCTTAGATTTACATGTGATTTAGCTTGGGTATTATTCAACCTACCATTCATATGGGTCTAGAAATTTTAAGTTAATGCCAATATTTATTTGTATGATATTTGTCCTTACATTTTCAAATAAATATTCATACTTTTAAATTGAATGATCCCTTTTTTACTTTCCTCATGATCTCTTTTTGTTGTATTTTCCTTAGATTTTTCATGGTTTCAGTTACCTTAGTATTTTTAACAAAATCTTGTGAAGTTCAAAGTTTCCCCAGGTTTATGTGATGAAGACACATGTTTCCATCTCATTCAATATGGGATTAATCTATCCAAAAATGATTAAGTCTTTGAGCTTTTCCCCTAACTCCCTAAAATGGTGATAGGTGTCACCATCGCATAAGATTTTGCTTGATCTATGTAGTTATCCAAGTTTGAATGTCCCTTGAATACCCACCTAGAATTTGATATTTAGATCAATATCTTGGGTTGGTCCTTTGTAGAGGAATGTTGAAGACCAATATCTCTCCAAGGCCCGAAGGCTTGAGATCATTCCGGTGGCATGATATCAATCTTGGGGCTCAAAGGAATGCCAAAGACAAAAATATATTTGAGGCCCCTATGTGGTATCATCTCAAGAGCTTAAGGCTCAGAGGAGAGCCTAGATAATAGTGATAACCTAGAGGCCCCATGATCATGCCACATGGCATGATCATGTTTCATATTATATAACTTAAGAATTTAGGATGATGCTATGTGGCATAATATTGTGAAATAGAGGCTACAAAATGATGAATGAGGGCCATCCACATAAACTTGATGATGTCATCAAAACCCCTAACATAAATTTTAAATGTGTATTACCATCAATGAACCATCAAGGCTAGGTTTTTAAACCAATGAGAGATTTTCACACAAAAATTATCACTAAATTTGATGACTGTATCAATGTTAAAGTTATCAACATCAACAAAAGGTTGTTTGATAAAAATATGAATAATGGGTCTTTTTATAACTTTGGATTCCAAGTCAAATTCATGATATTTATTTTTATCTATTATATATTTAAATGCATAATGTCTTGTTCATTTGAATATCTCTATCTATGTGAATGTTTCAAGTTATACTATAAAATATTTGTTTAATTCTTACATTCATTATCATCTTTTTCTTGTGTTTTATCTTAAAGGTTTTTGAATCAATCATTTTATTTATAATGAAAAGTTTCAAATGATTCAACATAGAGCCTCCATGTGTTAACCATCTAGAGATATTATAACCAAATCAACTTTCTTTAAAAATGTGACTAAGTGTTTGGAAGGACCCCAAAATCCATGATTATATCATGTGGTATGATCATAGAGTTCAAAGTGTTGGGGGCAAGCTTGAATAAAGTTTAAGTCCTAAGGACCCAAGTACCTAAGATAATGTCATGTGGAATGATCATGAGAACTTGGCCCCTAGGAAATTAAAGGTATTAGAGAGCCTTGAATGCCTATTGACTATTCAATATCTTAGATCAATGATTGGTGGGAGTTAATAGTTCATGAAGGAAACAAAGGAAACATCCAAATCCTATAGACCTGATATGTCACCATGTGGTGACATATTTGGGGTTGATGACTTGGGGATGACAAAACATTTCCCAAAGGACATTGATCATGGATCTCATAGATGGATGACTCATAATATATAATCACTAATAGACCTAGTAGAAAAGGATATCTGAAGCCTTGACTTATTGGTACAATGCCACATGACATCACCATGGTCCTAGGGATGGTGGAATATAAACAAAGCTTATAAAATGTAGATATCATGGTATAGAAATTTGGAGGAAAACTAAAAACTTAGAAGTTTACCAATTGGCACAGTTAGGTGAAGCCATAGGAAAGTAACATGATCCTATGGAAACAAGTAAGTTAAGATGGAGAGTGGCAAGAACATCACCATGTGGATCCCAATTCATATATGATCTCATGAGTTAAAATTTGATGGTTTTCCAACTTGTTAAGATAGTCAAGCCTATAAAATAAACCATTATATATACCAAGAATAGAAATGAATAAATATGATAGACTTCAATACAAATTGATAGCATAAATGTGTATATGATTAAAAGCATTGGAATTTGATCATGCATAAATGGTAACTGAAAGTGATAATGACATGGGGATCAGATCATGTGAGGCATATAGGACAATAATTTAGTTTTAAAATAGCATGGAGATCTACTATAATGAAATAGGCATGGCTTAGTTGGTAGATTTTTTAGGGATTCTCAATCACCTTCTCAAGTGATGATTAAATTCTGTGACTACCCCATTAGTGGGATAAATTTGAATCTTGGACTGGGATTATCTATAGATGGTTATTAAATTAATTTAATAACAACTAATTCATTATGAACTATAACAAAAATATAGTGATCCTAGACATTATATTTTTTTCTTTCTTATATTAATCTCTCCCTTTGTTTAATTCTACTAGTTATACTAGTAAAGTTTGTAACTGAATGAATGATAAAAATCCCAATTATTATTAGTCAAATAAAACAACTTAATATTTTAATAATTATGGAGTTTTATGGTTATTTCATATGCATGTATTATGGTGGTTATGCTCTTTCATTCTACTATTAAACTTCTTCTCAGACTCTTGCACCATCCTTCTAGCTGTGGATGTACTAGGTTTGGCTTAGATAAGGATTTGCATTATGGGATTTCCTCATTCAAACACTTTATATTCACCTTCATGGCAACATGACCTATATCTCTCATTTTCCCTAATTTATTTTATTTTATGAATTTTTTATTTTAGATCTTAGATACCAATGATTAAAATCTAAATCTACATGCTTATATTGATTTCAGGTCTTGTTCATTACCATTATAGGATTGTTGAATATAAGTAATAATAAAAAAAATAGAAATTAACTCTTCTTGTGTCCTACAAATATCAGTATGATTGATTTAATTTAAGGTATGTTTATGAAAGTGTTATTAAAACTTTCATTTTTGGGTAGAGCTATAAAAACTTGTACCCTCTCTATAATGGTTAATTTTGGTAGAATCCCCTAAATCTCAGTTTGTAAAATAGGCCCCTTGTGAATAGTTTGCATTGGCTACCTAGACTTGTCTAGTATGCCAATAACTAGTAGAATAAATATTGGGGATGTCTAATAAATATCCTTTAAAGAGAGGTAGAGGTTCTTTACATGTCCCTCTACATGTGTTGTGATTTTTATGGCAAAAAACCAAATAAAAAATTTGGCACTTGGAGGGCTTGAACACAAGATTAATGAATCTTAGACTAAAATATATTAGAAATATTTTCCTACATTGAGTTATATTATAATTAAAATGAAAAATCAAGAGGATAAACACTAGAGCAAAGTATTATGGATTTGAATTTGATCTCTTTAAACTTAGTGAACATATAAAATCAAGGACCAACAAAGGGAAAAAAAGATTAAATGTATCCAATTAGTTGGTATCTCACATATAACTATAACCACTCCCTTTGTTAATCCATTTATTACCCCTCATAATCAACAAATAGCCAATCTAATGGCCTGGATTGGTCAAGGCAGTTTCCCTCTAAATGTTCCATGGATTTATCATGACCTACCTAAGAACCCAAATAGGTTATATCCAAAATACATAACTGATGGAATTCAGACTACTGAAGAACACATCCAAGCATACCATTTATTTCTCTTACTTGGGGGAAGGTACATATGCCTAGTATCTAGGCTTATAACTTTACTCTATCACCTTTTGGGGTGATCTTGAGATAGTGTTTGTGAATCACTTCAAAATTTTGATTGATATAACTATTCTATATCACCATTTTACTACTTCTAAGAGAGAACCAAATGATCCCATGATCATGTTTAATGCTCAATTTCATAAATTATAGTAGAGGCTAAAAAACCCATACATCTTAGTAGAAGGTCTATCTATTTAGACTTACTTAAGAGACCTTGACCCATTGAAATCCATGTTACTTAGGAGAAATCCTACTACACTCACATATTTTTCCTTGGCTTACAATAAAGTAATTAATATTGAACATCAAATGACCCCATAAGGGTATGGTGTAGGACCACTACCGTCATTGGGAAAAAAGGTGATTATAATTAAATACCCATGCTAAACTAACCTATCATATAAAACATGCCTCTAATGAAACCAATCCTAGGAGATATGTATTCAAGTCTAAATCTAGTGTATAATCCATTCCCCTTGAACCTCATGCCTAGTGGTCAGCCATATATGCCTCAAAATTGCATAATGATATTGGAAACTAATCAATAATTAGTTCCTATAACATATAACAATGTTGATAATATATCAAGCATGAATGGTTATGATAATTTAAGTGGTATTTAACAAGCTATGCCTTCATTTATAGATATTCAAATGCCTAAAAATAGTGATTTTAATCAATCACACATAGCTAACCCAACATTTATAAATGTTTCTATACCTATGGTTTACCCAAAACCACAAATGGGAAACCAATACAATACTAGTGCATACCCTCAAGTAGCCAATTTACAACAAATGGTCCAAATATTATCAAATGACATCATTAATTTGTGGAAATAAATGCATAAAAACAAAACCAAACTATAAACAACCCACCTCAATGTAGTAATTTTAGATTTTAAAGGACCAATAAGTAGTGAAATACCAAGCCTAATAATGTAAATGTTCTTAGTCCCTAGATAATACAAATAAAAATACAAACAATAGGGCTTTAGACTAAATGAACATGATTGAATTGGCCTTGTTAACATGGTTTAGTGTACACAACACAATTGATCATGCCAAAAAAAATTATGACAGATTCATAGTTACCCCTAATATCTTCCAAAAGGAGATGGAAAATCTAAAAATAGTTCTTACACCTGATGATAATTCAAATTAATATGGATGAAACACAAATACAACCCTAGTATTTATGACTTACAAGTTCCCATTTAAATATTATAATGAGCCTATAGATAATTTATACAAGGTATATGCCTTTAAGTAGTTCTAAAGGGGAAAAAATTATCAGTTGAGGAATAAACTAAAAAACCCTTTTACCACCTCTACTACTTTGAATAACATCTAGGTTCCACCTGATGTGGATTCAAGCAATAATACCCATCCATACAAGTGACTAAAAACATCATATAAATATAGGAACAACATAAGCCCTCCATAATCTGGTAAACTAATAAATTAAAATAAACTTGCAGATAACATTGTAGAGGATCTAAAGAGAACAAAGGCAAATATAACTACATGTGAATTACTTTAGATTTATCATAAAAAAAATTGTTATTAAATGAAATGTCTCCTAGAAGGAATGAGCATGTTGATATTTCTAATTCACATGTTTCCATTTAAAAATAAAAAATTAAAACTCCACCTTTTCTACTTATAGTTTGTATATTTGGTAAATACTTACATAATTGGCTTGTGGATTCGGGTGCTTCAGGTGACATTATGATGTATACAATTTGTCAAAAATTAGGCCTCAATTTGGTGAAATAAAACATAAAATTCCAACTATACAAGACAAAGGTTAAAGTGGTGGGTGAGTTTAACCACATACATATGTAACTGGCTTTGAATCTAAGAATTTAAAGATTTATTGACATCTAAGTGGTGAAAATACAAGATGGATATGGCATGCTCTTGAACAAATATTGGTATAGGATTCTTAATGGTTATATGAAAATTGAATTCTCACATATGTGGCTCCCATGGAGAGGTATCTAAAAAAAAATTATAATTGAGAAAGAACCCAAGCTGACTCACATGATTACTAAATATAATAAGACCAATGAAATTTTGTATGAAGAGTCATAACTTGGGGTGTATACATTAGAAAAAGAAGTAGAAGCTCATGAAATATGATATATTAATATAATTTTTGTGTATCATAAAAAATAATAATTAGATGACTTATACCAATTGTAAAAGATGATTTTCTCAGTGCTCTCAAAGTAATTTTATTCTAGAGTCCTATCCTAGAAAATAAAGAAGTATGGCAGGTAGTTCTAAGTCAGTGCATAGAGATTTCTTAATTTTATAGTGATGAAGTGACCATTATGGACAATTATATTCCTATATTTCCCACTAAAAATCAATCTAAAGGGTCTCTTTTAGCTGAAAAATAGAGTGGCCACTTAATAAAAGATGAGGAAGTGAACCAAAAAGTAAAAATTATGGTAGTGCATATGTTGAATATTCCAATATTCATAGCTAAAACCATTTATGAAATAAATTTTTTAATGAATGTAAATCAAATAGTGAGTGTGGTAATGGGATTGAACTCATTAACCTAAGAGGGAAGTCCTATTTGGCTTCTTTCTATCTATAATTTACTTGCACAAATAATGTGGTTGAATATGAAACACTAATTCATGACCTCCAATTTGATTTTAGAAATAAAGTGAAGAATTTCAAAGTGATCGGTGATTCATATTTGGTTATCAAGCAAGTTATAAGCTAATATTTCTACAATGATAAATGTTTATCTAGATATCTAGATATAAGACTTTGATGTATTTAATATAGAGATATTGCCTCAAAGAAAAAACTACATTATAGATGCATTGGAAATAGATGCAAGTACCTTGGAACCTATTTCTAACTCTAAATTGAGGATATTATAAATGGTTTTGGTATCCATTTCCTTATTTCCTAATAATATTAGGAAATTCTAGGTGTTCAATGATTATCAACCATTCTTGAATTCATTATGAACACTAAGGTGTTTGTAAACTAGATTATAGATAAAGACAATCCATAAGAGTGTGAAATAGATTAAGAGGGGATTATAAACATGAAAAAAATATTATACCAAAGAGCATGATCTCATTAGAGTGATTGTTTGATATGGATTATCAAGGATAATAGGAAATATCAACCTTGACAAAAGGTATGCTTCATGAATGCTATAATTTAGATAATGCTAATGATTTTGAAAATGTGCATTTAGGCACAACATACACTCAAAAGGAAAAAAAGGATTAAAAAATCCCCTAAAGACTTAAATTATGTCATTACATGGAGATATGGATACCTAAAAAATGTTTTAAACTTCTATTCTCATGCATACTATCCATCTCCATCCTAGGGTCAAGCTATTATAAGAAAGACAAAGACCCATGAATCCATTTCTAGAGCCATTAAACCTCAAAAAAGTATATAAATTGCTCTCAACAAAGATTATCTTTCCCTTAAGACACTCCACATGGGTGGCTAATTTGGTCTTAATTAGAAATAAAAATGGAGATATCCACCTTTGTGTTGAATTTTATAACTTGAATAAGGCCTAAAAAAAGATAATTACCAATTGCCTTCACTAGACAAAGATCTAGATAAATTGAATGGTTTGTAAATGATGTCATTACTTGATGGGTATTTAGGTTATAACTAGGTAGTGGTCAACTATGAGGATTGAATCAATAAAGCATTCATAATAAAGTGGGGAAAATTTGCATACAAATGGATGTCATTCAACCTAAATAATGTGGCTACCACCTTCAAAAAATCCTTGGATATTGCATTCAAATCTTTCATCAAAAAATGCATGGTCAAAAGATTTGAGATGGTTTTGCAGAAGTGTAGAGACTATGGGATTTTTTTGAATCCTAAGAGCTGTATCTTTGGGGTGACTGAGGGAAAGATGTTGGGCCATATTATTTATAAAAATTCATATCCATTGACCCAAGTAGAGTAGAGGTGATTCTGAATATCCCATTTTTAGCCAACAGGGAGGAGTTGAAATATTTCCTTAGTAAAATTAACTTTGTGAGGAAGTTTATTTTAGGATATACAAAGATAGTCAGGCCATCAATAACATGCTAAATAAGGATGAAAATATTAATAGATATCTAAATCACAAGATTTTTTTTATCAAATCAAAGGTACAATTTTAAACATACCAATACTCATCAATCTATATTACACACAACCCTTATATATCTACTCCTTTGCTTCAAAAAATTCAAGTGCAATTATTTTAATTTATAATAAATAAGAGGAAAATGAGAGGCCTATGTGATATATGAGTTCCCCTCTAATAATTGTTGAACTCAAGTATTCAATGATTGATAAACAAGCCTTTAATTTGATCAAAGTATTTAAAAAGTTCAAACGCTACATTATTCATGGAAAGATGTTCTCCGTAGTGCCTGGTCCAGCTATGAAAATTATAAAATAATTAAAATTGGAACTCCAACCTATGAAAATTGTTAGAGGTCATAGACTTAGTAAATCCATGGCTGAAGTGGACCCCTAGATAATTTTCCAGTAGTACTTAGTGAAAAATATTTCAACATATGATTAGTACTAGGACATTATATTTTAATTTATAAAAAAATGAGTCTCCACACCACTTGAATCTTCCCAAAGGAGAACACTATTATTTAAGAGTAATAATTTCATGATTAAATCAATCCTGCTATACTAAAAGAACCATGAAAGCATATATCTAAGATGATTGAATAAAGAGGAAGTGACTAAAGTACTTGGGAATTTCCATGAGAAGTATGGAATTAGACACGGTTTAGGAAGTACTATAACCCACCAAATACTAAGGTTAGGCTATTATTAGCCTCATGTATTTAAAGACTCTCATGCCTATGTTTGTAACCTCCAAACTTGATAAGGTGTAACACATAGGGAACACACACCTACCATGTACTTAAGCCTATTATCAAGGTAATATCTTTCACCAAATTGGGTTTTGAATTTGTGGGATCCATTGATGTAAATTATTCCACTAGGCACAAATGCATCCTCAAAATAAATGATTAATGTACACACTGGGTAGAATCCCATGCTTTCAAAAATTACATAACTAATATAATGAGCAACTTTCTAGAAGAGCAGGCACAAATGCATCCTCAAAACAACTGATTAATGTACACACTGGGCATAATCCTATGCTTTCAAAAATTACATAACTAATATAATGAGCAACTTTATAGAAGGGCACATTAGCACATTATCATGTGTTCTAAGTATGTGATAATGAACCTGATTTGTCTTCATTTTAATTCATTGAATGGGCCTATGACAACTAGGTAATCCTTAAATATTATTAAAATTATTATCCACAAGGTAACATGGTTGCTAAATCTAAAAATAATAATTTACTTGATGTCATTAAGATAATTTTAGAAAAAAACCCAACGATTGGCACATGTTAGAATTTACATTATAGTTTGATAGGCCTAGAATAAAATTTAATCTAGGTACTTCATTTTACCATCTAGTATATGGCTAAGATCCCATATTCCTATACAACTAAAAATTCCCAACTTACAATTTATGAATGACTACCTAAAAATTGATGATAAAATAGAAGTCCACATATTAAATCTTATGTAACTTGAAGAAAAATGTATTGATGATTTGTTGAAATTTAGAAATCTTCAAGAGGTCATCAAATGCTAATTAGAAAAATGAGCTAGAAATAAATCCTTATGGATCTTTGATCTAGTCCTTCTTTGGTACACGGATCATGAAAAGAAGGGACAACACATAAAATTTGACACCTTATGGCTATGTCCCTATTAAATCTTTAAAATCATGGGTGATAATGCCTTATAGCTAAGGTGTTTAACTGGTGAGGATGTTCCATTCACTATTATTGGAAAGTTTCTCAAGCACTATTTATATGATTGAATTATCTTTGTTGTTCTTGTAAATAATTTCTTTTTCCATATTCTATTTTGTTTTCTACTTGATTTCATTACCTTTCTATTTATTTGTTCTACTTTCTCCTTATTGGTCTAGTTTTTTTGTTATTCCTTTTATCCTAGACCATCTATTTTGACCTTTGGGTTCCCATTTCAATCAATTAATGATGATTGAAGGATTTTAATATAGGTAGCATGGATAACACTCTAAGATCTTAATATATGAAAAACCTTACCTAAATGCTTGCATGAACTGTTGTGATTTTTTTGCATTTTCAAAATTTTGAAGGCCTATAATTTCAAATGGAACATGTGAATTTAGGAAAATTCTTTTTTTGTCTCAAATCCATCAAATGTGCTTAAATAAATAAATCAAAGCTGATGAAGTACTAAAATAATTTTAGACTAGACTTAACTTCGCAAGAACTTTCTGAGTCTCCTTTTATCCATGGATTGGTTCCCAACCCTCAATGGTAAAACCTAAAAATATTTTTCAAAAGAAATAAAATTTTAAAGGATACTAAATTCAAATGTAAAATTTTGAGTTTTCTTTAAAAGGGTGATTCTAGAAACACTACCACAAGATTTTTAGCCTAGCTGGTAGTGGATCAAGGCCTTGAATATAACCATAGGTATCTATGTTAAGGCTATAAATTCCTATCTATTAGTATATCAATTATCATGGCATTCCCACTAAACCAAATAACAATATCATTCTCCCTTAGAAATTCTAATTTCAATAGCAAGTCTACTTGAATGTGTGTGAATGCATAATTTTAATTGAATCAATCACTTTAATATACATTGATGGTATTTTGGATATAAAATAATTTAATATGTCACATTTTGTAGTATATTTTCATGAATTTATGTTATAATTTTTATTGGGTAACTATTTGTAGTTAATGTTTGTTATTTGGATGCCAAGACTAAAATCATAGATTCTTAACATATTCAGGAGCATGTTCTAGCACAATCACCATTTTTTGTTACTTGCACAACACACCCTAATTCAATCATTAAAATTATGGAACCTCTTTTTTGATCTAGAGTATAGTCTTTTTTCTTTTGATAAGTGATTTGATTCACCTTGTATATTTGTAGTTAAGTTAGGGATATTTAAATTTGAAAATCCTTAGATTTCCCATTTGTTTCTTTTATGATTGGTTGGTTTATTTATAACACTTGTGTTTATTACTTTAAGGTGGTGTAATTTGATATTTCAAAGATAAATTATCCTTTCTATACTTCCATTTGATTTATGTTTGGGCTTATCCTACCTTCTATTTGTGCGGGTCTAAAAAATCTAAGTTAATGCCAATATTTAATTGCTTGATTATTGTCCTTATATATTTGGAGAAATATTCATTATTTTGAATCAAACAAGACCTTTATTTATTTCCCTATGGTATCTTTTTATTGATTTTTCTTTGGCTTTTTTGCACTCATTATTTCCTTAGTATTTTTACCAAAATCTTGTGAAGTTCAAAGTTTCCTCAAGTTCATATGGTGAATATGCATGTCTCCATAACATTAAAATGGGGATAGATCTATTAAAAAATGACTATCTTATATTTCCCCATAACTATTTGATATGGTGATAGGTGTCACCATTAAAAAAGATTGGGATTTATCTATGTAGTTAGCCAAGTCCAAAGATACCCTAACTACCTGCCTACCATTTGATTTTTAGATGAACAATTCAGGTTGGTCCTTAACAAAGGAATGTAAAAGACCAAGATATATTCAAGGATTAAATGCCTAAGGTCATGCCATGTGGAAATATCTCAAGAGTATGAGGCTTAGAGGAATGCCAAAGAGGAAGATATCTCTAAGGCCCAAATGCTCAAGATCATGCCGCATGACATTATCTTAGGAACCTAAGGCTCAAAGGAGATCCTAGACAATAATGATAACCTAAAGGCCCTATGATCATTCCATGTGGTATGATCATGTCCTATCTTATATAAATTAAAAATATAAGATGATACCATGTGGCATCATCACATTAACTATAAGTCATATACCAATGAATGAAGGCCATCCATGTGGACTCGATGATGTCATCAAACCCCCTTAGCATAAATTTTATGGGTGTCTACCCATCAACAAACCATCAAATCTGGGTCCTTAAACCAATGAGATCTTGATAAATGGAATTTATCACTAACATAAATTTAATGGCCGTATTGAATGTCAAAGCTGTCAACATCAATAAAAGGTTATTTAACTTTGGATTCTAGGTCAAATTTATGATATTTGAAGTCTTTTTCTAACTTTGGATTCTAGGTCAAATTTATGATATTTGCATTAATCTATTGAATATTCAAACACAAAATGTCTTATTCACTTTAATATCTCTGACTATGCAAATATTTCAAGTTAGAATGCAAAATATTTGTTTAATTCTCACATTCATTATTATTATTTCATTCCTATTCTTTCTCTTAAAGGTTTTTAACTTTGTTGTTTTATTTACAATGTGTAGGTTTGAATGATTCAACACATATCCTCCATGTGTTATCCATCTTGGGAGACTATTGTAGACACTTAATTTTGTCCACTTTTGTGCCTAAACTGGGATTCAGTTTAATTTGTAGCATAACGTAAATCTAATATTAGAATCACTATAATTACCCAAATTATCTATGTAAGTGATTTAATTGGTCAGAAACATGATGAGGCTTACTTATCTAGGCTATTACCCTATTTGCACCAATAACCTAGTTTAGTTTCAACCCTAGTCAAATTAAGACTTATTAATTGAACACTTTTGTCTTGTCGATCTATTAATTCAAAAAATTTAAAACAATTAATTAAAGCCAAAAAGCACTAATCAAGATTAATTACATTGTAAATCTTAATTAACTTGACTAAATAAAAATTCCAAGTTAAATTAGTGAATGTCATGTATCTATAAAGGATTTTTACGCCAAATATGAAGTCAAAGTTCAAAGGAGCTAATAAAGTGTTTTATTAATTCCTAAATACTCCAAAAAGGTGAGTCACAACCTCACATATATCTAAAGTGAGTTATCATGGCTCATAAATATCTAAAACTAAGGTGTCAAGATTTCATGAGTGCTTTGACCCAACCTAGGGTTAGCCTAACTCAAACTAGATTATTTTAGACTCAACCAAAGTTAAAATTTAACCTAACTCCTTAGGGTTAGATTTAGTTCTTAGAGATATAAATACAAGTTCCCACACCATATGTCAACAAGATTTTGTGTGTAAGGTTACTTTGTAGGAATGCCTTCAAGAAGCCATTGAGAGTAGTATTATAATGCACATTTTATGCCAAGGTTCACACCAAGCCAAGCCAATATCAAATCAAATCCCCAAGTGACCATTAGATAAGTGATACCACCATTGTTAAGAGTCTCTAATGTCAGAGACTGAGCACAAACATACTTATTCCAAAAAGTGGACATTAAATTCGACAAAGAAGGTAAATTACTTATGTTGTTTTTATCTCTATTTTTTTATCTGGTTCATTATGTTATGACCCCATTATTTTTGAGCAAGAGTGTTTAGTTTTATTGTTTGTTATACATATTTTTTTATCATTTTGACTAACAAGGAACTAATCAACATTGGTGTGCTCTTCATATTCCTAATATACATAATGGAATGCCCAATTGAACCAAGCATCTCATATGGCCAAGTAGAATGATTTTTAACCTTTAGTTTTTCTAATAAAAACATTTAATTCTTAAAGTTTAGATATTTATGCTTATAAATCATGTCATTCTATTTTTACTATAATCAATGACTTTGCCCTGTGTAACATCGACTTTACCATTCTCATGCTATGTTTGTGATCTTTATTTGTGAAAAATAGTGGCTTCAAAATGGTGACTTTGACTTGATAAATGGTGGCATTGCTATCTATAAATGGTGGCTTCAACCCTACTAAATAGCTACTTTGTCAAGTAAAATTCATTTTGGTTTCAATGACTTTTCTTATTTTCATCCTTTAATCAGTGACTTTGTCAAATCTAATTTGTGGATTCACCCTATTTAATGATGACTTCACCAAATTCTAGTTTATTTGTGTTTTTGTTTATAATAAAACAATTGCTTCACTAAAAATAATGGATTCACTTTGTTTCACTAACATTTGCTTTGATCCATGTTTTTAAAAAACTTGAGAGCTCCAAATAGAATGTTGTTTATTAATTTGATTTTTGTCCTAAAGACAAGCAAACCCACTAACATTTTTATAGGAACCAAGGTAGAGAGAGAGAGGCACAAACACTTCTAAATCTAACATACATTTTATTTTGTACTTAAAATCAAACCAATCAAACTTGTCTTTTAGTGATTTCAATGATTTTATAAGTGCAAACAAGGAAAAGGGGCCAAAATTTCAATCACAATTAGGGCCATTAAAAAAAAATATACACCTTAATTAGAGTTCTTAAAAGATTTTTCACTTTTTATTTTTCTTATTTTATTAGTTAGTTTCAATGTTTATAGATTAAATTATTTGTTTATGGAAAACCAAAAATTATAGTGTGTATGTTCTCCCCCATCCCCTATAGGGAACTCAGGTGACCAAAAATGATTGTTTTATTTACTTTTTTATCTAGTGTTGTTAGAAATCATGTTGCATATGTTCTCCCAAATATTTGAGATACTTAGGTGACCCAAAAACAGCCTCTAAAGTATTTCTAAT
The DNA here is from genome assembly GCA_037957365.1 of Torreya grandis. NCBI lineage: Eukaryota > Viridiplantae > Streptophyta > Pinopsida > Cupressales > Taxaceae > Torreya > Torreya grandis. The sequence continues at coordinate 1,002,339 of JARHVA010003525.1, forward strand.
TTATTTTATTGCATTTGTATTGTGGGAGGGAGCTTGTTTCCTCCTCACAGGTTCTTTAGGGGTGCATTGACCTGGGGTTTCATCTCCTAACATCATACCAACCCTAATTCATAGTGGGTTATATAAATTAGGCACATTATACTAGGATTTATAAGGGGTTGAGTGGCTAGCCTCTCTGGTCCTAATGAAAACTAGGGTTATGTCTTTCTAAACATTGAAATTCACTAAGTAATATACAACTAAAGTTTATATTCAAAGGAATAAACATTTGCATAGTAAGTTAGTTAGTATGGAACCAAATGACATGATTGCAACCTTATGTTATCCAAACTTGGGACCATTTAGTGCATTTTGAAACTTATAGATTTTAGCCTACCCCACTTGATGTATAATTTTTTGCCAAATTTTGAGTGTTCTTCACTCAAAGTTCATGCCATATACCAATGCTTGAGAGATATAGGGGGGATTAAAAACTCTACCTACACATGTTATTTAATTTTTAGATTAATACTAATTCTTCACAAGCATTGGTATATCGATGAAAACTTTGGTAGAAGCTACATAAACCTATGTTAGTTTTAGTGATATGATGATCCATTAGTGTTATTTCTATTTTATTCAATTTACATGTGTTTTAGACTAATTTTTTTTGTTTGTATTGTCAAGTTAAAACAATTCCAAAATAGTCACATTATTTTTGCAACACTTTAGCCTAATAGGTGTTGCTCTATCTATTTTGTGTCACACTTTTACCTTAGGTATTTATTCCAAATTATTTGTGTCTCACTTGTTTAAACATGGAATGTTACATTTCTCATTTTATCTCAAACATGTGTGTTGGGTTTTTTATTCCAAAACCATTGTCATGTCATTTGTTTGAAGGAACATTGTTACATTACCTAAAATCATTCCAAAACACTTCCTGTATTTAAAACCAAATTCCAAAAACCATTTTTATACTTCTTATTTCAAATGCATGGTTACACTGCTTATTTTGGTCTATTATATTTACCTTAGAACATCTAAATCCTTTTGCATTAAATTTAAAATTCAATTTTCAAATTAAAAATCCTAAACTACTCAAGTTTACACTAAATCCTTGTCAAATTTGTGATTAGGTAGTCTACCATTTTGTGTTTAGATTATGTTACTTGGGTTGATTTATTATTTGATATAAAAGACCCTTTGCCTAGACTAAGTAGTTTATTATTGTCTTGTGTCTTGTTTAAGATTCCTTTGAGCCAAGTTGTTGCCACATGCCTTGTTTTTATTTTGTTGTGTTGAGTTTGAAAGTGTCCTCCTTCCATTGTCCAATAGTCTCTTGTGAATCAAATATTGAGTCTTAGTGAGCCAATTACTAAGTGTCACCCAAGCCAATTACCTTAGTTTCGATTATTTTTGATTTCTTATTTTGTATCAACCTTTTATTTCTAACTCTAACCTTGTTTTTCACATTAAATTATTATAATCATCTTTGGACAAATCATTGTTATTATTTTGACATAGTCAATAAATTTTGTAACTTGTCTAGATACTTTTGTCAAGGATTATAAATGCCTTTGGGAAAATTAGTACCTTAGACATAGAAAAGTTTTGATATTTTATGTTACCCTTACCACTAATTATAACTACCATTGGGCAAATCAATATCATTTATTAGACTAGTTAAGAGTTTGTTTTGTTTTTACCTTTACTTAGTTTAGTTATTTTACCCTTTGGGCATATTTTATAGAGCTAAAGGTTGTTTATTTTTATACCTTAGTTGTTTGATACCTTTTATAATGTTGGTTTTCATGAGACCTAGCCATAGATCCAAACATGCCTCGTTACACATGTAACATGACTATGTATAATCTAGACTATGATAAATTTATGACCAGTGACCCTTTTATTCAAGATCTATATGGTGATGATGTAGTTTATGGGATATATACCTATCCATATTATAATATTCCATATGTTGAACAAAGGTCAAGCTCATTAGTGTAGTATTTGGTGACTACACCTTCTTATCCAAGCCACAAACAATATCAAATGTCATAATACCTTGCATAAGTGATTCCTAGTGTTGAACAAAGACAAAAAAAGAGCCCTAATATGTTACGACACCAATGTATATAAGCTATGAATTGTAATTTTTTTTATCATCATTTATTAGAGAATAAAGATGAAATTATCATCAGAGATATCAAATTAGGAGCCAAGTTTCTATCGGACTTCCCACATGAAATTCTGATTAGAACTCCTAGTAATGCACCTCGTAACCAACAATTTGAATAGATATCAACTAGTTATAGTAAATCTTTAGTCTAAATTCTAAAGTAAATCCTAAAGTAAGATTATAAAAGGGAAAGGTATTATGGATTATCAAATGAAATAGGTGAAATAAGCATACCAAAACTACCTCAATCTAACTCATAATATTAATGCAATGACTATTTATAACATGATGATTATTGAAATAGTTCCATCAACAAGGTAAAGAATATATGATTCAAGGTATTCAAACCAAAACATAGACCCATTTATCCAAATCATGTTGGTTGGTGACATATTTAATGTCCCAATTTTGACATATGAGATTATCACTCAAATGGAAGACCTCACTCCAAATATTATGGGTGGAATGTAAGTACATTCTAATTTGAACTAAAGTTGGTCTAATTTACTACTGAGAAACACATAGTATATTCATACAGCCAACACCATGATTGGATTATAATAATAGGGTATGGGTATGCCTATTTACCAGAATCAAAAATCAACCTCCACTCCTCAACTAGATACTTCCTTGAGTGTACAATAGGGGTAACAAACCAAAATTAGATAAAATTACCACCACAACAAGTTCAAAACACTATGACAGCTCAATAGGGGGTAAAAAAAGTTTTTACATAACAATCAAAATTATAAACCTAAATAATCACAAACATTTCCTAATAAAAAATGTGTTTCTATTGGTCAAAAAGTTCTAGTTGTTCAATAACAACAAATTCCAAACCCCCAACAAGTGCCTATCCAGCAATATGTGTTTAAGAAAAAAAAAGGTTCTTATATATAGTAGGTAATAGGTGTTCGGTAATAGTTGCCTTTTACCCAATAGGTATCACATGTGTAATAAGGATCCAAATTTCAATAATTTAACAGTAGGGATCTAATCAACAACAAGTTTCCTATATATAATAAGGTTTGATAAGTAGGTAATAAGTTCTCTCCCAAATCCAATAATACCAACACATTATATAGATCCAAATGCTATTAACATAGCTACAATTTTCTAGCCAAGGCTATATAGCCAATCTAAGCTAGAATGTGTTTCAATCATATCATATTTCGTATCAACAATACAATCCTAATGCATGGATACATATACTTGGTTGTTTGTCTAGTTTGACCAACATTCCACAATATGCCTACCCCAGTTAAGCTAATCAAATTTTAATTATGCAACCTCAAAAACAACAAGACAATCTATATGAATTCATTTCCCAAGATTTGTAATAAATGAAGGATGAAATTCAAGCTATACAGATAGGGAAGCAAATAAATAAATTCAAACTAGATGAAATATGCTCTTATCAATTTAATATGGATTATCTATAAATACCATTTCAACCAGGCTATGAGCCACTTAAATTTGACAAATACAAGGGCAAGGGACACCCTAGAGATCATTTTAAATAATTTTTTGTTTCTTTCTATCAAATGGCATATACCTACATATACTTATTTCTATTCTTTTTAAAGAGTCTAGCTGAACAAGCCTTAGAATGGTTTTTAAAATTGTCAAAGAATTCTTTACCTGAATTTGATGATCTTTTGAAAAATTTATTACAACATTTTTCATACAATCTCGAGCATGAGATTACAGTTGTGGACTTGGGCCAAACTAAATAGAAGACTGGGGAAAGTTTTGCTACATACTTGTAATGTTAGAGAGAAATATCAAGCTGGTTTATTCATAATATGCCAGATAAGCAATTAGATGCAATATTTACTAGGGATTACATAGTGATGCATCTTACCATATTGAGATGCAATGTTATTATACATTTTAAGAGGTTATATATAAAGGAATATAGTTTGAGAAAGACCTTGTTAACAAAGGGATAATCAAGCTATCTTATTCTAACCAGAGTTAGAATCAACATTAAGGCTAATAGAACCAAAACTAGAACTAAGTCTTGAACCATAATTATAACCCAATTCAAATACTAGCTTTAATACCACTTCAAGCCAATAACAATGAGAGAAAAATACTATAACTATAATAATAATGTTGTTGGAAATAGGGTCACTGAATCATGCTAGGTTCAAATAGTGTAAACACTAATTGTCCATCTAATCCACCCATTTAATAACCACCACCACTATACATTCAGCCAAGGCCTTCACAAAATCAACAATCAAAGAATCAAAACCAATTACAAGCCCCTCCTCTAAGGAGATTACCACCCATTGCTAGACAATTCAGTCACCTTGGTGAGCCTATTAAATTTGTGTTTTGAAGATTGGTTTAGGTAAATATGATCAGTTTATTAGTGTAGGATTTTTCCTACCTAGTGGTTTTACCTACACATCTTTTCAGCTTTCTAAGGTTAGTTAATTAATTCATTAGAGGTCATTTATATTTAAGTGGGTTATAATTGTGAGTTAGGGTTTTACTTTTTTGATGACCTAATCTCACCCTATATGTACTTTATTTTTTCCTAAAGTGGCTAATTCAAACAAATCCTTTATGGAATTTTATTATTTTTGGAGCTCTCATTCTACCTCTACAAGAATTCAACATTCATTGCATGGCCGCTATTCAAAGATCTCAGCAAAATCTATCATGGTACCAGATATTTCTTGATAGCTTCATGTATTTGTCTCCTTTGGTAAGATCCTCTTGCATTCACCTTGCTATTTTCTCATACTATATGGACACCATTTTTAACCTTGGAGGATTTTTATGAGAACTACCTTGAAACTCATGTCAAAAGGCCTTTTATCAAAAATATGTCTATACATATGTTTTGGGTTTTTTGAGATCTCAAATGGGTTATCTTTAGTTTTTTGAGAAAGTTCACAAATTTTTATAAAAAATCCAATTTCTTCCTATTAGTGTGACGTTATACATACAAATAATCAAACATGTTATCTCTAATTTGGTGCCCACAAACCAATTCAGGTTATCTAGGGTGCATTACTTGCTCCCAAGACCAATTCTAGTTTTCTAGGTATGACTACTCATTAGTTATTTTTTAAGTTGTAGCTATTCAAGAACTTGATTTACACTGCATGGAAGTAATCAGACTTCTCTAGGGTGATAACTTATAAGTAATCAGGTTTATCAACCTAGACTACTTGACTAAATGCTCATAGACTAGATCAAGTTTCTCAAGTGCTTCTACTTATAAGTAATAAGGGTTCTCAACCTTGATTACTTGCTTGCTAGACCCATTCAAGTTTTCTAGGGTTGATTACTCATTACTTGTTTCATAAGTTGTAGTTGTTTGAAACTCCAAAGTTGTGCAGGTTGAAGAACCCAAATTACATTGAGAAGACCCATTAAAGTTTTTGAAGGTCAACTACTTATTACTCATTACTTGCTTTATAAGTAATAAGCCATGTAGGTTCACAAACCCAATTTACACTAGCAAGACCCACTTGGGTTTTCAAAGGTCAATATTTTATTACTTTTTAAAGTTGAAGTAGTTGGAAAACTTAAAGTCAAAGTAGTTGGAAAACTTGAAGTTGAAGTAGTTGGAAAACTCGAAGTTGAAGTAGTTGGAAAACATGAAGTAAAATAGTGTTGGAAACCTGCATGACATTCAAGTGGTCATCAAAGTTCAAGTGAAAGGTAATGAAGAAATATATATTTTTTGTATTTTTGGGTAGAAATAGAAGTCTATAATTTTTTTTTCCATTTTTGGAAAGGGTCCAAGAATATGTCAAAGTAAGAACTTGTAAGTGCCATAAATTTTGATCAATAACTCCTTTTTGAGTGCTATTTTCTTCAAAAGTGCTTATTTTTTATGATCTACACATTGGAGCTTTCATTTAGCCTTCCAAAGCTATAATTTTTTTTCATATTTTTTTACACTATTGAATACATTATCAATTATATCTAACATTCCTCTTCTTCCTTGTACTTACGCACGTACTGCTCAAGACAAATTTTTGATTGAATAGAACGTCTATACGAGCATGCTTATATTTGAGACATTCAGGGGGGGTCATTAATTGACAATTCTAAGGGGGTACTTGTGTTTTTTCTATGCATTTAGTCTTTCTTTTTTTGCATCACTTCTTTACTTACTATAGTAATACTTACTTCTGCACTATGGATTCATTCTCAATAAGTCCACTTGCACCATTTAATTATCATGAATGGAAACCTAGAATGGAATTTATCTTACAATCCAAGGGTTACCATCAAATTATAATGGGAACTGAGACTAAACCTAAGAATGTTGGAGAAAAAATCAAATGGTTTAACCATTATGATAAAGTCTATAGACTACTATGTCTTTTCATCTCCCCAAATCTACTATTTCATAATGAATTTACCAAAACACCTACTAAAGTGTGGGCCCAACTCTCCAAGCTCTTTGGAATGTAGGATGTGATGAGAGGACATGATATAAAAAATGAGCTTATTAGATTGAGCCCATATGAATTTGACACTTTTCAATATTTTTTCACCAAATTTAGACTTTTGAGATTATAATTGAAAACATGTGGAATTGAAAAGAAAGATGAACAACTTCTTCTATCAATACTCTCTAAACTAGGTCCTAAATATTTTGTATTTGTGTCCAATTTTCATGCCACTAAGAGTGCTCTTGACACCACATGGAAGATGCATTCTTTAGATACCTTTATTTCTAACTTGATTCAGGAGTAATATAAGTTGATACAGATGGGCACAATGAAGTCATCTAAATCTCATGCATTTCTTGCTAAGAAAGATAAGGCTTCTAATAGCAAAGAGAGAAAGTAGAGAAAGGAAAATGTTGAGAAGGGTGAAAATATTTCCACCTCAAAATCAAATAATGTGACCTCTTCTTCCAATCATAAGCCTAAGAAAGATTGGATCAAATGTGGGTATTTCTTAGGTAAGCATGATGAGAGTAAATGTTTGAAGAAATAAATTGACCACCTTAATAGCATTCTTATTCAGAACAACATAGGTGTTCTAGATTCTATCAAACTATTTTCATCAACCCATGAATCCACTAAGGCAAATGACTATGGAAAAGAAAAGGTAAAAGAGAATAACAAGGGGAAATATAAGGGCAAAGCCTTAGTTTCATTTGTGCCTCCAACTCTTCCTACTTGGGTCATTGACTTTGGTGCTTCACATCACATGACCTCTTCACAAATTGAGTTTAGTTCCTTGGAACCATGTGACATGTCCTCTATACAAACAAGTGATAACACTTCCAAAAATGTTCTCGAGAGAGGGTCTATTAAAGTGAGTGGTGGAACATTCAATAATGTTCTAAGTGTGCCCTCACTCTCAACTTATCTCATGTCAGTCTACCAGGTCACTCACCTTGGTTTGAGTATGTGAGTTGAATTCACTCTAGATTTAGTGTACATTAGGGAGTTGTATAGTGATACTATTTTGGCTATGGGAATGGTTGATCATTAGACTTGAATATATATCTTCTCACACTTTACTCCTAACTCTCCTTCAGATTCTTTAGATTTCTCTTTAGACTCACCTGTACCTATTGACACTTTTGAGCCTAAGATTCTTTTTGATATTGACAACTCTTCTATAGATGACTATAATAGTGAAATGGACACACCTCCACCATCTCCTTGTCACATTTTATATATTCAAGAGTTAGTTCTTAACATACCTACCTCTGGTATACTTTTGATATTACAGGGTAATGGTCTATTGATCTAGGACACATCAAACATTAGGTAGTTTTTTCCATAGTTATAAAGGATTTTGTAGACCTTTTTTGCCTCTACTTCTATTGAACAATCTTGGCATAGAGAAAATGGGACACGTACCTTGTAGTATGAGGATCATTCCTTTCATAGGAATTACACCTTGGTTAAAGATCCATTAGGCACTTAATGGACAAACTCATTATTCTAGGGTAATCCACTCTTCACTACATCTAATTTTTATTCACAGTCACTTCCAAACATTCTTTTGGGGGACACTAGATGGCTACAGTCAATTATAGACCTTAGTAGAGATTTTTATCCCTTTTCTCTTCTTTTCTCTCTTTTGGGGAGGATTTTTGTTCCTATGGGTTTTCTCCTTTACCCTGGTTTATGGGAATTGCATTGTACTTGGGTATCTCATCAAGCCTCATTGTTGGGACCCAATTATTCTACCCACCTAAGCCACGCTTTAGGGGGTGTTAGTGTAGGATTTTTCCCACCTAGTGGTTCTACCTACATGTATTTTTAGTTTTCTTAGGTTAGTTAATTAAGTCATTAGGGGTCATTTAAATTTAAGTGGGTTATAATTATGGATTAGGTTTTTATCTTTCTGGTGACCTAATATCACCCTATATGTACTTTATTTCTTCTTGAAGTGGCTAATGCAAATATTTTCTTTGTGGAATTTTCTTATTTTCAAATCTCTCATTCTACCTCTATAGGAATTTGACATTCATCATGTGGGCACTATTTAAATATCTTGGTGAAATCTATCACAGTTGGCCAATACCAAAGTTGTTCCCTAAAGGGATTCCTTTTCCTGATTGGCATAAAGAACATTAATATTGTGAGTATCATTACATCAGGTGAAATTTCATATGATGGTGTATCCAAATTAGGCATTTGATTGAGAATATATTGGAAAATGAAGAGATACTGAGAGATACCCATGCTCCTATAAATAATTGTAACTTAGGCATATACTAGAATCCATTTCCCAAACATAACAAACATAACAACCAATAGTAGTACCAAAAATAACAACAATTATGGCATATACCTCCACTAAAAAATTAACAACAATAATGCCAAACAAAATAATAAAAAAATAATAGTTATAACCAAGGGAAAATTTACCTAACCAACTAAGTAGGCCATCAAGCCATCACGTATACTTTTAACAATGTTGTAGGACATGTCTTAGGTGGTCATGTTTCCACTATTACCATTAAACCTCGACCAACTACCAACATACCTAGACCTTTGCCCAACAATGCCTATCAACATTCCATTAATACATTAATAATAAATTACATAGGTAAATTAATAGTAATATATTTTATTATTTTGTAAAAATCAAGAAACTTTTTGGCTGACCGCTCATTGGTTTGTTGTTTATTGGTGGTGTAAGTTTGTTGTCTAGTGGTTGGGAAGTGGTTGGTTATTTGTTTGGTTTGTTTCCCATGAACCACTGGTAGAGGAGTTTCATGAGAGATTAAATTTATTATCTTTTCCTCCTTTTTAAAATGATTTAAGACCCTTTAAAACCCAAAATAATACCCATATATATATTAAAATACTTGGGTTATTAGTTTCATTAATAAATAATAAAATACATGGTTATAAAAATTACCATTATGAATTGTGTGGGAGGTTGAACCTATTGGTTACAATGGTTCACTCCAATTATAATTATTTTTTCATTGTAAAATCAATACATTGAAGCATTAAATAAATTCCAATACACATTCACATTTAAGATAATTCTAAATATTTGAACTATTCAAACATTGGTACTATGAAGGAGATTCTTTGAGAATAAGTATGAGAGGAAGACTGATTTTATTGGGGGAATTTTTTCTCAAGTAATGAATATGATTTTGGGTTTTAACCTACTTGTGATGTTTTCCCATGTATATACCATGTTTTACATTTGTGTTCTTTGCCACCATTATAAATATCAAGATCTATTTATTTGTATGTGAATAATTTAATAATACCTAGGGATGATATCATATATGTATAAGTAATAGTAAAAAATATAACACCTAAATTGGAATTATTATCTTGGAAGGGGTGATTAATATCATAGAAGGAATCATTTTATTCTCCCAATATACAAGCTTGAGACAATTTATTTTGTTAATCTCTTACAATGTATAGTAATTCATCAATCCTATATAGATTATCATTAATATATTGAGTGAATTTTTTGTTATTATTTTATCTAATTCTTTTATGTTAGCTTTATCATACTCAAAATAAAAAATTATTCATTTTATCATTTTTATTGTATTTATATTTGATGCATATAAATACATAGTGAATCCAAATGAAACCTCAAAAAGTAACATAAATTTTAATGAATAACTTTATAATGTAGTTTGAAATATTGAATAAAAATGCATTCATTAAATACATGATTTAATTTTGAAGCTTTGAATTTTCAAATATCTTTCGAGGTTGACATATGTAAGGTATTCTTGATTTCTAGGTTCTCATATATATTGATCAAAGTCATAAATAATAAACAAATCCCAAAGGGACACTAACAAAATATTATTAAATCATGGCATAAATTCATCATCTTGTCTTTGAGGTACATTGAGAGTAACTTCCTAGGGCTAACCACTTACCTATGCACTATAGAACCAAATAGCCGAAAGGCTTCCTATGGATAGAAAATTAAAACATTATGTACTCCCAATATAATTATTAGGTATGTCGAAGCTAAACTCCATATTTAATATTTTATAATAGATCAAGTATTGGATAAGTAATATTTAAAAAATGGATTAGGTAAAATTGATGACCATTTTTCTCAAAACAACAATTCTTATGATTTTTACAACTTTCATAACACAATCATTGAAATCAAGAAAGCAAAGAAATTTAAAACATACAAAAAAAAATTTTATACAATGAAATTTGGTATTCAATGTGAAACCCATAGGTCAAATAAAAATACTATATTAACACTAAATCATATAATGGAAAGGATGATAAAACTTATCTGTAGTATATGGGAATCATGAATTTAGTTTAAAAATAAAAATTGAAAAATAAATGTTCAAGTAACTTCACCAATAGTGTTTACCCTAATTTTGATTTAATAGTGTTTAATAGGTATAAACATTGAAGGACTACTCATATTTTAATATATAACAATTAAGCATGAATATGAATGTAAATAAGAATGAGTATAAAATGATTAATAAGTGGCATATACTAAGTATAGTAAGTATAACCAATAAAAATAGACTTAGCTTTCTTGGTTTTTGGTTGACTATAGCATATATCTAACAGTAGAAAACATGATGAAATAGGTCTATGATATATCACATTTTATAATAGAGTTTGAATATATATTTATATAAGTCAAAACTCCCTTGATAAGTACATGTTATCATCTTGATCATTGACTATTGAATTTTTCATTGTGAAAGTGACAAATATATGATTTATCTCCACATGCACATGTAGTCTATTGAGTAGGTTGAGATATTTGGATTATTCTAATGTCACATATAAATATATTTTTTACTTTATGTGTTATTTTTAAAGTTATAAACCTACAAATTAACATGGGAAGTTTCATGGGCTTAGCTAATCTTTATCATCCTCGTTAATGATTGATTGTAGTCTACATAACCAAATAATCCAAAAAGGGAATCAATACATATGTAGTTATCCAAACTAATGAAATTATGAAACCATGTTATTTTATTATATGTATGCATCTATTAATTTGACTTTTATATTTGAAAATTTTCACTTTTGAGTTTATTTGGAATGCTTCATACATGAGTTTTGATACTCCTAGCAATTGATATTGAATTTCATAATAATAGGTTAGGTTTTCTCAATGTAAATTAGTGTAATAGATATATGTCATACATATGTAAATTCATTTTTAAATGAGGATTTAACTTATTTATATAAGAGTCTTATTAAATAACTTTGTTTATATAGATTACAAAATTTTTAGGAAGACCCATATGAATATTTTTAATTTTTAAGCTACTCGTTAATTGGTGTAGGGACACAATGATTCTATTTGGATAGGTTCATAGTATAAAAATTATATGCATAATGTAGAATTATCCTATAAAATCATATATAATTATGTTGAGGATTTTATTAGTCTAAGAGTGATATAAAGTGGTTTGATAAATTAAGTATGATTTTTTTTGTAGTAATGATGGAAAACATAGGGGTCAAGCGTACATATAGTTAAATAGATAGAGAAATGATGAGTAAGAGTAATATATAAGTGTATTTAAATTGGTTAAATATATTTAAATAATTAATATTTTCAAATACCTATGACCAAAATTATGCATCTACACAAACTGAATTCTATGACTCATAAAATCATTAATAGATTACTTGTGAAAAATGATTTTAAAATATGACCCATTCTACTTTTAATTTTTTGTAATGAAAATTATTAAAATAATCATATGGTGGTTTTAATTCATTTAAAAGGTATTTGAAATTAAATATTTATTAAATTTAAATAATAGGTATTTATTTTATTAACAATCCATGTTGCTTTTGTTTGTTTATTTTGTAACTCATTGTAAAAATAAAACTTGATGAATGAATTTATAGTTTTTCATGCTAATCGAAGAACACTATCATAAATCCCACATAATAAAATTGATACTAAATATTGTCAAATGTACCACTAATATTTTTACTTGATAGGTTATAATAGTATTTTAACTTATAAGGTTACCAAGAGGCTTCGTCTTCATGAATCAATCAAAATATTTGAACTTATGAGTCTATACTTGCCATTTTATATATTGATCCACTAGGAATAAATAAAATATATCTTATATTCATACAGATAACATTTTAAATATTAGAAATCAATCTCCATAAAATTTCTAGATAAATAAGGTTATCATAGTGATTGTCATATTTTGGAGTTATAGGAGCATCGTTATGTGATATGAAGAGCCATCTATGCTATGATATACTAGGTCGGTAATTAAAATCCCAAAATAGATTTATATCAATACAAATAATATTTGAAGTGAAATGTCTAAGTATATAATTTTACTTATGTGTGTTAGAAAAAACTAATAAATAATGACCTTTTTCTTATAATGGTAATAAGACTAATATATTATCTTATTAATATGTCTATGCATTTATTTTGTATTTAACAATTAAGTGTGATAAATACTAAACCATTGAAAAATAATTTAGATTAAAATATATACAAAAAATAAATATAAAATACATGATTTTACATAATTTCAAATTACCTAAAGATAGTAATGTTGATGCAGTGGATTGCACTTGGGGGTAGGAGGCCAAGCTCCTGCCTTTCCACACGCAACAATGGAAACTCCCCTCTCCCCTATGGGACTAGCGAAGCTGGAGGGGAGAGTCTCTAGATGAGTGCTAGCTCCCTTTGATGTATCTTTTAGGCCCTGGTTTCTCCTACTGCTAACAAATAAAATGAAAAAAAGGGGGGATGAAAAGGGAGAGAGAGATGCTGAAAACAAAACCTAAGCTTAAAAATGAAAATGTGAGACACCAGAAAAGGTTGACCCACCCAAGCCATATATACACTTTTCACCAAAAAGAAGCACCCATACACTTCATCTAAAGTTGAAAGCTCTTTTGCAATAGTCAACTAGGGGTCTGTGGAAGTACAAGGAGGAAGGAACTAGCAAAGGTGTTCTGAGACACACTTTGATAGCCTATTCACAGGCACCTATATTCCTTCTATAGACACTTCTGGCAGACCTACAAAAAGAAGACTTCACAATGCACTAGACATGCTATGGTTAGTCTGTGAAAGCATGAAAGACAATGACTTAACACAAAGGAGAAAATAGACATATACTTTAAAGTGCAAGTCCAAATGGAGAAATGCTAAGTCCTGATTCAAGGTAAAAATTTGGTAGCTCTGCCTTACAAGCCTAAGATATTTTTGGGTAGAGTTTTGCCTTAAGGCTGAGAGTGGATCATCCTTAGAATGATAAGTTTACAATTTATAGAGGAAGAAAAAGGCCATTTTGGCACACTCTTACAAGTGACCCATGTGCTTTCTGAGCATTGGGATGAGGAAGCTGCTCAAGGATAATGTTGTGTCAGCTCCTGTCATGATTCAAAATTATGGGCCATGTTGTTTGTCTACTCATTAATGCAAAATGAAGAAAAATGGGTCACACCATTCAATATTTCACCTCTTGATGATCACATGGTAGGTACTGTGTCAACCACCAAAATAACTCCTTGAATCGACACTTTCTTGTGCCACTTGGATCGCTTTGTCTGCTTCTGTGCTTGGCCATTTTTCGTCCTCTAACTCCTTCTGCTACTCCTTTGGATCTTAGCTAAGAGTGCATCTACTTTTGACATGTGTCATAGTTTGCTACTTGGGTACTTAGAAGACACTTTGAAATGCAAACGTTGACATGTGGCAGCTTTTGCTGAGTTGATAATGGGACGTGGTAGCATCTGCTTACCTTAGAGGGTCCTTCGAGAGTCAGGCAAAAGTTGACATGTGGCCACTTTCACCTAATATTTCTACTTAACTTAGAGGCTTTGGAAGCATTTTTTTGAGATTTCTATAGAAGGTGACACATGGCCACCTTCACAGAGCCTTTAGCTACCTTAGAAAAACTTTTGGGCCCTTTTCTAGTGCTCGCAGACACTGACACTTGGCAGCTTTCACTACATTTAGAAATTAATTCAAACTTACCATAGTCTTCTCTTTGAATGACCAAGCAAAAGGAGAAACCCATGGATGTTGACACTTATCGGCTTCTGTCAAGCCTTACAGGGAACATGTGGCATGTTTCACTGCTCCTAAAAAGCATGTCAAAGTCTTCCACAGTTGCCACTTGGTGCCTTCCATGCTCTGGCTTTCTTTGTGTAAAATTTGATGTTTGCATGCTTGTCATCACTTAAAAACCCAATGGCTGATTTGCATGCTTAATTTTGATAGTTTTTGGGATGTCACCATCCTTGGCAAAATTTATCAAGCCTTTTTTGTAGGCTTTTTTCCCATAGACATTTTACTTGTAGAAAATTTTCTTGCAAACAAAAGTCTGCGAGAATCATCTTAGTCCCTTATCCTTTCCTTTCATGCTATTTGGATTTTCTTTATGCTGGTGCCCTTCCTCTAAATTCCTTCAAACTTTTTGTCTGAAGGAATTCCTTCAGATAAAAAGTCTGAAGGAATTCAAAGCCTTAAGTCTTTTTCTATGCCTTTGGAAATCCTTCAGCTACCTTAAAGTGTTCCCTACCCTTCGTAAGGGATTTTGGACTCATAGCTACCCTCCACAAGGGCACCTGCCCTTCAACTTTAGGACACACCCTTGAACTAAGCCATTGAATTGATTGGTTAAACCAAAAATGGTTCAACGGTTCAATCGGTTCAACACTGTGTGCCGATGAACTTTGAACTATTTGCTTTGAACTTATCTTACTTGAACCAACTATTAAACCCAGCATTGAACCAAAAGATTGAATTGATACATTGAACCAATGCATTGAACCAGTCTATTGAACCGGTTCAATGGTTTAATACTATGCACTGATGAACTTGATGATGAGCCAATTGATGGACTAAGTTGATTGAACTAAGGCCGAAGTGTTGAACCAACTGAGTTGAACCAAGTGATGAACTGAAGCTCGATGAACTCGTGCAACCTAAAAATGACTGGCTTCAAATAGCAAGGGAAGAAGGGGACCGATTTTGGCCAGTTGGGAAAAAATGGTCAACAAGTAAGTTGACAAATATATATGTAAACCTAGTTCAAACTAAATTTATGTTGATTGTGTAGGCTAATTGTTGATGGAAACCAAATTTAATAATCTATGAACTATGTCATAGTCTAAATTATAATTTCAACTATGTTAGGAGAGGCATATGATAAGATGGGGATACACTAAGATATATTTTTTAAATTATGGTTGCATCTTGGTTTTCTTTGAGATTTATTTTCCTATGCTAACACCTAAAACTATATGAAATGGTTTAATGATGTCTACATGTGCTGATTTAATGCATGGAAGACCTAAAAATTCTAATCCATATCTCATGAACAATAAACCAAATGGTGATCAAATTTAAAGGATGGAATCATGCAAGGGAAATATCTAAGATATCCTCAAATAAGCTCATGTAATGAGTGATGAATACATATCCCAAAAGGGCCTCATGCTGATGTAGATATCTCTCCTAGGGTGAGTATTTGAATATTAATATTTGATATATGAATGGAACTAGATAGATTGACTAGAATCCTTGATAATGAATTCCTTTGACCTGAAATAAAAATACTTAAAACTTGTCCTAATACTATTAGAATAAAGCAAAATTAGAATCGGAAAGAATAGTTCTCTTTTTCTTCAATGTGAAGTAAAATTTACAAGTAATTATTAGGTGATAGTTTCAAAGGCCTTCATGTGAATATATAGATGAGTATTATTTAAATAAACTTATTTAAATCATAAGAGGGTAAATAATAAATATCTTTTTTTTAAAAGGTTAAAGTTGGAATGCAAGGGATAAAGTCTCACTAGTGGAGAAGGTTGCACTATGGCCCTATCTTCCTAGTGTGGTCTTTTCCTAGAAGGATAGAGACTGTAGGAATATGAATGACAGGAGTTTGTAATTATAATGGAGATGCATGAATTTTTTTAAAAGTATTTTTAAGGTAGTAAGTGAAATAGTGAAGAATCTGATAGATATTAAAACCTATTAAAATGGGAAATAAACCAAGGTAAGGATGTCAAGATTAAACATTTTAAATTAATTAATGATTAAATTTTAATGTCTACATAAGGATGGGTAAAAACACATTATATTACATAATGAACCATTAATATATTTAATTAAACATACTATGAGGGTCACAAGCACCATATGTATGAATAAATTTATAATTCAATTTTGAATAAGGGGAACACATCCCACAAGTGGAGTAAATGATCATATCTATTGCATAAAATAAGATTCATCCATTGGATTGGAACTCTAAATAAAAAATAAACTTGTATTTTAAATTCATATTCTTTTTCTAATTCATTTTTTATTTTATTCATATTTTATCATGCGGGTTGGGGTTTAATGGGATGAGATCTCTCATACTCTAAAGAAGGAGAAAAAATAGGAGGGTAGATATATTATGTATATGTAAATCAAGAATTAATGACTTCTAGATTGAATTCCAATATCATAGAGATAAAAGATACAAATTAAGAAATGGATACTAATGGTGGGCTATAAATTTGGATTCCAAGAATTAATGTATAAGTATTTTGCATGTCATGAAAACATGTAAAGTGAATTTTAAGTTATGGATGCCACTAGTATCCATTTGGTTTCTCACAAGTATATCTATAGTATCAATTTATCCTAAAGTTATGAAGTTAAAATCTAAAGGCCCTGTAATGACTCCTAGTTTGGATTCCAATATCATATAGATAAAAGATACAAATTTAGGTCATTTCAACCTAAGAAATTTTTGGGCTAGAATAGGTGTAAAATTCAAGAATGAATGGATCCAGAGTATATATGACTCTAGTCTTCCACAAGATTAATCCTTTCCTCTATCTATTCAAATGCTTGAGTTGGTCATAATAATGGCCCAGCACTAAGATCCTAATAGGAGGCAAGTATACAATGAGAAAGGGGAAAAGGTTCTAGATCTAGATCCTGATTTCATTGACTTAGTGTTTGCCATCCTAGATTTTGAGATTTATTTGAATATAACTCCATAGACATCTGTGCAATTTTTTGAGGAAAAAAGGGATGGATGTTATAATATAATCAATAATAAATATATAAATACCCCAAAACATTCCTCCACTAGATTGCCTAAGACCATGTGTATCCCTGATTTCATTGATGAGGTAGGGGATATTATAATACTAATGCATAGGGTCATTGGTAATCCTGAGCCAAATGATTTCAATAATGGATGTACTAGTATATATATACCAATTAAGAAAATAAAAATTACATACATTGGGCCCAATTAATAAATGACTCCCTTCACAAGTAATTAATGGAGGTGTAAATAATGAAGAAGTTCTACATGACATCTTATATATTTATATCTTGTCCAAAGGAAGATTATTTTTAGGCCTTAACATAGTTCCTAAAGAGATAACTATATTTTATAGCAATTACCCTGATCTCACACTATAGGCTAGTAGATAATAGTTCAGGAGGGCCAATGATTCCTTTATCTACAACATCATTATCATGTTCAATTGGGAACTTGGGAAGGAATGATTCTCAAGAGAAGTGAAGGATAAAATATGTAAATGGGGTTCATTCTTCATATATTCCCCCACCTACTCCTATATTAGGGAAACTAGATTTAGTGGTTGTACCTACACACTTCCCTAGTATGTGAGTGATAAATGGGCATTGTTAGAGTTAGTCAGGAAACTTGTGGAGATGCATAAAATCCTCTTAGATAGGCACAAGGTAGAGATACATTTCCCAATTTCCATTGGTTGTTACACATTCTAATCCCTCATGAATGATAGAGGTACAGAGGTTAAAATGTGCCAAATGAAACTGAGGACTTTAGAGTCTAGACCTTATTTTGATCCATATGGTAAAATCACCCTTGCACTAGACCTAACAACATATGCACACGTGCCTTATTACCAAGATTTTTGGGAATATTGTGAAGATGAAGAGATGCTAAAGATGAGGGACTATTAAAGGTGTCCCTATAATAGATAAAATATTATGATCTGACAATAGTCCCTAATGACTTAGTGGATGAAGACTCTAGAGTAGACCCAATATACCTTACATAGATCATTACTAGAACCTTACCACCAATGAGGTGGTTAGTTCCTAAGTCTTTCTCTTTGTTTGATAGAACAACCCCTGAAATCAATAGAATAATTAATTGGCTGAGGAGTAAAGTAGTATAGGTCATAAGGGAGATAATATGGGTTAAAGAGAAGTTTTTGAAGCTCAAAATGGTAGGTATCAATCTGTCAGAGTAGGGACCTAGTGAATCATTAGTTAGAGGAACTTGAGAAGAAGAAGAAAACAAAGATAATCAAATAAAATAAAATCAAGCAGACAGGGAGAAGCTATGGATGAACCAATTGATCTTTCTCTTGAAGGAATAGAAATAATAACATATGTTTGTATACCTTCATATCTCATAACCTTTACCCCATTTATACTACCCCGCCTTCTCCTACTCATATTATTTAGGAAGTGTCAACACATACACCAACTAACTCCACTCCTCCCACATCTCAACTTCCCATTTTTTCAAAATTTTCACCACCTCCACTTATTATTTCACCCACAATACCCACATCAATAATCCAAGAGTAATCAACACCAATCACTCAAGTGGAGACTCAGGTTCCCCCTAAAATGGAATCTCAAGTTTTCACTCCACTTTTCCTTCCTCCCATTTCTCCTTCCCCATTTAATCCACTCCCATTCTCCCTCCAATTTATAACTCCTATTACATCTCTATTAATTACCAACACTACCCAATAGTATATTGTCATGGAATCATTCATCCTAATTATGGTTTTGTAAGACACCCCAATTCCTAGGATAAGTAATATTTCCTCTTCATCTCAACCTACCATTTTCACATCACCAACCCTAAGTGGTCCCACTCATTAATTGACACATTTAGTGCTTTGGATTCCACCCTTCCACCAGTTCCCAAATTCACAACCCCTGTGTCTGTTCCACCCTCCACTCCTCCCACTTCTAATATTTAAACTATACCATCAATTGAGATTGGAGTAGCCTAGGTATTTGGTGCAAACCTTGATTTGAAAACCACTGATGAAAGTGAATCCCCATAAGCAGCTCTTAAGTAACTAATGACATCATATTCCTAGGAGTCCCTAATGGTTATAGTGTTTTTTAGTGAAGTAACATTAGTTGCTAATTCTCTAGTAACCATGTCAAAATAATAAGTTGCTACCCCTAGTTGGTTAGCCCAATTAGTGGGTAAAAAGAAAAAAATAGATGATTAATCCCAGTAATCTAGACTTTGGCATATCAGAGGTTAAGAAGAAATCAAAACCCACTCCTAAGACCCTCTCAAGGACATTTAATGATGAAAAGGGAGAGAGATGTGTTGAAATTACTCTCCCCCTACTAGATAAATCAAAAGAAGATCTCATGGTGGGTGATTATCAGATTTATCAAATACACCTTGGACAATAGACTAGAGAAGGTCTTAAACATGATTTTCAAATTGGTATAAACTCTCTCTTTTAAAGAATTGATCATGACAAAGCAACCAAGGATGAGATAAAGAGAAAAGTAGATCAATTGACAAAAGTACTAAACCAATTCATAAAGCCAAGTGAAACATAAAAAAAACCACATGTAGTGTAGCCAATTAGTCCAGATTTAGCTATAATTGATTATTTACAATAGATTTATCACATGGGAAGGGATAAACAATAATGGTTTGAGGAACTGATCATGAAAGGAAATAGGTTTCTTATAACAATGATTGAACATTATGGCATCATCATGGAGAGGAAGGATATTTTAAAATAATAGATCAATCAGTATGATGGAGAAACTCACCTTAAACTTGTATTATCCCAAATTGATAGCCATAAAATTAATTGATATGAATACCTTTGTTGTTGATAATATATTAAAGAGTGATGTTGAGCATGAAAAACTACACAGGGCTACTTAATTTAAGATAAGAGTACTAATAGAGTCTGTTGAGCAAGCCAAAGAGGCTTATAATAAGATAATTGATGTATTATATGAGATTTAAGGCATGATGAATTCAATATCATGCCAACTAGTAGATGATTCCAATAACCTCCTTCAGATAGAGTAGGTCTAGAATAATTTCAAAGTAATAATTGATAAATAATATTCAAAGGACATAGTCTTCATCCTAAGTTCTATCCACCTTTCATCAGGTATGAAAAAGTAATTGATAAGATGAGAATGAAGATGTAAGGAATCAAAACATTCAGAAGAAAACATTTATGATGTTTAGGTATATTGTATAGCTTCCAATATCTACTCTTATAGGTCAGATCTAGAATGCATACAAGAAATATTCAATGCCTTTGATCCATATACTGAAAAGTTGTAGGCTAAAAATGGTAAGAAATATGAATAAAGTTTGAACATTGATTAATTTTTCCTCTTTGTTGAATATTTTCAAATGTGATATCATTTCAAAACATTGTAAATTTTAATTTCATTAAAAAAGTACAACTATATTTTTTATAACTCTTTTTGATAAAGAGAAAAACATATTTTATAGTTTATATTTTTGATATTGTGAAAGTTGCAAAAAACACAAGTGCAAATTGCACTTTCCATTTTGACAAGTATGGATTAATAAAAGTGTAAAATCATGAAGTGCAAAGTGCATGGTTCATTTTGGAAAAAGTGATAAATACTTAAAAAATTTATAAAAGTCTCAATCATGTTTTTCAAGTTGGGGTTTTTACATGGAAAAGTAACTTGGAGTTATTTTCAAAGTTATCTTTTATTTTAAAGGACCAGTTCTATTTTGGGCACCTATTTTTGCATGAAGAATTTATTTTTAGCCACTTCCAAATGAAGAATCCTTACATGGAGATCTAGTAGTTCCATCCATGCCTTATCATGCCATGTTATGATAAAGTTCATGCCTAGCTCATGCATGACTCATTTCTAGCCATTCCACCACTCTAGGATGCAAAAAATAAGACTCACCTCTTTTACATGAGGGTTTCATATTTTCACGATCTCTTTCAATTGGGAATTCATGTTTTGTCAACTACATCTCATCTTGGAGATATTTTGTATAAAAATAGGCAAACCCCATTGACAAAATTATCTTTTTTCTACTAGTTATATTTTCTACATTTTGAATGTATTTACTACAAGCTATAACATTTGGAGAGAAATAAAGTTAAAGATTTGCCTTTCTTGTCTTAAGAGATCCCTATGTGTGTGCAAGTTATTTGAATATTTTTGCAATCTTTCTCTCTTTGTTTTAGTTTCAAGATATTCATCTATGGTATTTTACCATCTTGAAAATATTATTTGTAATAAAGATTTTTTTTCCCTTTTGTGAAAATTAGCTAAAATACTACCTCTAATTTCTATTTTTATAAATCTATGCTTAAATAAATTCAATATAATTTTTTTCTCTATTTTATTCATCGGGAAAGCATTAAAATCTACTAAAATATTTGGTACAGTCACTATTTTAAGTTTTTTTTCAAATTCTAACACTTTTCCTAGTCAAAACCCTTGTTAGGATCAAAATCACTAAAGAAAAAAATTTCCAAAACACTGGTGTCTTATCATATACATTAGTTTAGTGAAAATAAGTTGGTCTTCTCCAAATATTAACCTCAAATTGCCAAGGTTCCATCACTTTGGAGGTTTTTCCATTGTATCATTAGGCAATTATACAAAAAGCTATAGGATTAGGGTAGGTACAATCCTATGTGATAATTTTTTTTAGCACACTCTATGGGACCTAAAATTATAAAGATATTAGTGTTATTATCAATAAATGTTGTACAATGTTTGTGCATAACTTAATAGCACCTGGTGACTCCACTAGTTTATAGACTCATAATTTCAAGGTGATGTATGCCAAGCAAACAAATAAGATCATCTACAAAAGGTAAGAGAGATGATTTTATAGAATTATCTTTTCGATCTAAAAAGAGATAAAAATAAATCACCCCTAAACCTAAGGCATATCATATGGTTCTTTTACCATCCCTAGTGGTAACTCTTATCAGTTTTATACCTCCTGTAATGGCCATAATGGCTAGAAATCTAAATTTTATAGAATTAAATATAGGTAGTCCACTCCTATTAGCCCAAAATGATGATATGCCAACCTCAGCCTTAAAAATCCTACCCCATTTTATTGGTGAAACCTCTACCAATGCTTTAGAGCACATACAAGATATTGGTAGCCTATGTTCAATCCATAACATGGTATAAGACAATATTGTAATCAGATATCTAGTCTCTTATTTCAAAGGCAAAGCTTTAAATTAGTACAGAGGCCTTGATCCCACTTTAATATAAGTTTTGGATGAGTTAGGCACTTCACTATGTACCCATTTTGAAGATAAAAGTGACCACCTTTCCCTAGTTGAATAGTTAACTACTATTCAATGAGCTCCTCATGAGCAAATGACTGACTTTAATTAACATTTCCAAAAGACATGAAATAGAATCCTAGTATTGGTTAAACCCATGACAAATAATTCTTTATTTTATTACCTAAAATGTCTCAATAGTGATATAGCTATGATGATTCAGTCAAAGTGTGGGACCACACTTATTGTAGCTTATGATATTATAATAAGGGTAAAAAATTGTTTAATCCAAGCTGATAAAATTGCACCAAGGACACAAATGCCTCTTTTTATAGAAATATATCCTATTATGTTCCCTTTAATTTCTATAATTCACACCATGATAAAAGCACATGCTTTGACCCCTGCACATACTGATGATCTATATGAGGTAAAGTCATTACTTAAGATTTTTGACAATGAGTTAGTGTGATGCAGGGGCATCCTTGTGGATCCCAAAATGGACTCAATTTTGGTTTAAATTTGTATTTTAGGTTTTTTTATATGTATTAGGTCCTAATTAAGTCATAGGAGTGAACTAGATTAACATAAGTGGTAAAAAAAATTGAATTATGGAGTTTCCCTCCAAAACTACCACATTTGAAAATTTAAGCATTGTGAAAGGATTTCTATGCATTATATGAGGTTGACCAAGGTGTAAAACA
This sequence comes from Torreya grandis, assembly GCA_037957365.1. Taxonomy (NCBI): domain Eukaryota; kingdom Viridiplantae; phylum Streptophyta; class Pinopsida; order Cupressales; family Taxaceae; genus Torreya; species Torreya grandis. The sequence goes on from JARHVA010003525.1 coordinate 1,026,017, forward strand.
TGTTAAAAATGTGTTAAATAGGTTTTAATACTATTTAAATGTCTTAAATAACATCTTGAGTCTATAGGCATGGTCACAAAGTACATATATTAGTAAAACATGAAAAATGTAATGTAATTTCAATAACTTCCATGTAGAGACCTCCAAGATTTAGTTATGCATCTTTGGAAAATGTGGAAGAGTCATTTTTTTCATATTATTTATGTATTACATTTGAAATAGATAGAGATGGATATGTAAAACAATGAATCTTGATGAATAAGATGACTGTGTTAATGAAAATTTTGTACATTGATGTTGCATGGTTGCGGTAGAGTGTTTACTTGATTTAATACTCAAAGGTGGTGAGTAATTTTGAATATTTTATTGTGTTTATTGTTGTGATCAATATTAATCTATATTTTGAGATGGATAACATGAGTTAAATTTCAAGGCAATAACCCTTAAGGAGATAGACAAAATTTCCAATAGAGTAAAGGTTTATATAGTCCTATTGAAGCTATGATATGTGTAATGATACTTAGAAATGAGTTTAATGGATATTGGAAATGAAATACACTTGATATTAGAGGTAATGAAATTTTTTAAATATATGTAATAATCAAAGTTGGTTCTTGATATAATTTGGTTATGAAACTAGCTTATTGAAACCTATATACAACACTAAAACAAGTTTGTATTTGGGTTCCCTATTGCATGGAATATTGTTATGAATAAAAAATTAAAAAATAAAGGTTTTAAATTTTTTATAGAATATTGTAATATTAGCATTGTAAGGATTGGAGACTGTTGGTAACATTACACATTTAAACCCTATTAAAACCCTGCTTCTTGCTAAAGAATATAGTCTAGCATGACTGAGATTTCTTGTTGGAGAGTGATATGAGGGTTATTAGGTCATGGTTATTCAATGAAAAAGTTTATTATTTGTTATATAGATCTAATGTAACAATTATTTTGTCTTGAAACCTTCCCTAGACCAAGATATTTATTTTTGATCACCCTCAACCTGTGATAGGGTTTAAAAAGCCCTAAACTAGGGTTTTACCTATTATAAACAATCTAATCATGGAATAATCCCAAAACATTATTATCTTGTGTATTTTTATTATCCCTAACTGATTCAATCAATTTTAATACATTACTATACATATAGTATGGACTTCTATCAAGTGACCTTGGATGAGGGCTAGAGAGGCCTAGTTTGGAAGGGCTAAAAGGAGAAAAGTGGACTTAGGAAGTGGGTTAGGTCTTGAAAATTTAACCATAAGTGTATTTCAAAAATAAAAAGGTGAATATAATATTATAAAGTCATAATTCTTAGTACATTTTTTTTCTAATCTATTTGCAATTAGATAAATCTATAAGGAAGGCTAGTGGTAAAGGTAGAGTTGAATGAGTGTAAGGTAAAAAGTTGAAAACTAAGTCAAGAGGTTGGTAAAGATTCCAAAGACCCTATTATGATCAAGATTAATATTTGAAATTTTTTAATTCAATCCTAGCAATCAGTGCTTTGGCTTGATGAGTGGTTTTTCAAGCTTAGAACTTGGAAAGTGAACCTTTGTTCAAGAATTAGGAAAGGAAACTTGTGGAAGCTATGCATCATTTGGTATCAGAGTGTAAGGATGGTCAAAGGATAAGGTGATAAGGAAAAAATGTTAGAAATATAGATAACCTATAATAGATTAAATAATGCAATAGAATATGACCAATTTAGTCACTAAAATGAGGAACATATAGGCTAAAATAGAAGCCATAGAGATAGTTCAAAGAATAAGAGTCATAGCTCATGATTATAGTGATAGAGAAGAAGAAGCTCATATATTAGAAGAGGAGGAAGAAAGTGAAGAAATAATGGAGGAAAAATTGATCAAATCCATGATGAATATTGGTTCAAAATCAAAGTTAGATGTTCTAATGTATGAAGGAAATCTAAATGTGGATGAGTTAGTGGATTGGATAGTAGCCATGGACAAGTATTTTGAGTATGAGGAGGTGGATGACACCAAGAAAGTGAAATTTTTAGTCATAATATTGAGAGAACATGCTTCTTTATGGTGGGATGCAATATAAGAAGAGAGAAGGATATGAGGTAAAGCCAAAATTTTATCATGGGATAGGATGGTGGTAAAGATGAAGGAAAAGTTCATGCCCAAACACTACCATACACATTTGTTTATGATATTACAAAATCTTAGACAAAATGATCATTTAGTGAAGGAATATACCAAAGAGTTTCATAGATTGACAATCAAAACAAGATACTTGGAAGAAGATGATGAGAAGGTAGCAAGGTATTTGAATGGTCTCAAGTTCTCCATACAAGATGAGATCAATATATTGACCTTGAAAAAAATTGAAGAAGCATACCAAGTAGCCTTGAAAGATGAGGATAATTTATCAAGAAGACATACACAAAAACAAGAGGAAGAGGTAAACAACTGAGAGGAAGAGGAGAGTATGATAATAATAATGCATATGAGGAAGGTGAAAGTAATGGACAAAGGCATGAAACACAGCCAAGAGATTGTTATAGAGGTAGGAGACTATATTATAGAGGTGAATATGCTATAGGAAGAGGGACTAGTGGTTTTATTAGAAAATGTTTCAAATGCAATAAGTATGCAAGCCCTATATATTAGGAGTGTCTAGAGAATCAAAAATAAAGGAGTTATAGGAATGACAACAAAATTCAAGTGGTGAAAAAAATAGAGGAAGAAAGTGTTGGATCCAATTCAAATTTAGTGGCACCTGAAGAAGGAGAGACACTATTGATGAGGAGGATATTGTTAAAACCACCAAAAGAGAAAGAAACTAGACAATGGATAACACTATTCAAGAAAACATGCAAGTCACATGGTAAATGTTTCAAAATGATTATAGAATTAGGAAGCACAAACAACTTGGTTTCAAATGAGATGGTAAGCAAACTTGGTCTCAAAAGTTTGCCTCATCTTTCACCTTACAAATTTTTTTAGCTTCAAAAAGGATATAGTGTGCTTGTTAATGGAAAATGCTTAGTATATTTTTAGATTGACACTTATAGGGATCAAGTTATTTGTGATGTCATTCCCATGGATGTTTTCTATGTATTACTAGGAAGGCCTTGGTAGTTTGACATGTCAACTAGTCATGATGGGGTGAAGAACACCTATTATTTGGAACACAAGGGATTAAAGTATACATTATTTCATTTTAAGCATGATGATAAAGTTTTTTGCGTCTTTTCTAAGGTATTGGTTATATGTTATAAGGAGTTGGTAAAGTAAGAAGATGAAGAAGTGAAGATGGATGAATAAACCAAGGAGATTGAGGTAGCCTAAGTTGCATGTGAATATATTCCAAGTAATACTTATTCAAGTAATTTTATGAATGAGTTATTTACAAGTTTGCCTCAGCATTTGGTAAAAATTTATAGTTGTGAACTCATTGAAAGTATGATAGACAAGCTCCAATGCATGAAAGAAAGTTTTGAAAAGGAAAGAGTTGAAAAAGAGATGGGCAATGTACATATGGTCCAAGAAGGACAACCAAATGAAGGCAATAACATGAAAGTGTTAAGTAAATAACATGAGAATGTGGATGAGAACATGTAGTCCTTGTGTATATAGGAGATAGAGGGTAGTTTTGAAGATGATAGACAACAACACACCAAGGATTTATGTAAGCAAATGACATGCAAGGACCAAATAGTTGATATGCATGAGATTGAGTGTAAAAAACAAGGATAATGGGTGAAGGGTGAATAATAAAAATTTAAATAAGTAGTTACATATGGAATGAAGGTTTTAAAGGATCATTTTGTAGAACAAGAATCATGGTTTGCACATCCCAAGCAAGCAACAGAGGATAACAATAGTGATTTCTTTAACAAGTTTATTGTATGTGCAGGTATACTCATGAAGAAAAAGAACAAAAATAAGAATAATTTTTGGGCCCAAGAACATGTTAACCTCTATGAGAGGCAAGTATTATCATAAATATTCCATCAGGAGGTATAAAGCAATTAAGGAGGAACAAACACCAAGTTGACATATATGGAAAAATTTCTTCAACTTGATAGTATGATGTAGGGGCATCCTTGTGGATCCCAAAATGGACTCATTTTTGGATTGAATTTGTATTTTATGTGTTTTAAATGTGTATTAGGTCTTAATGAAGTCATAGGAGTGAACTATATTAACACAAGTGGCATTAAATTTGAATTATGGAGTTTCCCTCTAAAATTACCACATTTGAAAATTTGAATTTTTAAGCCTTGTGGAAGGATTTATATGCATTTTATGAGGTTGAACAAGGTGTAAAACATGTTTAAAAGATGTAAAATAGGTTTTAAGATTATTTAAAGGTATTAAATAATATCTTAAGTCTATAATCATGGTCACAAAGTACATATATTGGTAAAACATTAAAAATGTAATGTAATTTCAATAACTTCCATGTAAAAACCTCCAAGATTAAGTCATGAATCTTGGGAAAATGTGGTAGAGTTAGTTTTTTCATAGTATTTTTGTATTACATTTGAAATATATAGATATGGATATGTAAAATAATGAGTCTTGATGAATAAGATGATTATGTTGATGAAAATTCTATCCATTGATGTTGCATGGTTGTAGCAGAGTGTTTACTTGCTTGAATACTCAAAGGTGGCAAGTAATTTTTAATATTTTATTGTGGTTATTTTTTTTTATCAATATTAATATATATTTTTAGATATATGTCTTGAGTTAAATTTCAATGCAGTGACCTTCAAAGACACAGATAGAATTGTCAACAGAGTAAAGTTTTATATTCTCCTATTGAAGTTGTGATCTATGTAATGCTCCTTATCAATGAATTTCATGGATATTAGAAATGAAATAAACTTTAGATTATATGTAATTTAATTTTTTAAATATATTTAGTAATCAAATTTTGTTCTTAATACAATATGGTTATGAAACTAGCTTAATGAAACCTATTGATAACACCAAAACAAGTATATACTTTGTGTTCCATTTTATATGGAATTTGTTATGAATCAAGAATTAAAAATAAAGGTTTAAAAATTTTCATAGAACATGGGAAGATTCTATTTTTAATTATTGGATATTTTTGGTAATGTTGCACATTCAAACCCTATTGAAACCCTGTTTCCTGCTAAAGAATACAGTCCAATATGATTGAGATTTATTGTTGGAGAGTGATATAAGGGTTATTAGGTCATGGTTGTTTAATGAAAAAGTTTAGTATTTATTATAAAAATCTAAAAAAATAATTATTTTGTCTTTAAATCTTCCCTAGACCAAAATATTGATTTTTGATCACCCTCAGCCTATGATAGGGTTTAGAAAGCCCTAAACTAGGGTTTTGCCTATTGGATGAAATTTAACCATGGAAAATTACCAAAAAATTGTGATATTTTGTATTTTAATTATCCATAAATGATTAAATTATTTTAAATATTGTACCATACTTGTAATATAGACTTTTAGCAAGTGGCCTTGGATAAGGGCTAAAGAGGCCTAGTTTGGAAGGGCTAAAAGGAGAAAAGTGGACTTAGGAAGTCGATTAGGTCTTTAGAATTGAAAAAAAAGTTTATTTAAAAAATAAAAAGGTGAATATAATGTTATAAATTCATAATTTTTAGTAATTTTTCCATACTAACCTATTTGTAGTCAGATAGGGCTACAAGGAAGGCTAGTGGTAAAGGCAGAGTTGCATGAGTGTAATGTAAGAAGTTGAAAAATAAGTTAAGATGTTATTAAAGATTCTAGAGACCCTATTATGGTCAAGATTAATATTTAATTTTTTTTAATTTAATCTTAAAATTTAGTGGTTTGGCTTGATGAGTGGTTTCTTAAGCCTAGAACTTGGAAAGTGAACCTTTATTCAAGAATAAGGAAATTAAACTTGTGAAAGCTCTGCATCATAGTGGAAATGAAGAGGTAGAAAGACTAAAAATACAAGACTTTTTAGCAAGATAACCCTGTATACTAAGGGAATAGGTAGCTATATCAAGGAAACATACAACAATTGACTTAAAATCCATAGCCAAGGCCTCCAAACACTTGTGCTTTACCAACACTAGGAGCTTCTAAAGACATGGTGCCTATTCAAAATAATTTGGCTCAAGAATACAAGTGGTTTTATCCTTATAATCAACCACATAACCAAAACACTTTTCCTAATAGTGTGATCAATCAAGCTTTAATGGTATAAGGCATAACAAGTATGTAAGGACAATAATAAGAATCTACTTCCCAACAAGTAGACACATAAGAACATTTTCAAGGAGAAGCAACTATCCTAAACTAGAAAGAGGATGAATTCAGTGATGTAACTTAAGATTAATAATTTTTCAATAGTGGAGGGCCCATAATAACTAATACACATTCTAAGAAAAGAGCAATAGAAGTTGATCAACCCTCTCAAGTGGAATAAGCCTCAAATTCCAAAGTTGTAATGGAATGAGCAAAAAGCAATACAGTACAAAGGCCACCCTTTATACCTATAAGCTATCCCAAGGCAAAGCATCCAACTCCAAACCTTGTAAAATAGGATGCCAATCTCATGAAATCATAGGCCAAGGTTGGTAATATCCCTTTCAGTATAACTGAACAACTGAAGAAAACTAATTTGAATGGCACTATATGGGAAGCCCCATCTATACCTATGCAAAGGGACTTTTTGCAAGAGGCTTTAAAAAAATTCCAAATATTAGATAAATTTCCAGAAAAGGGACCTATGAATACAACTAATTTGTGTCAACCATAAGCTAACACTAGAATAGGCAAAAGTGGTAAACCTCCCCCTTCTATCTTTTTCTCATAATAGGGAAACATCTAGTTCACAATTATATGGTAGATTATATGGTTAGTAGTTTAGTAATGCCCAAGAAAATAACTAATTATCTGGTAATAAAATATACACATGTTAATAAAGGGGTAGTGCAATTGGATAATATTGTTGTTCAAATAGTAGGAACTGTAAAAGGATTAAACCTTACCATTCATGCTTGCCCAAGCCTATCAAATTTTAAAGACATTTCAGTCATAGATCTTCCCCCTACTTTTCCATTTGTCTTTCAAGAGACTTCATCACAAATATGGGAGGATATTTATCTATATATTAGTCTCACATGTTACTTAGAATGAGATATGGAACTATATTAATAATAAGAGTTTAGCTAATAACAAAAGATCATATAAAACCATACAATCCTACCCCCCCCATAGAAATGAATTGTACATTGCAAGATCAAGAGGAGGAAATGGATAACATGGATTTAACACCCACATGAGAGATTATAAACACTCAATTGGATTAATGGGGATCAAACTTTCAATTAGACCCTTATGATTATGTATAGGAAATAGGGTTAGGGAAATATTACATTTATGATAAAGATGTAATTGTATTGTATTTAGTCAAACCAGTTGAAGATCTTTAAGGGATGTAACAATTAATTTTTGATGGATCAAGAAGTATAAATGGTGTAGGTGAAAGAATAGTATTGATCTCCACATAGAAGGAAAGATACTTCTACTCATTCAAACTTCAATTCAGCTATACCAATAATGTGGCTGAATATGAAGCCTTGATTCAAGGCCTTTAGTTGGCCAAATAAAGAGGAATCAAGATTATATATATATATGGTGGTAGTGAACTTATTTTTCACCAAGTAAGATCAAAATGTGTAACCAAAATAAAAATTTTAAGGTCCTATAAACACAAAGTTTGGGACCTATTAGAAAATTTAACTACCTTGAATATTCAGTAGTATTAAGGGCACAAAATAAAGATGCTGACTGTATAGCCTTGGTAGGGTCCCAATATAACCTACTAGTCAAAATAAAAAACAATAATAACCATCATATAAGGCTGATAGTATGACCATATATCCTTGATAATATAATTAATTGGAAATTATTTGATAGTGATGAGCAGATTATCATTTTTCTGATAGAGGAGGCTAAGTTTTCAGATAGGAACCAACCAAAACTACAGGACCAATATGGAGATTAGATTGTTTAGATAAAAATTAACAAGTTGCCTATGGGTCTCATTACACTAGAAAATATCATTAATTCTAATGATCAACTAAAGGGAAAGAAAAAAAACATCATGGTGAATGAAGAGGATTGTGAGCTGATGATCATCTCAAAAGGTAAATCCATCAAGATAGGGAAGGTATGTGATGACTTGGAAAAACAAAATTTTGTTCATTTATGTCATAAGTTTGATTATAAATTAACTTGGAGCTATCATGATTTGATGGGATTTGATCCAAACTTCTCCCAACACACCATAGAATTGGATCCAAATACAAAGCCTATCAAATAGAAATAGAGACCTATCAATCATAATATTGAACACCTAATGAAAAGTGAGTAATCTAAATTGATAGAGGATAATGTAATATTTCCTATCAAACACTCATCTTTGGTAGCAAATTTGTTCCTAATTAGAAATAAAAATGGTGAAATTTAGTTGTGAGTGGACTTTAGACACCTGAATAAAGCATCATTGAAAGATAACTACCCTCTTCCCCCTATGGAATAAGTTATACAAATAGTGTCAAGATATAAAATATTCTCTCTTTTATATGGTTATTATAGTTATAACCAAATCCTATAAAGGAATAAGATAAATTCAAAACTTACTTCACCACCAAATGGGGCACGTTCACATACAAGAATATGTCATTTGGTCTGACAAATACAGGGGAAATTTTTTAGAGAGCCATGAACATGGCATTCAAAGGTTTGATAAATGAAATAATTATAGTATATCTAGATGATATTAAAATATATTTAAATCATGCAAATGCACATCTGGACCACTTGAGGAAAAGTTTTAAATGGTGTAGGGAATTTAGGGTTTCCCTTAACCTGAAGAAGTGTGTGTTTATAGTACACAAGGGGAAACTATTGGGATACAAAATGAATTAGAGCCATATATTCATTATCACTACCAATCCACAAGAAAGGGATAAAAATATTTCTTGAGAATATCAACTTTGTGAGAATATTTGTATTGAATTTCACCTTTATGGAAAAACCCTTTACTGTAATACTAAAGAAGGTAACTCTTTTTAAATAGACTCAAGAGGGAAAAGAAAACTTTGAGGCCATAAAAGAGGCTATTTCCCAAGATCCTACCCTAGTCAACCCAAACTATGAGAAGGATTTCATTCTCTATGCATTTGGTGGGGAAGGAAACATCTCAACAATTCTAACTTAGCATAATCAAGAAGATTTAGAGAAGCCCATTTCTTTCTTTAGCTAATATTTGAAAGATTATGAAGATAATTATAGTTTTGTGGAAAATCAAGTATATGAAGTGATTAAAATAACTAAAGAGATAATTTACATAACACTAGTGTCTTATTAGTTGCATTAGATTTAGGTTAAGGAAGCTAGCCTTCTCTATAGATTAACCTCAAATTTCTAAGGTCCCATAGCTTTGGAAGTTTTTCCATTATATCATTAGGCAATTACATAATAATTTACAATATCAAGACAAGGGAAATCCTATGTGATAACATATGGGTAGGCTATATTTCCTAAAAACCCCATTATGTTGAGACTTACCTACATACCAATATCTCATGAGGGGATTGTTTCTCTTAATTTGAGAATATTTTCTTGTTAAAGAAGAAGTAAGAAACTAGATATGGGTATGGTAGAAGAACCTATTTGTTTCTATGCACATGATATAGATTATTATGAAGATCTCCTCTTTGTCTTGAGAAAAATGACCTATAGATAAGATAATACTAAAATAAAGGGGTTATTATATGGATACCAAGGTGGATTGCCTTGCATGAGCTATATCCAAGAAGCGTGAGTTTACTAGAACACTATCAATCCACTCTTTTATAATAGTTAAGTTGAAAGAAATAAATATGAAGTAATTGCATTAAATGATAAAAAAGACTAAAAGGGAATGTAATAAGAAATAAATGCTTGATAAAGGAAGTAGACTAATGTTAAATATATCATGTTGGGTTCAAAAAATAGGTGGGGTCTCTATGAATAGGTAGAAAGAGAGAGAGTGGAATTTATTTGAGGGTAAATAAGTGGAAATAACTTTCTATTATTTCCTACCAAAATGATCGTTAATGATCAGGGTGACCATCGTTAGTTAAGGGTGACTGTTGATCGTCAAGGTGACCATCGATAGTTGATATGGGTTCTAAGGGTATCCAAAAAAGGGGTTATAGAATGAGATAGTAAGTGATTGGAGATATAATTTAGGTTAGGGGGTTATAATATATTATATGGAAAGGTTTGATTTAGTTAGAGATATTAGAAACTAAATAATCAAAAATTGAAATAAGAGATGTACTTAGCTTGTTGCTTGATGGTTAAATATGGGCTGAGAAGTAATTTTTTTAGAATAATGGTGCCTATGGTTATAAATCAATTTTGGTAGAGTAATAGGTCTCTATTATTTTGGATGTTTGACTAAAAGGAAGACTTAAAAAGAATTTCTTGATGAAGAAGATCCTAATAACTACTGGTTAGTAGCTTGATTGCTTGATTACATAAATTCCTAGATGCTTGGATCCCTTTTCATCTCCTACTCCCCTCCTTTTATAGGAAAAGAGAGATGGAGGTAAAAGGTTTCATAGGAGGTTTGGTTGGTTGTTATGATGCATTAGATTTCCATCCATATTACATTTTGACATGTTAACTTTCACATAGCTTGAGTTATTTTTATTCAGATGGGGAAGACCTAACTGTCGATGGTCAGGGTGATCATCAACAGTTGAAGGTGGAAGGTTAAAATGAAATCTTAGTGAGTTGGGTTTATCTAGTTAGATAAAATAACTTAGGGTCATGGTCAAAGGTTGGGTACTAGTCTGATTTAGGGGTCTTTTGACATCTAAAACTATCATGCATGGTTTTGTAGTGTCTACATTTTTCCCCTTTTTGTCATTCAATTTGTGTTAGCAAGATGTAAAATAGAAATGGATAATGAGTTGGTGGGTTGGTTTCCCCAATCATGAGAGGAGGTTTTCCCACTCAAACATGGAGTCAATGTGGTGAAACAAAATTGGGTGCAGTTTTGATAAGTGATTATGGTGAGTCATAAGGTTGGTGACAAAAAGGGTGAGCATATGAAGTGAAAACATGCTCACAAAAATGTGACAAAATTATGATATCCAAGATTGTGCATAGACTAAGTTACCATATTTGGTAAAAATAATAGGTTAGTTCGAGAAGGATAGGTGATGGGGTAACTAGGACACAACATTAGGCAATAATAAATAGGTTATTCCTATCAAGTCTCTTAGATATGGTTAGTGTTTTGATAGGAATCCAAGGTAAGAATTGATCATAGGAAAAACATAAATGGTCTAATTTGCACTAGGTGGTATAAATTCAAATGTTCAACATGGTAGTGTTGGCTAATGTGATAAAAAAGGACTAGGCAAGGTTATCACAAATGTGAGATAGTTTGGGCCAAAATGGCTAACATCGAGGTGGATGGGGTGATTGGTATGGTAGGTTGAGAAGGTAGTTTTTGAAGGTGGGTATTGAGGTGTTTGGTGTCAAAATTTTGAAAAGTTTACATCATGACCATTGATGTCATGGGTCTTGAATATGACCATCGATAGTCACCCTGACCATCAATGGTCAAGGTGAAAAACCTAAAAGTTTGGAGGTTAAAATTGAGAAAAGAGAGTCATTTTTTCTCATTTGCCTTTTAACTATTGATTCCTATGTGTACTGGTGACTTTGGAATTTTGTGAGAGAGTGTTGATGAGGTGGTTATTGAGTGGTTTGGTGTGGATTTGTGTTGAGTTGACCAGAGTATTGGACCAAGGATATAGGGTGGATAAGGATGTGATTGGGAAATGGGACCCATGATTCCTCCTCAATGATGGTCGAGAAATGTTCAACATGGTAGTGTTGGCTAATGTGATAAAAAAGGACTAGGCAAGGTTATCACAAATGTGAGATAGTTTGGGCAAAAATGGCTAATATTGAGGTGGATGGGGTGATTGGTATGGTAGGTTGAGAAGGTAGTTTTTGAAGGTGGGTATTGAGGTGTTTGGTGTCAAAATTTTGAAAATTTTACATCATGACCATTGATGTCATGGGTCTTGAATATGACCATCAATAATCACCCTAACCATCGATGGTCAGGGTGAAAAACCTAAAATTTTGGAGGTTAAAATTGAAAAAAGAGAGTCATTTTTCTCATTTGCCTTTTAAATATTGATTCCTATGTGTACTAGTGACTTTGGAATTTTGTGAGAGAGTGTTGATGAGGTCGTTACTGAGTGGTTTGGTGTGGATATGTGTTGAGTTGACCAGAGTATTGGACCAAGGATATAGGGTGGATAGGGATGTGACTGGGTAATGGGACCCATGATTCCTCCTCAATGATGGTCGAGAAATGAGGTAGGGGATGCATTGAATTGATAGATGAGATTGATTTGTTCATTTTTAGTTTAACTTTGTTGATTAGTTGGGGGTGGTAGGGTTTTGTATTTTTGCCCTAGGTTTTAGGTTTTGTGTTATTATTGTTAAAATTTGTAGGTGAAAATAGAAATTAAGAGGGTAGGCTAGGTTGAGGGAGGGTAAAGTAGATATTAGCTAGGTGTATTTTAATTTAAAATGAATTTTGGGTGGGTTTATGGGTAGGTAGGGTTAGGGATTTTCCACCAGTGGTCACACATAGTGATCATCGATAGTCATATCTAATCATTGATAGTCATACTTGACTATCAACGATCAAAAAATGAAGGCCAAATGGTCACTTGATCATTAGTGGTCATAGTGACCATCAGTAGTTGACTTATTGGGATAAAAGGTTGGGTTTAAGTTGAAGTTAATGGGATTGGCCAGGCTTTAAGTGGAATTGGCTTTTTGGTGATGTTAATGATTGATGTGAAGTGGTTTTGGGTTAGGGTATGGGTAATGTGTTCTATTTTAAGAATTTAGGATAGAAAATAGGGTAAGTTGATATAGGAGGCAAGTGGTATGATGTTAGAGTTCATAGATAATAATAATAGGAAAGAAAACTAAGTGTATTTTGTAACAAATTTTGTAGGTATAGGATCAGATCAAGACATGGGATCAGGGTCTTGAGATATTTATAGAGATTTATCATGGGATGATGGATGATGACTAGGTGCACATGGAGGAGGTTGGCCTTGGGGTGATGATTCACTATTAAAACATGCTGCAAGATGTGGTGATGCTCATGGCCCTTACCAAGAGAAGAGATTTGGATATGAACACATTTCTCCTATCGACAAGCAAGATTATTATCTTACTAGAGGATATACCTAAGATCACATGGCTACCCATTCAGGGGGAGCTCATATATCATATTTAAAGAGATGAGCTAATGGAGCAGCTATATGGTGATGACTATATTTTCACTAGGTGTTATGCCAATGGGTTCAACTATAGACCTTTATATCAAAGGGCTAGAGATGATAGGAGGTTGATGACCATGATGATGATGGCAGTCTCATGTTTTTTGGTGCCATATTTGAGCAATGGGAGGTTTCCATATATACTATTGGGTGTATTAGTGGAGATGTTATTATGTCACACAATGTTTGGGTGGATGCTTGTGTTATTGGTATAGATATATAGGGAGATATGGGGGTTTAGAGCGCACAAGAGGTATGACATCAGTACAAGGTTTATGATTCATTACTAGGCTTATGAGAACATTCAAGTTCTAAAGCTGATGGGGTTGCCATAGGAGGGATATACGCATATGGACTTCAGGGTAGGGTTTATGCGATTGAGGAGAAACTATGTGCTCATAGGACCTAGAGGAGGTGTATGATGCATTGATTGGTTTAATGGGGTACTAGAGATCTTGGTGGTTGGAGATGTGGTTTAGAGGCTATATGTTGGATTTTTTAGGTGGGTCCACTATACTTGGCACATTTTATTGATGCAAAGCTATAGGTGGATTTTTGGGAGGAGAGAAAGTGAGACTTAGCTCATCTTTTTTGATAGGGTTTGAAAGTAGTTTGGCCTGATATAGGGGATTTTGGTTCCATTCCTGAGGTATAGGAAAGAAGATGCCAAGTTTTTACTTCCTAAGAAACTATTGGAGATGGAGCTTGATCATGAGGAGCTACCTGTCAGAGTAGAGATTAATGATGTAGGTTTTGTGGATGTCTACCTGGTGTGGTCTCAAGAATTTTATGTAGTGAAATATTTTGGATGGGATGATGGGAGTATGTAGTCTATAGATGTGGACCTAGCTAGTGGGGGTCCATAGGTATAGGTACAAGGAGGTGGCCTTGATGGATAGGTATGAGCGGTGCTAGCCACAAAATAGGTACATGTTATAACTTTGTAGGGATAGGTGGATGTATTATAGGGCTAGGTTGTTATGTTATAGGGATATCTAGCCACAATGATGGGTGAGATGGACCAAGCTAGGGATACACTACTCCAAGTTACCTAGGAGCAAGATATTTTGAGGTAGAGGGAAGGAGCAATAATAACACTAGTAGGTCCAATAGGGACCATTGATATGTAGAGGTATATAGCCACTATACAAGAGTTGTGGTATAGTAATCACTCATTACCCAATGTAGCTTTGATAGGGTGAGTATAGAGCTAGCTTGGTAGGTGGTGCTAGTGTGGGGACACAAGGTCAGTGGGCCACATCTATAGTAGGATAGGTAGGCACCTCAAGAGGGTAGGCACCAAATTATAGTGGTTCTCTAGGTGATAGTGGTACCCCTGGGGCATAGGTAATGATATCATATGTATAGGTGTATATGATTTTGATACTGACCTATGAGCTGATGTAGTGAGATGTCTATGTTTTGTGAGAGAGAGAGAGATGCACATTATTACATGTACTATTTTTTTTGATGAGACATGATGTATATGATGATTTGTGGTTATACATGATTGTGATGATGTGATGATTTGATTTACATATGGTTATGGCATTTTGATTATGGTTATGATCATGGATATATGATGTGTTTTTATGATTATGGATGTGATGTTATGATGATGTGATGCTTATGGTTTATATTTATTTTGTTGATGATGGCACTTAAAGTAAGTTAGACAAAAAAACTAGATGTGTGAAAAGAGATGAAAATCATGAGACATATGTCTAAGTGAATATATGAACCAATTATGAGGGGATACAGAAAAGCATGATGCTTCTTCATTGGTAAGGACTAAACAAAACCAAAGTTATAATGGCCTAAGGAACATAAACCTTTTGAATTCTTTGCATTATCATGCGTTGGTTGACAAAAAGGTGTTTTGATCACATCAGGTCAAGTAAGCTCATGAATCCCTTGATTTGTAGATGTTACAAAGGGGAGATATGTGATAGGTAGTGTGAAGGGTAGTGTAACCTTCACGAGGGTTGGTTTTCCCCTTCTATAGGTGACCTAAGAACCATAATAAATAGTCTATATCTTAATGCAAGGTGTAGACTGATCAATGTAGGAAGTCTACTAATGTTATATATGAAAACTAAATATAACTTTCTTGGGATAACTTGCTCTGATTTTGATATAGGTTCTTTTTTATGGCTTTTTTATTATAGGTTTGTGAAGCTAATTAATGTGGGAAGCCTCAAATGATTGATTTTGATAAAATTAACTTAGCCATCCTTCTAAGGAGTGGTCTAAATTTAGATTTGTTCATTTTGGTAGCTATCCTTCAAGGGAGCAATCTATTTTTTCAGCAATTTTGATTTTGGGCAACTATCCTTCAAGGGAGCACTCAACATGCTAAGTGATACATGACCCAAGCAATGTTTTGGTATTCCAAATTATTTTTATGTTAGGTTAGACATAGAAAAGTCTATATATGTTTGGGGGTCTACCTTTATGAGGGTAAAACCTATAACACAAGAAGGTTAATGGTAGGTGAAAGGGGTAGTTTTGAGAGACAATAACCATGGATTCCATCCATTTAGGGATGAAAAGTATCTATGAGAACCATTCCATGGGTAGAACTATGGTATCCATATTTAGGATTAAGCCATGACTGTGATGGTTAAACCTATGGTTCTATATTATTATTGGTTGTCCTCAAGAGGATAGGATGAAGGTGTGATGAAGGTGAAAATATCATAAATCAAGGGATGAGCTTAAGTTAGACAAAAGGTGAGTTTGATCCTTGTTTAACAAAATAAAGGACATAGATACAAAGTATTGAGAGGCTTAAGTTTTTGTTTGCCTTTAAGAGAGGACAAATGATAAGCTTCTAATCCATACTTGTGGGTTATGATATAGGATCCAAGCCAATTGAAATCAAACTTGCCTTGCTTGATTTTCTCCATATTAGTAACATGTTGATTTTATTTTAGGATGAGGTATCTGATGTTGAATTCTTATTATTTTAGGTGCTTGTTGTAGGTGCACTTGACTCACTCTTTATAGACATGGAGATGGTTAAGGATAACTAGGTGGCACTTATCAAGTATCTTAAGTTATGTGAGATGCTCTTGATGATAATCACTCTCAAAAATGATGTTTTGTAAGGATATTCAAAGAGAGGTAATTTAGATTTTGAGAGGTAAGACTGCCTCAACTGTGAAGACCAAAGTGAAAGGGGTAGTACTGTAGAGGTTCAAATGCTGGTGAAATAAGCCCATAAAGCAAAAAGGATGTCAAAATGCCAATCTTGATTAGAAGCATTGACCATTTTGGTTAACATATTTTTTAGGGTTTTATTAGAGTCTTCCTCCTATCCATTTACTTATGGATGATAAGGTGAGGAAAATATTAACTTGATGCCAAATGTATCACAAAGACCTTAGACATATTTTTTAAAAAAATATTTACCATTATTAGTGATGATCTTATAGGGAAAAACAAAATGATAGATGATATGATGATTGATGAAGTCAACTATCTTTTTGGCTTTGGTTGAGATGAGAGGAATAACCTCTACTCACTTGGTGAAATAATTAGTAGTGGTGATGATGGAGTGGTGCCATTGTGAAGAATGAGGATTGATTTCCCCAATGAGATATAGTCTCCATTATGAGTAGGTCCAAAAGTCATTGGATACTTGAAGGCCATGGGCTGGTGTATGATGTAAATTAGCATGTTGTTGACATTTAACACACTTTTTCACATAATCACAATAGTCTTGGTTTAGGTTGGGATAATAGTAGCTGAGATGAAGCATATGTTTAGCGATAATTAGACCACTAAAGTGTTCCCCACATATCCCATCATGCATTTACTTGATAGCATGGGAAGATTTATGGTTACGTAGACAATGGAGGAGGATGTCAAAACCATGTTTGTAAAGCATTCCTCCTAGTATGGTATAACGAGAGGTACTTTGAACAAAGTATCTTTGAGCATTCCTAGAGAGGTTGGGAGGAAAGATGCCAATATTGAGGTAGTCAAAGGTTTTATCATACCAAATTTTTGATGGAGATTCCTCCACACTAAAAATGGTGGGGAGGTTGGATTAGATATAAGAAGGTGTGATAAAATGATGAATGGTGACAAAGAGCTTAAAATTGAAGGGCATATATGGGATCTAGGAAGCAAAAGAAGCCATTATGTCTATGAACTTATTGGTAGATAATGGAATAGATTGGATAAATTAATGATCAAATTATGATAAGAGTACATCTACTAGGTAGTTGTACTATTGAAAGACATCATTGTTACCTTGGTAGGATCCATTGACCTGGTTGACCACAAGTTGGGAATCACCAAAAACACTAATAATCTTAACTCCTAGGGCTAGAATGGTTTGGAGACCTATTACTAGGGCTTCATAATTAGCCATATTATTAGTACACTCAAAATAAAGTTAGAAATAAAGAGGAAGAGGTTCACCATTGAGGGGAATGAAAATAACCCTAACACCCCCACCATACTAGAACTTTGAACTATCAAAGAACATGGTCATTTGGTAGGTGATGTCTTCTTGAAAAAGAGTCATGATGGAATCATTTGGAAATGCAAGAGGAAATGGTTGGTTATCTGAAAAAAGAGTTTCAACCAATTGATTATAAATGACTTTCCCTTTAATCAATTTATATTAGAAGAACTTAAGGTTAAACTCAACTAGGAATATAAGCCACTTATCCATACACTAGTTTTGGTATGGTTTAGAGTGCATGTACTTGAGTGGGTTGGTGTTGGTGATGACAGAGGTTTTGTGATTAAGGAGGTAATGACTAAGTTTAGAGGTAAAAAAGACCAAGGCAAGGCAAAGCTTCTTAGTATTGGTGTATTGATTCTCATACTCTATAAGTGTTTGACTTATATAGTAGATATCTTGCTCTTTGTTTTGTTCATCATGGTGGGTAAGCATTGCCCCTAAGGAATCATCAGTGGTTGATATATAAAGGTAAAAGGGTTGGTATTATTTAGGAGGGATAAGTATGGGTGGAGAAATAAGGTACTCTTTGAGTGAATCAAAGGATTATTGATAGTCCTTAGTCCACTTAAAAGATGTATCTTTCTTGAGAAGATGGTGAAAGGGTTGACATCTATTTGACAACTGAGTCATGAAGCAATGGATGGACTAAAGCTTCCCATGTAGGATATAAGGTTTCTTAAGGTGGGTTATAGGTGGCATGTTGAGGATCTCTATAACTTTGGTAGGGTCTACTTTAACTCCTAGAAGAGATGATAAAGACAAAAAGCTTTCCAGATAGGACCCCAAAAACACATTTTTTAGGGTTGACTCAAGCATGGAAATGGATTAGGTGCTCAAAGATAATTTTGAGAACTTCTAGATGATCCTTGATATATTTGGATTTCACAAGGAGATCATCTACATGGTATTTTAGTATATTATGGATGGGATTAGAGAAGATGTAGGTCATAGCACACAGGTAGGTTGCTCAAGCATTCTTTAGACCAAATGGCATGACCCTATAGTAGAAGGTTCCCCATGGGGTGATGAAATAAGTCTTATGATGATCCTTGGTATAAATTAAGATTTGATTATGTCCCAAATAAATATTCATGAGATATAACATCTCATGGTCAGCTATAAGATCAATAAATTGGTCAATGTTAGGCAAAGGGAAGTCATCATTTGGAAAAGCAAGGTTGAGGTCATGATAGTCAACATAGAGGTGAGGTCACCCTATGGGTTTGGTGATGGGGAAGATATTAGAAACCCATTAGGGATAGTAAATGGGTGGGATGAAATTGATAGATTATAGGTGGTAAAGCTCTTCTTTGACTAAAAGGGTGATATGAGGGTGCATCATGCAAAGCTTTTGCCTAATAGGTTTAGCATCAAGATGAATGATGATGTTGTGAAGAGATATGGGAGGGTCTATTTTGGGAATATACTAATAATACCAAACAAATTCTATGATTTAGTCATGAAAATATGAAGGGTAATCTTATTGCTTTGAGGAATCTAAGGATTAACCGATCTTTACAATGTGAGGGTTATCCTGAGTACCTAAGTTGACATCGATAGCAGATTCATTAAATATGTTTTGGTTATCAAGAGGAAGGGATTTGTGGATAGAATAATCCCATAGACCAATATAGGTGAGAATGGAATCAATATCTTGACATTGAATGTTGTAGATGGCAGGATAATCATGTTCTACCATTTCAAGATGAATCAAAAGAAAGGTTTTTGTTTGGTCACCCTTGTTGTAGGTTAGGGGATCCAAAATAATGGTATTGACTAAAAAAAAGTTTGAATGGATGGTTTAAAAATACTCAAACTTTTAAAGATATGGGGTTGGTGAAAATGTAATGTCCTCATTAATGGTGGTGATCGGTTTGGGTGAATTGGTGGGTTCTTCTCGTGGGATGAACCCAAGGCCAAATAGCTCATGATTTTTTTGGGTTTTGATTGAGGGTAGCTCATGGAGTCCATGTTAATAATAGCCATGGATGAATCCCATCTAGGAACACCTATAAAGGTATAGCTTAGCAAATTTTATTTTGTCCAATTAGGAGAAATTAAAGGTAAATGGTTAGGTAGAAGAGGTGGTGGAGGAAGAGAGAAGTGGATGATCAAGTCCCCTATATATGAAATTGGTTATATGGTTGGGAATATTGAAAAGAATGATGGCTCTAATAATGGGATCATAAATAGGATTATGGTCAAGATTCCCATAATCTAGAGGAGTAGGGAAGTCATCTATGGCCAAAATATGATATTCTCACAGTGAGAGATGTTGGAATATCAGTTCCAAAGGGTCCTCTATGGGGATTTGAAGAGGGATAGATGAGATAGTTGAAGATTCATTAATGGTATAGGTAGAGGGGTTGTTGGTTTGTGGTGAGATGGATGAACAAGGAATAATAATGTCATTTGGTTGATATGTCATGTTGAAAGATGTGAAAGGACTAGGGTCAGTTTTTATTATGATGACCTAACCCTCATGTTTAAACTTGACACATGGATGCAAGGTGTATGGGACATAACTCATGGAGTAGATCCAAGGGCATCCAAGTAAGACACTATATTGGAACTATCCTTATACTATGTATAAGATATTTGGAAGTGTGTGAGGTCCCAAATGAATATGGAGGAGGACTGTCCCCAAGGTTATGGCCATAGTATCATTAAAATAATGGAGGATCACTATGGTTTCCAACATGATTATATTTGGTAGTTAGAGTTGGTTATAATCATGAGAGGAGATAATATTAATACTATCTCCTCTATCAATCATCACCCTTTTGATACAGGTTTGATTTATGTATTCAATGATAAAGAGAGGTGGATCTAGATCTTTAGGGTGAATAGAGGGTATCTTTGAATCCTTGAAGGTGACAAGGGTGGAGATTTAAAGAACACCAACAAATGTGGTAAGAGGTTAAAGGTCTTTGGTTTGGACATATATAAATTATAGGGTATCTATTAGTGTTTGGTAGTGATAGGGTGAGGTGTTGATCAATTTATATAGGCTCATCTTCACTGATGTCTGGTGAAGCTATTTTAGGACTACTTACTAGATAGATTCAAAAGGGTTGAAGGGAGAGGCACCCAAAATGGATAATTTGGGTTTTGGTGAGGGTGAAAGTGAATGTGTTTGAGTGTAGTTAGAAGGTTGAGGGGTAGAAGGATATGTCCATGGAATATAAACTTTGGCCTTTCACTTATCCTTTTGCTAGGCCCAAGATCAGGTGACCATATGGATAGTGTGGATGGGGGGATGTGTTGGGATAGAAGGATGCTTTGATTCCTCCTCACTTTTGGATGATAGTGTGGGAGTGGGTAAGTGTTGGATAGGTTTTTTTATTAGTTGGGTTGATAATGGGTTTAAGAGAGGTTCATCTAATAATACATCATCCCCATCCCATAAGTTATGGACAAGTGCTTGCAGAGCTTTGTAGTTCTCTTTGTCATGTCTCGAGGTCCTATGGTATGAGAAGATTAAATTGTCATTGAACAAATATGGTTTAGGACTTGAAGGATTGAAGGATTTGATAGGTGGTAAGTTTATGGAATAATTTTGTAACAACCTTTTTAAAATGGTTGAATAAGATTTGAGCAAAGGTGTTGAGGGTGATGGGCTTTTGGTTTTTGAGGTGGGAGCCTTCTTAGAAGTAGGCTTCACCAAGGGAGTTATGGGTGGTAAAATGGTTTTGGTAGGTGGGTTTTATTTGGATTTCTTATTTTTATATGGGTTTGAGGTGGAAGGTTTAAAAGTGAAAGATTCAGAGGTGGGTATTTGAGATGTGAGGGTTTGGAGATAGGTGGGAAGGTAGAGGTAAATAGTTTGGTTAAGAATGATGGGGAGTTTGGTGATTTGGAGGGGTTAGCTAAAGATGTAATGAAAGGAAGAATTTTAATTTGGGTAGTTTGGGGAGGGTTGGAATTATTTATAGAAGAATGATCTCCTAAGATGGAAGAAGGATGATGTCCCAAGATAGAAGGTAAGAGGGAAGGGGCGGTATGGTTTTATTTCTAGGTGGAGTTTGGGTGGCTCCACATTCTTAGTTGGTTTGGTTAAGGTTTTATTTGGTGGAATAGATGGGGTTAAGTAAAAATTAAAAGATGGGTGGATAAGGCTAGAAGTAGGAAGCATCCCTAGGTTCTTGATAGGTTTGATTAGAGAGGTGTAAGGTGATTTGATAATTTTGGATGGAGATGGTTTGGATGGTTCTTCCATAGTGTTGGAAGAGAAGGATTTTGATGAGGAATTTGGGGTGATTATGGGTGTAAGGTTAGGTGTGATTTAATATGGGTTATATGAAGGTGAGGTTGAATATTCCCACTTGTATTGATAGGGGAGCCCAAGATGGTGCCAAAAGGTGGCTCGATTTGTATCAGGTTGAGAAGAGATTTCTAGAATTTGGACTAGTCTAGAGAAGGGTTTGTAAATTTTTTTGGTTCTTTGGGCATTAGTTTCAAAGATTAGGCCCATAGGTTGATGGAAGGGAATAGTTTCATCACCTTTGTCCTTGATGAAAGGTTACAAGATTTGAGAGGATGTTTCCCCTATGGAGGGAGTAGATAAGGTGATCTCCTCTTTTGGAATGGTTTCCAAAGAGAGAGTGGGTGATTCTATGATGTGGAAGGAAGTTGTGATGGAAATGGTTACCTCCTTTGGTAATTATATCAAAGAAGAGGTGGGAAAGTCTGTTATCTTATCAAGTAAAGGAAAGGAGGTAGTTTCTTCCTTTGTTTAGGTATATAAAGGAATGGTGGATAATTTCACCAGTTCAATAAGTGGAGTGGAGGAAGAGGTAGTTGAGGTAGTGGTTTCCTCATTGATAGGCTAATTGATAATTACATTGATCATATACACCTCATGAGTGTGAAATGATTATAGTTTATTGTCATCATGGTTGGTAGAGGGGGCATGATTGGGAAAAGTTGAAAGATGTTGAGTGACTAATTTGGGAGTGCATTAGGATTGTCCAAAGTAAGTTCTCATTTATCAATAAAGTTTTGGATAATGGTTTTGAAGTTGTTAAACCTATTAATGTCATGTCTAATGACATGATGTAAATCACATAGATTACCCTCATTGTATTAATCAAGCATAGGGTAAGAACCATCAAATTATTGAGGAGGTTTGATGGGGGGAATATTTACGATGTTGGATTTGAGTAATTTATCCAAAATTGAAGCATATGATTCCCCTAGTAGAGTGTATTATTTTGGGGTATCCTAGTTTTGATTTTAGGTTTGTTGATTAGAAGAGTTAGAGAAGTTGGTTTGGTTGGCCTGGTTGACAACTAGATGTGGAGTAATTTTAAGGATACCTATGTTTACATCTATCTTTGGTTTGGTGCTATTGTGGTTAGATTTGTTGGTGGTTTTGGATGAGGAAGGGTCATTAGATTTGAAGCTATAATTTTTATTACTTAGTTTCAAATTTTCCTCATCAATGGCTTTAGTTTCTAGCTTGTGTGCCATGGTGAAATCCTCATCAAATTTTTTGAAGGTTTGAACCTATAAAATAGGGGTGATGTGTTTGGAACAATCCCAAGAGAAAAGTTCAATCAAATCAAGTTGGGATAAAGAAAAAAAGAGATGGTTGATAAGACCTCTCCATCGAGCTATGAAATTGGTAATTGATTAATCATCAAATTGCCTGATGGAGTAGAGGTCGGTGATGGAGACCTTCTTAGATATATTAATCGAGAAGTGGTCTAAAAAGGTTTGAATGAGTTCGGAAAAGAAAAATATGGAGAGATTAGTGATATAACTATACCAATCTAATGCTGGTCCAGATAAAAACATAAGAAAGGTGTGAAGGAGAAGAGCATTGTCTTAGGAAATTAAGTAGTAAGAATGCTAAAATGCTCGTAGGTGGTGTTGGGGGTCCTCCTTGCTTTGAAATTTATAAAATTTGGGTAGTTACCATTGAGGAGGGTAAGGTTGGATAGGTATGGATGTGTGAATAGGTTAATTATATATTTGGTCATAAGACAAGAGGTTATGAGCCTCAAAGATAGATGACTCTAGGTTAGTCATTTTTTCCATTAACATTTTGACCAAATTTATTTGGGGTTGGGGAGTTTCATAATTGTATGGTAGGGTTTGTTGGGGTTGGGTGGATATAATATATGGATAACTAGTAGAAGGTTAAGAATATGCCCCATGTTGGTATGTGTTCATTGAGGGTTGGGATGATTCCACACAAGGGTTAATGGGTACAAGAGGTTGGGTGGAAGATGGAGCTATATATCCTTGTGGATTAGGAACATAAAATGGGTAGGCTATTATAGGTATTTTTTGAGGATTTGAGGTGGGTTGGTTTAAAGGTATGCTAAAATTGGTATATTGGGGAATTGATATGGATTGGGTTGGAGGTATGAATGGGTTAGCTAGTTGGGGGTGAGTGGTAACTCTGGTACTAATAGGTGGAAGGGTAGAAGGTATAGAAAACACCACATATTAAAGTAGGGTAGAGATTGGTTGGTTGGAAGGAATAAGGTGAATAGTGTTAATATGGGTAGAAGGTATCTCCATGGTGAGTGGAGTATGGGTAATAAAGGGTGAGGTTGCCCCTATGTTGGAGGGGTTATTGATTGGTGTAGGGGGTGTTTGGTTATTGGTTGCATTGTTTGATTGAGTTTGGGTGGAGGTAATAGATGGATTATTGGTGGAGGAAGATGTTTGAGTGATTATAGGTTGGGTGGAGGTGGTGACAATCATAAGATGGGGAGGCATCCCATAAGGTGGATCACTAGGAGGAACCAAAGTAAGGGTGTGATATGATAGGTTGTTGAGGTAATGTTGGAGGGTTATAAGATTGTTATCAAGGAAATTGGGGAAATATGCAACAACTTGGAAAACTATTTGAGGCATGGTAGGGAGGATAGAAGGAAGGGGATAACCCTCAACATTTAATGTATACTCCATGGAAGAAGAAGAAGAAGAAGAGGAAGGTGGCTCTTGGTTGGTTTGGTTCCTCAACTGTTATCTAGTAAATACCATGTGAGGAATAGAAAAAATAAAATAAAGCTCACAACTCAAGCACAAATCAAACAAAATAAAAAGATCTCAAGTTAATAAAAACATATACTAGAGTGAATTTAAAATATTAGGTTACCTTCTATCTTACTTTTAGCTTATGCCTTAGTTGGAAAGTGTGAAGAAGAACTTGGTTTGTAGAACAAATACTAGAAAAGAAGTCTATGGTTGGTTTTACGTGTTTAAGGCTCTCAAAAGGATCTATGTTGGAAATAAATACTTGTCTCGGTATTTGGGCCTACCCCCTCACTACACACACTAAAATGATAAGGGTTTTAGGGTTTTAGCTAGTATATACTGATTTCTAGAGATTAGACTCAACCATAGAGTTGAGTTTTAGTTTCTCTTCTTGGTAATGACCTCTAAGTAAGATAGCCAAAGGGTGAAGGTGAACCATTATGAGATGAAACCCTAGTTGGGACATACTTAAATTTTTATGATGTTTTGATTGATTTAAGTGGTTTGGTATGGTGTGTGAGAACAAAGGTGAAACTATGATTGATTTAATTAGACTTTAATTTTAAATATGTGAGCTAAACATATAAGCAACCAACCTATGTAAAGTTTATTTTATACCCAAAATAAATTTTTATTTTTTTATATGAGCATATAATAAGGAATAAAAGGGCACATAGATGTTATTTGGGTCACACTAAGCATGCCATAATGTTTCTCTTAATTTTAGTTTATTAACTTGTGAAAGAAGAAGTAAGAAAATAGATATGGGTATGGTAGAATAACCTATTTATTTGTGTGTGAATGATCCAGATGATTATGAAGAGATCATCTTTGTCTTGGTAAGAATGACCTGTAGATAAGAAAATACTAAAATAAAGGGGTTGTTAGATGGATAAAAAGGTATAATTCTTAGGGTGCGATAGATCCAAGAAACGTGAGCTTACTAGGAGGTTGTCAATCCACTCTTTTGGAACAGTTAAGTTGAAAGAAATAAAGATGAGGTACTTGTATCAAATGATAGAAAAGACTAAAAAAGAATGCAAGAAGAAATAAATGCTTGATAAAGGAAATAGACTAATTATATAAATAAGTGGGTCAATACTAATGCTAAATAGATCAGGTTGGGTTCAGAAAATAGGTGGGGTCTCTATGAATAGGCAAAAAGATAGAAAGTGGAATTTGGCTAAGGGTAAGAAGGTGGAAATAGATTGCTATTATTTCCTACCACAGTGACTGGAGATGGTCAAAGTGACCATCAGTGGTTAAGGGCGATCATCGATAGTTGCTATGGATTTTGAGGGTTTCCGAAAAATGGGTTGCAAAATAGGCCAGTAAGAGATTGGATATTTTGTTGAGGTTAGGGGGTTAGAAGATATTATATAGAACGGTTTGATTTAGGTAGATATATTAGAAACTAAATTATCAAAACTTCAAACAAGAGATGTACTTAGCTCATTGCCTAATGGTTGAAGATGGGTTGAGAAGAAATTTTGGTAGAGTAACAGTGCCTATAGTTGTAAAGAAATTTTGGTAGAGTAATAGGTCTCTATTATGCTAGTTTTTTGATTAAAAGGAAGACCTAAAAATAAGTTATTTATGAAGAAGCTCCTGATAACTACTGGTTGGTAGCTTGATTTCTTGATTGATTAAAATTATTAGACGTTTGGATCCCTTTTCACCTCTTTCTCCCCTCCTTTTATAAGCAAAGAGAGATGGAGGTAGAAGGTTCCATAGGAGGTTTGGTTGGTTGTTTTGATGTGTTATCTTATTTTCCATATTAAATTTTGACATGTTAGCTTGCACATAGCTCAAGTTGTCTTTGTTTAGATGGGGAAGTCTTGACCATTGGCATTTAGGTGACCATCAATCTACTTCTTTATGGAGAGGTGTTTAAGTGACCATAAAAAATTGAGGGTTGAAGGTTAAAATGGTAGGTTAGTGAGTTGGGTTTAGTTAGTTATCTAAACTAAATCAGGCTCATGGTCTGAGGCTGGGTACTATTTTGATCTATGGGTATTCTAACATCTAGAACCATTGTGTGTAATTTTTAAGTGTCTACAAGGATCAAGACTAATGTAGTTCTCCCAATATAAGTACTAGTACAAGTGAAAGTGATGTTATTATGAGTACTGACTTGAGTGAGGATTGAGACTAGAAATATGTGTATTCTAAGATTAAGATGGTTGTAGATGACTTTATGTATAAGTAGGGTAAAATAGGGATTAATGACCTTGCCTATGTACCAATTATTCTAATTTTATTTATGTGTTCTACATCTAATTTCCATCTAGTGGGTAAAGGGATA
Organism: Torreya grandis; assembly: GCA_037957365.1. NCBI lineage: Eukaryota > Viridiplantae > Streptophyta > Pinopsida > Cupressales > Taxaceae > Torreya > Torreya grandis. The sequence goes on from JARHVA010003525.1 coordinate 1,053,179, forward strand.
AAAGTCATGTATTTATACTAATTTGGTGCCTATGTGAAGTGTGAAATAGGTATACATTGACCTTAGGTGTCTTATTAATTAAAAATATATATTTTGGGGTTGAAATTAGGTAAGGGACACTAGCACAGTCAATTGGTCACTAGCATAGTCTACTAGTGTCCAAAGAAGTGCGCTAGTGTCTAGGTGGTAGAACCTGGGGCACTAGGGGCATGAATACCTAGGGGAAGATTTGGGACTAAGTTTGAGATGTCTATGAATGTGTAATACCTACATGAAAGTTGGATAAGGGTCAAAATAGGTCCTAAGATAGGTCTAGGCCTAAGCTAGGGGTAGTGTGGTCTCAAGTACTACTAATTACATTCATGTGATATTTTATATGACTAAATTCCTTGTCATTTATTCTATAAATGCAATAAAGTGAAATGACTAGGATAAATAAAAAATAAGTATACTTAGACTTAAATAAGAGGTGAATTCCTTGAATCTAGGTCTAAGTATGTGAAGCATGCTTTATTTAATATCCTACAAATGAAACATGGAAGAATCAACCATTAATTAAAGAATATCAAAAGCAAATACAAAACTAATTAAAGAGATAATCGAGAGAGGAAACAAATTAATACACCTCACTAGGCATGTGAACCAATGTGAAAAACTAGTGACATCCTATGTGTGTAGATAGTGATCAATAAATTAATAACTTAGACTAAGTTAGTGTCCTACTCAATCCCCATATGTGGGTGACTTAAGAACTCAATTCAATTTTGACTCCATTATTGCCCATCCCTAGTCAATGAATCATACATTATGTATAACTTATATTGGACTAATGGCTTGTCCAACCCTCCTATGTAGGTGGATAAATAACTACAGAAAGATATGAATCCATCATTGACTAACCATGTTTAGTAGATACATTTGTGATTGAAATTGTATGATGTAATTATTGGCCAATTTTGGCCTACATACAAAAATTTGCCTAAGTGGATCAATTGCTAGAAGTTATTGGTATGAAGTGATCAAATGATTAGAGTTCCTAATTTAGGAAGATATCAAAATTCATTTACAAAGATTTTGAAATAATTTAATACAAGCTAAAAGTGTGATTTGTCTATATTTGAAAAGAAGGTCTTAAAATAGGTCTAAGATTGCAAAATGAAAAATATCAACATGTTCTCATCATGATCATGACCTTCATGGATGTAAATTATATTTCAAAATTCTTTGAACCTCATTTTGATCCTTGAAATATCAAGAGTAAAATTTTAAGAGCCAAATCATCATCAATATGTCATGCAGAAATATACTAGCTAACTCATTTATGCATATTATAAATATGCTACAAAATCCTCTTGAGGCCAAAATAAATGCATGGACAGGAATTTATTCATGCTTATATCATCCTCTATAAATTTCATAACTTTATGAGTTGTCTATCTCAAGTTCCAAAGATTCAAAGTTAGACTTACAAAATGAAACATGCATGTGGATGTCAAGTTTAAGCTTTGTAAAGTAGCTATTTTATTTCAAATGAGGAAGATCAATGGTTGGCATTAAATCATAACAAATATCCAATGGCAGGTAGGTTAAGATAGTATAAGTGGGTCTGAAAGTTCTAATGACACTCATTCAATAATACCAAATATATCAATGGTGATCATCAAGTCAAAGAGTCAGTGTGAGAAAAAAAGATGACAAGTGGCAAGATCTCAGGTGTCTTGATAGAGATCCAATGATACATATTGATCTGATAGATGTTATTGGGTCCCAAGATATAATGGTGTGTATTCACTCATAGAGATTAGATCAATGATGAGTAATGAGTTAAAGAGCCAAAGCATATTTAAGGTGAATACATAAGTGACAAGTGTCACAAGCACATTAGACTATCAAAAATTCTAAGGCTCATGTTTAATCATATAAAAGTATATCTAAGATGCATGAAAGGTTAAAAAGTTAGTAGGATCTTGTGGAGTAAATGAGGAGCTAATAGTTGGCATAATATTAAGGGTCTAGATCAAGATCGATGATCAATATTAAAATTTAAAGATAATAGATCTAGGAAGATCAACGGTGCTCATTCAAATTCTAGGAAGCATATTGATAGTCAAAATTAAAAGTTAAAGACAAGAATTTTCAAGTGGAGAACAATGGTAACCTAGGTCAAAATAGAGGAAAATCCTTTAAAGAACATCCCATTAGCAGTAGATCTTGATCAAATGTCACAAGCAAACATAATTATATAGTCAAGGGTTGTTAACATGAGGTTTTGATGCCATGAACCTCTAGTTTGTATATTTAGAATACATAGGGTCGATCCTTTTGGGTTACAATATGGTTTCATGATGGTGATCTTTATTCTTTAAATAAGATCTATGTATATGGTGAGTTATTGATTTCTATAAATGCCTAGGGATAAGATAGGTCTTTTTATACCTAATGGAGATCAAGAACAAAGCTACATAGCCTATAGACTCTTTATCAATATAGTAACTATATGAAAACCAATGAAGGATATTAGTTTTCAATCTATATTATAGATCTATGACCAGATATTTGATAAGGGAAGATATGAATGGTTATGGATAAGTGTATCACCTTTCAATATGGTCCTAGCTTTGATAAATAGTCATTAAGAGTAGACTTGGGCATGGCTTTATTAGGCCCAAGGATATAAGGACCTTTCCCTCATAATGAAGCAATTAGAGATGGCCTGAAGAATCAAAATAAAGAGAGCTAGTGGTTGAAGAAATTAATTGTAGCATTTAATGGATTCCATGGTGTTTAAGGGTTTTCTTTCAAAATCAAGATCATGAGTCACCACATTTGGCAAATATTGTCCTTTAGTGAATTTATCTCATTTAATGAGAGGATTTGGGGGGCTATTGGGATAAAAAAGGATAACTTGTCAAGAGAGAATTAGGGCTGATTTGATAAAAAAGGTGGAAACTCAATTAATGACTTTTGTACTCATGCTCCCTCTTCTCTCTCTCCCTTTCTAATATATTACCTATTCTTTCCATTTTGGAAGCTCTCTCATTTTTTAGAAGAAAATACTTTATCTCAATTATGAAAGAGTAGAGACTCTCATTTGATAAGGCTAGACCTTTTCAAAATTTGTATGAAATACATATTGAATCTAATAAGGATATCCCTTACCTATCTCTCACTTTTGAACTATGTTTAGTAAGTTTGTGCATGATAGCATTGTGAAGGAGAATCTTCCATACCCATTATCCTTCTTTCTTGACTATTTTAGGGTGTTTTATATTTAATTATAAGTCTAAAATTATGTTATTTCTACCATTAATTAAATCTTGGTGTGAGTCTTAGAATTCCTCTTAGCTTCATTCATTGATTTTTGAACCTATGCAATTATCTACATTTTGGGATTGTGTGAGCTAGTTCTATATTATGATTCTTGAATGTATATTTCATGCTTGTGTGAATTCTCATTTAATTTGGTGCATCACCCTTTTTATCCTTATTAAGAGCCCTTTGCCCCTTCTCTAATCATCTTCTCAGTGTAAACATTAGTATAGGTGATCCATCAAGAGGAAGATGACCTTCTTTTGAGGTTCAACCCCACTATAGGTGACCCACAGGTTGGGGTTTTCCCAATAGTGTAGATCAATTGGAAAGGGCCTAAAGAATCTTATCCAAAGGTTTAAATTAATGCTATAATATTTTTTGGCACACCCAATGGAACCATAAAGTACAAAGAATATTGGTCAAAGTTGATGTTGGTTTGATCAATTTGTAACAACTATATCTTCCAAGAAACAACATCTAGTGACTCCAAAAGAAAATTCAACATTCTAGTAGTAGAACATTGACTAAATCTCATGATAAAGGTGACAACAAGATTAGATTCAAGAGGTATTTCATTTGAATTTTTTGAATTACCTTTAAATTTAGTCAAAAGGTTAAGGTTTGCTAATACACACCCATATAAAGGCAAATTTGTTCCTAAATCACTTTTAAGGCCTACCCCTGCAAGGAGACCTTTGTTAAATGCTTTCATAGCCATAACAGTCCTTAGAGATTTTGTGGATTTTAATGGCCAAATTCCTTTATCCCTCCCTTAATATGATCCTATTACAATATCAGCTCTCAAAAGTGTCCCTTATTTTATTAGAGACCAAGCTACAAACCCTTCTAAACACCTCATAGATATAGCTAACTTTTCCAACATTCATGATATCAATGAGGAAAATGTAGTAATTAGGTTATTAGACATATATTTTAAAGGTAAAGCATTAGACTGGTATAAAATCCTTATTACTAATTCCATTTCCACATAGGATCAATTAAGAGAGGTTTTGTGTAAAATATTTGAGGATAAAAGTGACCATTTATCACTTATAGAGAAATTAACTATAATTGAAAAATCCCCTCATGAGGTCATGTAAGACTTCAATACAAGGTTACAAAAAAATTGTGATAGAATCCTAATCTCTATTAGGCCTACCCCTAACTTTGCCTTCCTATACTATTTAAAATCTCTAAACAGTGGCATTGCATTAATGATCCAGTCTATGGGAGGGAACACATTGCCAAATGCATATGAGGTGGAAATCAAGGTAGAAAATTATCTAGTGTAGGCTGGAAAGATTATACCTAGACCATAAATGCCTTTGTTCCCTGAGATCAGACCATCTCTTATTTCTATTCCTCCCTTGGATGTCATTCCTCTTATGCCAATAATTGTTGCTATACCCTCACCTAAGCAAGAAAAGGCTTCCACTAGTGGATCTAGTGATTCCTAAGAATAAAAGAACTTTTAATAGATTAAGAGCATGCTCCAATATTTGGGAAATGAGATAGTAAATATTAAGAGGCAATAATATTTCAATAGGCCTCACCAAGCTTCATATCAATCTCAGTAGCAAGGTTATCAAGAAAATAAGTGACCCTATAAAGGAAACTTCCAAGGCCAAGGCCAAGGCCAAGGTCAAAACTAAGGATAAGGGTAGGCTAATTATGAGAGATAGAGAACCTATAATCCAAATTATTTAAGCAGTTCTAACACTTTGGTCCCTATTTAGAATAACGTTACTCAAGAAGTTGAGGGAACTATGCCTTTGAATCAGTCTTTTGGGCAATCCATTATCCCAAATACTAAACTCAAACAAGATTTCAATGATCAATGGAAGTAGGATATAAATTATGGATACAATCATGCCCTTATGGATCACAACACAAATATGCCCATGATGACAAGACTAGAAAATCCTCAGCAAGGTCAAAACCCTGATCAAGGACCAAGCCAATATCATGATATAATGGTTAACTATGAGCAAGAAGAGCATTATACACTCAATCAGTAGGCTAGTTCTAGCCAAGAATACATCCTAGTGGAAGAAAATACAAGGTTCAAAAGAAGGAACATGGATGGTAATTAAGACATAGTCAAAGAGCTTTCAACCATTACTCCTTCAATATCAAAGCTAACTAGACCTGCTACTATTCCAAGGATTCTAATTACTTGAAAGAATCAAAATCAAGGGAATGTCTTGGTCCTTTAAAACTCACAAAATCAAGGTGAAGTTATGGCTCCCAAAGTATAACCAAAGGTTGGTGGTTTACCCATTATGAAACAAATGAAAATATCTAGTATGAGTATGCCAATGTGGGATATACTCTCTATGGGTCAAGTAGACATCCTTTAATAAGGGTTTTCAAGAATCAATGTTTCTAAGAAATAACCAGTTAAGGAGAATGTGGTTCTCCTAATTGTAACCAAAGGACCAAATGAAGGGTAGTCTTGCCTCCTCCCTTATACATTTTAGTAATAATTAGTGACTCTTTAATGCAAAATTTCTTGGTAGATAGTGGGGCTAGCACCTCAGTAATGCCAAAATATATAGTAGACCAGCTTGGTCTAAAGTATGAGCCATAATCTAAGGGAGTGTTGTAACTTGATGGTTATTCCACCAAGCCATCTGATATCATCAAGAATCTCAACTTGACCTTGCATGCTTGTGATAGTTTCATAGTGGTCTAAGATGTGTTGATCCTAGACGTACCTCCTCATTTTGTATTATGCCTATCCAGAGAATTCAAAATAAAGATTAGATTTTGTCTTGAAGTAAACTAGTCTTACATGGAATTTAGGACAAGATATAGGACCAAAGTATCTATCAAGGCTGAACCTATTACATAATTCCACATAGAACCCTATGGACTAGATACCATAAACCTCAATTGTGCCATCCTTGATGAGGATAAATATATGGTGGGTCAAGAATTAAACACTAGTCCTAAGGAGATACCAGACATGTTCTTGGATGAACTATGGAATGGAAATCATTTGATTGGTCCCTTGGAAGGAGTTAAAGAGAGGGACATGTGTGCCTACTACCTAAATGAAGAGAATTAGTCTATGCCATCCCTCATTGGACCTAAAAAACATCCCAATGGCTTATGGAAATTTTTATTTGATGGTTCAAAGAGCAAAAATGGGGTGGGTGTAAGTGCAATGCTAATATCCCCCTCAAATGACAAATATTTTTCTTTTTATAGGTTCCAATTCAATTGCTCTTGTAATGTAGTAGAATATGAAGGTCTCATCCATGGCCTTCAATGGGATAATAAGAGAGAAGTCAAGTAGTTACAAGTGCATGGGGATAGAGAGGTAATATTACACTAGGTTAGGAGCCAAAATATCACCAAGAATACCTTGATGAAGTCTTACAAACATAAAGTGTGGGACTTAATTAAGGATTTTGAGGCTTTTAACATCCAAGCCATACCAAGAAACCAAAATCAACATGCTGATAGGTTGGAAGTTGTGGGAGATCAATTTGATATCCAAAATGATTTGAAAAGGACCAAGGTGAATCCACATGTAAAAGTGGTGGTGAGACCATTAGTACCAAGTAATAAATCTCATTGGGAGGTCTTTGAGAATGACAAATAAATTGCTTGTTTCTTTTAGCAGGAAGCATAATTCTCTTCAATGAACCAAGAAAAGTTTCAACATCAATATGATGAGAAAATAGTTTAATTGAGATCCAATAAGATTCCTAAAGGGTTTGTCACCCTTGAAGTTATTTTTTGTGAGGGATATCATATGATAAAATACAAGGTAGTGATGTCAACCAATGAAGAGAACTATGAAAGAGTCCTTATCTTCAATGATAGGCTCCTCAAGCTTGGCAAGGTAAGCACTAAAGTTGAAAGGCATGATTTCATAAAAATTTGTAAAGAATATGTAGACATATTTTCTTGGGAATATAGTGACCTAAGAGGATTTGCTCCCAAGTTGGGCCAACACACTATAGAGCTAGAGGCTAATCCCAAGCCTCTCAAGAAAAATTAGAGGCCTATATACCCCAAAATAAAAGAGCTTGTGAGGAAAGAATTGACCAAGTTGATTGAATCTAAGATCATCTTTCCATTTAATCATTCCTCATAGGTAACCAATTTGGTGCTTATGAGGAAGAAGAGTGGGGAAATCAAACTATGTGTTGATCTCAAGGATTCAAATAGGGTCTCCTTAAAATATCACTATTCTTTACCATCTATGGAGAAACTTATTCAGATACTTGATAGTTCAGAACACTTCTCCCTCTTGGATGGATATTCAAGTTAATATTAAGTACAAGTGAGAAAATAAGATCAATATAAGACTGCCTTCACCAAAAAATGGAGCACATATGCTTACTAGAAGATTCCTTTTGGATTATCAAATGCTAGGGAAACTTTTTAAAGAGCCATGGACATGGATTTCCAAGGGTTGGTGAATCAAATGTGTTAATATACTTAGATGACATCATAGTTTTATCTAAGAAAGTTAGTAAGCACATGGACCATCTAAGGTTGATATTTGAAAGATGTAGAGAGTATGGGATCTCTTTAAATCCTAAGAAATGTGTGTTTTCCATCCATGAAGGAAAAATTTTGGGTCACATTATCTCAAAGGATGGATTATCCATTAACCTTGATAAAATAAGCGATATCTTAGCACTATCTCTACCCAAGCACAAGAAAGGAATCCAAAGCTTCCTTGGGAATATAAACTTGTGAGAAGGTTTATACCTAGTTTTACCAACCTAGTCAAACCCATCACCACCATGCTAAAAAAGAGCCAAGTGTTCACTTGGTCAAATGAAGGTAAGTAAAAATTTGAGGCCATCAAGTAGGCCATTGCCCAAAGACCCTCACTCATAAATCCTAACTTCTCAAGGGATTTTATATTGTACACCTTTGCCAATGTTGATAACATATTATCTATGTTGATGCAGAAGAATGGTGGAAGAATTGAGGAGTTAATTGCATTTTTTAGTCAAGGGATAGAGAGATATGAGGTAAGGTATACCTTCATAAAAAATTAAGTTCTTATAGCTTTAAGGAGTCTCAAGAATTTTAGACCAATGTTCTCCAACAACAAGGTTCATCTTATGGTGTCTCATCCTAGAGTGAGAAACTTTCTCCTTAATAAGGATTTGAATGAGAAAAGAGCAGGCTGGATTACCAAGGTCATGGATTATGATGTGGAAATAAAGGTCACCAAGCTAATAAGAGGCAAAAGCTTGTGTGAGCATATTATGTATGAACTTCAAAGAGACAAAGAGGTTATTTTGGTGACACAAGATAGCTTACAATTAGATCCACCTCCACTTAAAAATAGTTGGCTCTAAGACATGAAAAATTTCTTGCTAATAGTTGAATGTCCCCAAGGTTTGGACTAAGTAAAAATAAGGTATTTCAGGATTTAGTCTATACCTTATGCATTATTTGATGGTGTTATTTTTATAAAGGACCTCAATGGGGTACTTATTAGGAACATTTATGACAATCAAGTGACAAAACTCTTAGAGAAATTTCATGATGGACCTGTAGGAGGCCATTTTAACCCAAGAACAATAGCAATAAAGAGATTAGTAACTCTTCCACTCAACCCAATCTAGGTGGAGCAAGCCTTCATGTAATGGGGGACATAATTCATAGGAATGATCAATACACCTTCAAGTGTAGGACATAAATGGGTGGTCACCACAATAGACTACTTCACCAAGAGGGTGGAAATAATTGCTTTGAAATAAGCCAATGAAACAATAGTATTAGACTTTTATGATAACATAGTGACTAGGTTTGGTGTTCTAGATACTATAATTTTAGATAATGCATTAGATTTTATGGGCATGAATATAAGTGAATGGGAACTTAAGATTGGAATATACCTTAGTACATCCTCCAACTACTACTCCCAAGGTAATGGACTACCAGAGCCCATAAACAAGAACTTGTTGAGGATTATCAAGAGCACCATGGATGAGAATTAAAGAGTGTGGCATACAAAGCTAAGGATAGCCTTATGGGCTGACATAGTGATTCCCAAAGATACCATTGGTAATTCTCCATATGTCCTTATATATGGAAGGGAAACCAAATTACCTCTCTCTTGAACTACCTACATTGGAGTTAGCCCATCAGTTGGACTTGATGGAAAGTGAGCCTATGAGTGTGAGGATGGTAGAGCTCATGGAGATTGAAGAAACTAGGGACCTTATAATGAAGACATTAGAGTCACATAAAGCTTAGGTCAAGAAAGATTTTGAGAAGAGATTCATATCAAGGGACTTCAAGGAAGGGGATTTAGTCCTTAGGTGGGACTCAAATAAGGCCAAGCCAAGAAACTATACCAAGTTTGATAGCTTGTGGAGTGGTCCTTATTTTATCCATATATGCAAATAGCATAATACTTTCTAGCTTACCCAACTAGATAGAGAGGTATTACCCATCCCAGTCAATGACATTCATTTAAAGTTTTGATATTAAAGTTTGTATCCATTGTGTGATATTGTAACATGTTAGAGTAGTTTTCTAAAATTTTCTTTAAGTGCCTTGAGAATATTTCCTTTTATCTATATATTTCCCTTCAATAAGTTCCTTGGGCATAATTGTTTATTTTGTTATTTTGTCCCTTTTATTTCAAGAGGAAGTGTCAAAAAGGGTCAAACCTCTAGTCAATCTCACAATAGTTTTAGTTGAGAGGATAGATTATGAATTCATGTACCCAATGGATCAGTTTAAGGCCACTAAGTCTTTGCATAGAGAGCATATAAACCTAAAATGTTGCTAGAAATGTTGGCCAATTTTTCTCCTACATATAAAAATTTGCATAAGTAGATCAATTTCTATAAGTTCCTAGTATGGAGTGATTAGCTGAGTAGAGTTATTGATTAAGGAGGAGATCAAAGGTCACTTACAAATATTTTGAAACACTTCAAGATAATCTTAAAGTGTGAATTGTCTATCTTTGAGAAGCAGGTCTTGAAACAAGTCTAAGATGAAAAATATCAATAGGTTCTCATGGTGATCATGACCTTTATGGACATAAATCAGGTTTCACAAGTCTTAAGGACTCATTTTGAGAATTTAAATATCAAGATCAAGCTTTGAAGAGATAGACTATCATAAATGCATAATGTAAAAATAGACTATCTAGCTCATTTATGCATTTTATAAATATAATAAATATCCTCTTAGGGATAAAATAAATGTATGGACATGAAGTTATTAATTCCTAGATCATCCTCTACAAATTTCATAACTTGATGAGTTTTCTATCTCAAGTTATAAAGCTTCAAAATTAGACTTGAAAAATGAAATAGGCACAGATACATCAAATTTAAGCTTCGTAAAGTATCCATTTGATTTCAAATGAGGAAGATCAATGGCTGGAATTAAATCATACCAAAGATATAATGGTGAATAGATGAGGATAGTGTTAGTGGGTCCCAATGATCTAATAGCACATGTTCAATCATACCCAAGAGATCAATCATGAGCATCAAGTGAAAGAGTCAACATGAGAAAAAAGCTAACAAGTGGCAAGATCTTAGGTGTCCTAATAGAGATACAATGGTAACCATTGATTTGATAGGTGTCAATGGGTCTTAAGATCTAATAGTGTGTATTCACTCATTTATCAAATCACTAATGAGAAATGAGTCAAAGAATCTAAGGATATCTAGGGTGAATACGTAAGTTATAAGTGTCACAAACATGTTAGACTATCAAAAAATTTAAGGATCATATTTAATTATACAAAAGTAGATCTGTGATTCATCAAAGGTAAAAATTTTAGCAAGATTTTGTAGAGCAAATGAGGAGCTAATAATTAGCACAATATAGAGGGTATATATCAAGATAAATGATCAATATCAAAATTTTAAGAAAGTGGATCAAGGAAGATCAATGGTGCTCATTCAAATGCTAAGAAGCAGATCAATGATCAAAATTAAAATTTGAAGACAAGAGTTTTCAAGTGTAGAACAATGGTGACCTAGGTCAAAATAAAGGCAAATCCTACAAAGAACATCCTATCACCATTAGAGCTTGATTTAATGTCACAAGTAGGAATAATTATATAGTTATGGGTTGTTAAAATGAGGTTTCGATGCCATAAACCTCTGGTTTGAATATTTGGAATACATAAGGTCCTTCCTTTTGGGTTCTAGTATGGTTTTATGATGGTGATATTTATTACTTAAATAAGACCTATGTATATGGTGAGTTATCAATTTCTATAAATACCTAGGGACAAGATAGGCCTTTTTATACCTAATGGAGATCAAGAACAAATCTATGAAACCTATAGACTCTTTATCGATATATAGTAACTATATGAAAAATAATGAAGGAGATTGGTTTTAAATCTATAATATAGACCTATGAATAGATATTAGATAATGGAAAATATGAATGGTTATGGAGAAATGTCTCAGCTTTCAATATGGTCCAAACTCCAATAAACAACTGCTAAGAATAGACTTGGGCATGGCTTTGTCAAGCCTGAGGATATAAGGACCTTGAACTCATAATAAATCAAGTATTGATGGTGTAGAGAATCAAAATAAATATATCTATTGGTTTGAGAAATCAACTATAGCATTTAATTTATTTTAGGGTTTCTAAGAGTTTTCCTTCAAAACCAAGATCATGACTCACTACCTTTGGCAACTATTATCCTCTAGTGCATTTCTCTCAACCAATGAGAGGATTCAAGGGGATATTGGGATAAAAAAGGATAACTTATCAAGAGAGAATTGGGATTGGTTTGATAAAATATGTGGAATATTAATTAATGACTTCTGTACTCATGCTCCCTCTTCTCTCTCTCCCTTTCTAATATATTACCCATTCTTTCCATTTTGGAAGCTCTCTTGGTTTTAAGAAGAAAATATTATCTCTCAATTCTGAAAGAGTAGAGACTCTCATTTGATAAGGCTATATCCTATCAATTTTTTTATGAAATACCTCTTGAAGATAATAAATATTTCCTTTACCTATCTCTTGCTTTTGAATTATGTTTAGTAATCTTGTGCATGATGGAATTGTAAAGGAGAATATTGCATACCCATTATCCTTCTTTCTTGACTATTTTAGGGTGTTTTCTAGTTGATTGTAGGTCTATAATTGTGTTATTTCTACCATTAATAAAATATTGGTGTGAGTCTTATATTTATTCTTAGATTCATTCATTACTTCTTGAACCTAGTGTATGAAATACTTATGCAATTAGCTAAATTTTGGGATTATGTGAGCTAGTGTTATCTTATGCTTCATTAGTGTATATTTCATTCTTGTGTGAGTTATAATATAACTAGGTGGATCAACCATTTTAGTCATATTAATCTCCATTTACCCCTTCTATAACTCTTTTGTTAGTGAAAACATTAGTTTAGGTGATCCATAAAGAGGAAGTTCAACCCCACCATAGGTGACCCATAGCTTAGGGTTGTACCAATAGTTTAGTTTAATTGGAAAGGGATTAAAAAACCCTCTCCAAGGGTGAAAATTTATTATACAATAGTAACTAAATCTATGCAAGATGGCTTTGGGGACACTTAAAAACTCTAAAATGTAAAATGATAAAGGGGCCTTTCGAGAATATAGCTCAGGGAATATGTAGAAATTCCAACCACTGTAGATGGAATAAGGCATCAATCTAGTGTGAAACCTAGTGTAAATGGTGTCTAAAGTATATAATGCATATAATGACATGGAGTTTTCATTCTATTTGAGATGAACTAATTCAAAACTCATCATATGGAAATAATGTGCCATACACATGCCTCTATTTATTATATCTATGTATATGGATTCTAGATCAATTTATATAAATTTATGTCTATGTATATCTAAAAATGAAATGTGTGTGATCATGTCATGCATGATACCCCTAATCTAAGAAAACCTAGTATGATTCTATGCAAAATTAAGCATAAAATGATCAAATATGATAACCTATGAATCAAAATATGCAAATTTATACTATTACTACTATGTTCTTATGTCAAATATAGATTTTCCTATTTCTGGGGTGACTAGATAGTAACTATTGACTACTAGACTTGCACCCTTGTGGAGGTAGTTTTAGGCCTTCATTGTATAAATTAACATGGAGATAATCCTAAGATGTGGGTGGCCTAAGAAATGGATTGAATATATATATTTTAAGGGCTATCTCCCCATGATGTATCTGGTAGGATCTTTACTCTACTCTACTAGTTTATAAAGGAAAAGAGAAGAAGGTGAACTAAAAGTTAAACCTATCTAACTAGGGTGATACACAAAAATGTGAAATTCACTTGTCTAATATTAATTAATAAGGATGATTAGAGACATAAACCTGATTTAACTTCTCAAATGAAAGCTTCTAAATAATAATTTTTCACATAGAGGCTCAGGGTTGATGGATGATCTAAGGCATCTCATCAATAGGTCTCTCAAAGACACTGAGGAAAGTTCAGACTTGACAAAAATACAAGATGATTGAAGCACAATATGTAGCATATAAGGATGGGCTAAAACCTAAAAATAGGTACATAATAAAGTACAAGATGAGAGGAATCATGCAATTTCACTTTCATTTATCAATTAACCATTATCATACACTAAATACAAGGTTTGAGGAGGCATGAATTCAATCTTATTCAATAAAAATAGGGAAGTAAATTTTTTTTTATGAGAATGGAATTGACACAACTTAGGTTAAGGATTGTTTCAAATTCCAAACATAGGCTCACATATAGAGATATGATAGAGGAGAGAGAAAGAGACAAGGTAGCCCCAAAAAACTAGGAAATAAAACCTTTATTTAGTCTTCCTCAAACCCAACGTAGTATTTACTTGGATATATCTCATCCAAATTTGGAAAACAATGTATAGGTTCATGTTGAGACATTAATTTAAGTATTAATAATTCTTGAATGTGTTATCAACCTTGATTGGTGGAGATTGACCAATAACAGTGCCTAAATCCCTACTAAGGAACCCTATATTCCTGGTTAAATGCCTCCCTTGACTAAAAAAGGTATTTTACTTGAAATTAGGTCTTCAATTTACATTTAGGTACTCATTTTAATTCTTCATCTCCTTAATTTATGAGGTCTCTCCACCTGGTTTAGGTTGTTATGAGCCTTTGATATTTGTTTGACTTCTTTAACACCCTAGGCGTTAGAAGGTAGGAAGCTTTTGTTAGGAGTATTTGAGACCATTTCAAACCTTGAATCCTTATTAAAAAAATTCATGACTTTTTCTTGTCTTCAAAGTGTCATGGAAGGTGAGGAGGAACCTTTAAAATCTTATTGAATAGCTCTTATGCATCAATTTGGGTGTTTTGACTACTTGGCTGCTTCAAATGAGCAAAAGGCATAGAAGAGAGAAAAAAGAGTTTTGATTTTAACTAGATAAATTAAATCCATTTAAGGCTTCTCAAAATGCATTAAAACCTATAAAAAATAATTTTGAACCATCAAGTATCCCAAAGGATTCAATTTTGCAAATTTTTTTTGCTAAAACACCCATACTTTGTAACCCTAGAAACCTATAAAGCTCCTTGTCCAAAAGATTTTATGGATAAAATTGGAATCTTGGGAAAATTTTTGAGCACCCTCTATTCCATTATATATCCACACAAAATTTCATGATCATACTCCAAGTGGAGGTACTCCTTTTCCTTCATTTTATTCTTTAATTAGGCTTCCTAGGCCTATAAAGAGAAATCTTGCTCCATAAAGCTCCCACACGTGTGAAATATAAAAAAAGAGCATGATTAAATTTCCCTAGGCTATCACCAAATTTTATGTCAATTTTAGGCTTCTTAGATCTTGTGGAAGTATGTAAACCAAGAAACTGCCTTGTCACCTAGTCTCATTTTGAGCCTATTTGAGACTACCTTGGAAAATGGGCCTAATTTGACCACTTAAAAAATATCCTATGAATTTTTTTGGTTCTATTTATGTCTATTAAAACTCTTAAATTACCTCATTCAATTATTTAAAATTTCACCCCTTCTCATAACACCTATAAAACACCAAAAACATAAAAAATAGGGCATTTATAGAAATTTATACAAGTGATGTCATCATAAAAGTACATATGAATAACCTAATTGGAGTCCTAAACAATATAAAATAGTTTTTAGGATAAAAATATGTCATTAGATATGCATTTGAGGTCTTTTTTCTATGACTTATCACTATTAGGGTTTAAGAGAGGTTTAAGACTTGTTTGGGGTCTTAATAATTGTTCATAAAGAATAGATCATTAATTGACCTCATTCCACTTAGAAAAAATTATTATATTACCAATTAAAATATCCTAAACATATTATACTACCATGAAAAATATGAGCTATGGTATGAACATCTAAAGTTGCCCCTTGGGTAGCAGTCTTAGTGTTTCTTGAGTATGGATAGATTAACTTTGAGTTTTAGGTCTAAAAACTTAATTACATTGATAATAAGAGTTCATAAAACTTTTAAAAAATCCCATAAATTATTCCATATTATTTTATATTACTTATTACCCCACTATATGTTCATGTTACACTAGTTAAGGTACTTGGGTTATGGGATTGTCACCTTCTTGCTAGCCCTCAAGGGCATTTGGATGAATCCCAAGGTTTTTTGCCACTTATAGGTGTATTAAAACATTTTTAATGTTTTTATGTTTCCTAAATATCACCCCATGATGAGTCCAAAAATCTCTCTTAGTCTCATGGTTGCCCCTTACTAAAGCAGTGGGCCAAGTCTGAGACAAAACAGTGACTATGCCCACTAATTATATGGACTTAAAGTGACCATGGTCATCTTAATACACTCATAACCACCATTTTTACCAAATTAAAAAGTGAAACTATGATTTTAGAGGCTTCAAAATTACAAACTTTCTTCAAGAATGGTTGGGATTTGATTGTGTGTAGGGTTTTGAAACCTACTTTGATCAATTTTCACATTTTCTCATTTAGACATGTTTCCATTTGGTTTAAAAGTGACCTTGTGACCTCATGGTTTTATTTATATATAAATTAGTGTATACAAAATATATTTTCCCTTTTATTTAGGCTTAGTACTAGCTTGTGCTCATTAGCCACTTGTAGGTGACTTCTATGTTACTAGACTATGTTTTTTGGGCTTTGAGACCTTACCTTCACTTCCATGACCATTTAAATAATTTTGAACCCTTTTTAAATCTTAATTAGGCTCATAATTCTCTCAAACACCTCTACCATTTTCTTAAATCTTAGAACTAGCCTAGACTAAGTTCTTTTGTAGCCTATAGGTACCTTATTTGAACACTTGACTCCATACCTTATGGTTCTAGGAAACCACTTCCATGCTACAAACCTCCCAATGATCCATGCAATTTTTGAAGTCTTAATGGGTTAAAATACCTTTAAAAATTTATTTACCCCTTTATTTTCACTATACTAAAGATCTTCTATCACTTACAATAACTTTTAGGTTCTCTATTTTGATTGTATTCTTTATGTATGAAATGAGAAATGCATTAGATCTACAAATCAATCCTAGTTTAGAGAAGGTAGATCCTAATTAAAATTAAAATTGAGGATACATTATATAATAAATAACATTACCAATATGGATCTTATATACTAAATTAGGGATTTTATTACCATAATAATATTACTAGGGAGGGTTCCAAAGCCTCTAGTCAAGCAAAGTATGCAATAACCCTAACTAGGTCCTATGTTTTCATATTCACCAAAATAATAAAAAGTAAATCAAAGTCTAATATAGTGTTTACCAAATATTTTATCATAACAAGGGGGTTATTAAACATAAAATCAAACACTCTTAAGAGAATCCTAATTAAACTATGTATAAGTAAAACCCTAATACATGGAGAGAGAGAATATTATTCAAAATCCATTACTTATACTACTTATATATACTAAAGAGAGTAGTAAAGTTAAAGATATGTGCCAAGAATATGAACTCATTGAGACTAAATCTCTTCCTTTGAAAAATGTTCTTCATAAGAGGTTGTTTTGGCTTTTAAGGATCATTAAAAAAGGCCAAAATATCCAAGACTTCTCCACAAGACTAGATTATTCTCCAAGTAGAAACTCTAAGATAAGACTCCTCAAGTAGAATGGTGGAAAAACATATTATAATAAAGAATAAATTAATAATAAATATTTTTTATTTTTAAATAATGGAAAAATGGATTTGTTTATATAAACATATATAACCCTAAATCCTTCTAAAAGTTTTGGCTAACAAGGTCATCCCTATCGACCTAGAATCGTTATTGATAAAAAGTAACTAGGTCACGAAGTAGGTTAGCCAATGGCTAAACTAGACCCTAAATAAGTTTTATCAATAAGAGTATAAGGTCAACATAGATGAAATAGTTATGTAAACTATCAAAAATGGTTTTAGGTTAGGAAAAGGGCAAATGAAGGTGGCAAATGACTAGAGGAGTGTGCAAAAGAGAAGGCAAAGCTTAGGGGAAGGGTTTTAGGATCTAGTTAGATTGGTAAAAAGTGGAAATAAGGGAAAATCATCCTAAAAATAACCAATGGTATAGCCACCCCTTTCTCAATTCACCCTTTAAGGTGTGTACTTAGAGAGATTGAGAATCGAAGGGTTCTTGAAAGATAGAAAGAATCAATAATTGATAAAGTGTGTGTTGGCCAAATGTGGCCCACAAAGAGATCTTGCCTAGAAATGGTTTGAGTAAGTGGACCAAGTTTTGGATGGACATGTCTACAATTAAAATAAATAGTTTAGAATTAGGTCTTCATGGTGTCATATTAGTTCTATGTCATGGAATAAATTTTCATAAGCTTCAGGTCTTCATATTTCATTTGAGTCTTCAAGGATCCAATAACAAGACAAATTGCACAAATCCAAAAAAGCATGTGAGATAAAAGGCTAAGTGTTAATTCTTTAAATATTTTATTTTGTCTAAGATCACTTATTTTGGACTTTATCTTTTGGAATCAGTACATTATTTCCTTCAAGAGTTTTATTTCAAGTTTTTTGGCAAAGTAGCAGGAATTGTTTTGGACATTTTATCTGAAACAAAACTCCTGAAGGATCATTTTTCAAGGATAATATTATATAAAAGTTTTGAAGGTTATATTTTATGTAAATTGGTCCAAAAAAATCTCTAAGGGTCATTTCTTTAGTAAAGTTCCCTAAATGAAAATCTTAAAGGGTCTTTTTTCAAGAAAAGTATCCAAAACAAAACTCCTAAAGGGTCATTTCTTCAAGAAAGTGGCCCAAACAAAAGTTTTGAAGGGTCATTTCTTTCAGGAAAAATGTCACAACAAAATTTATGAAGAATAATTATTTTAGGGAAGTTGTTTTACATAAATACCATAATAAAAAGCACAAGGAATGACTTATTTCAAAAAAAATTCCTGAATCAAAAGGTCCATGGAAAAAGCTAAGAACATAATCATCTCAAAAAAATTATCTAAAACATAAGTAAATTATTTTAGAATTTTTATTTGAGACAAAATCCTATAAACCAATTATTTTGAAGGAAATGTCTTGGCATAAATCTCAATGTAAATTTCCTAAATAAAATCCTAAACAAAATGGTCTACAATGCAAGGCCAAAACACAAAGTCTAAAAGATACTTTGTCTTAGAGAAGTTGATCCCACAATTTGATGTTTGCACAAGTGTTAAAATCAAGCTCAATAACTATCCATTTGAGTTCAAGTTATGATGGGATTGTAGACATCATTTGATGATCACATGAACATCAAAGTCAAGACATTATATATAACCATTGAATTTTAAATATCTTAGTGATGTTCATGCGAATGCCAAATATACCTGTACAAATGTCAAAGATAGGTGTCTAAATGTCAAAGTTAAGTCCTAGTGGATAGTAATTGAAATTAAAAAGGGAGTATCAATATTTATAATCATGGATTTAGATCTAAAGGTTCATAAATAAGTTAAAAGGTCAAAGAACTTGGAGACCACCACATGTCATAAGCATAGTATTAGACAGACTAAAAGTGAATCCTAAGTGTAAACATAGGGTTTTCAAGTACCACCAACTCAGACAAAGTTAAAAATTTAAGCATAGATCCAAGGTTCACATTCACCCATGCCATGAGGATTAGATGGTGTGAGGATTCAATAGGTTAATAGGCTGAGTCAGATAATCGATGGCCAATGAGTACAGGGAAACATAATATTTTTGACCTAAAAAAGGTAAGTATGAATGGAACTAAGATATAGCATGATACAAGTTAGCAAAAGAGTTGACATTTTGGGATTGAATGGTGCCATTAAGACTTTGTAGAGACATAATAGATCATTTTATGACCTGATATATATAAGGGTCTGATACTAGATGATCATATGATATAGATATGTTCAAGTAGATGTATCAACTATAAGAAAAATAATATTTTTAAATTGGGTTTAAATTTATAGTAAGCCTAGGTACACATTTCAAAGCAAAGGTAGATAAATGCAATTAATGAAGGAGAATCTTGAGCTATATAGACAATTGCTAAATGTAGACATGAGCATGACTCTAAATATGAAGACCTTACCCTGCAAGGAAGGACATTAATACAAAGGAACTTAGAAAGGTTCACACATCATCAAGGATGGCTCCCAATAGCTTGCCTTGATTTTATATCCTCCACCACACCATAAAAAGATAAAGTGACATTAATATAGGAGTAGGGTTGAGGAGGAGTGTGGTGATGGTTGTTTTAGATTAAGGTAAAAATAGGTTTTGAAGGGGCCCCGAAACCCTTTACATCAAAAAGAAAGATAAACCATTAAGCTCAACCAAGTTTTAAGAGAATCTGAATCCAGTAAAACAACAAAACTAGGTTTTTCAGGGACCTGCTACCAACAAATGTGAATAGATTAAACTTTATTCAAAACACTGGAACCTAGAAAGTTAATAGACTGGAATATCAGCCTGAAAAACCTCCCAAGCCAGTAACTAGAAAACTAGTGAAGTAACCAGTTTACCTACACAAACAACCAGTCAGCATAAGGGAACATTAGATTTTCCTTTTGAATTAAGATTTTCCTTACACGACCGAAGGTTCTTATCTAGAGGGGGAACCGAAGGCTTAGGCTTTTTCCTCTTAACAACTGTCCATCCATCCTCTACCTTTTCTACCTCAGCAACCCATGCCTCAGAAGACAAAGACCCTTAAAACCCAGGGGACATTGACACTGCTACAAACTCCCTGTGAGAATTAGATGATGTCTAGCTCCTAGGACGATCCTTCGAGGCGGGGGAAGAGACCAATGCCACCTCCACCACTGGCTCAAAAAGATCATTAACCACAGTCTCCATAGGAACTTCAAAGGCATGTTTCAACAAAGAATCCTCCACAACCACTGGCTCGGAGTGAACACTATCCTCAGTCTCTGAATCAGTCAAAGCTTCCAAGGGATGTTTAACCATGTAATGCTCAAAGGAGGCCTCAGACCACCAAGAAGGTGGTCACCTAGATTTGGATATCCCAGTGGTATAATGAGCAGCAATATGACCCGTCAGGTGGCACTTCCTGCAATGAAAAGGGATACCCTCAAAATCCAACATTTGTGTCCAAGTACCCCTTAGGGAATCCAAGAAAATCACCTCAGGAAGGCCCTTAGAAACATCTAGGTCTACTAAAAAGTGTGCATATGTTGAATGGTAAATACCTGACATTTCTACATCCACATATAAGAAGTCCCCAATAGCATTTCCAATAGTTTCAAAAATTGAATCATGCCAAAGATGTATTGGAAGATTAGGGAGCCGGACCCAGATAGGGAACTTATTAAAGGATTTTGAGAGAGGATCAAAATCCTCGTGCCATGGTTTGGCTATGAGTGGATATCTGCACTACCAAGAAAAATTATTGTGATATAAAATAATCTTCCTATCCTTGAAGCTTTAGAACTTTCCTATAAAAAACCTTTAGCACACGGGAAGATATTGATGCTTTTTTAAATAAGTGGCACCCAGTTCTTGGAAATCCAACCATGTAGATTTGCAAGAGAGGGCCAAAAGCCATAGAAGTGAAAAATGATAGTAAGAGAGGAAAACTCTTCTTCCATTTGGAAGATGTCTTTAACTGATTCAAGATCTAGAGTTACCCTAATAGGATTTAAATCACTTACAGGTGATACGTGAGAAGTCCCAAATGAGGCATGAGGAATAACATCATGTAATATAGCTTCAAATGTAGCCACATTAGCAAAAGTCCTTCCCTCAAAACCAAGACCTGTACCAAGAGCAGGAGATCCATAAGCCAAACATTGGGCATTAGGAAGGAAACCCCCAGCCATAGAATAAATCATGCTAGGAGCTTCCAGACCCCTCCCACCACACACAGAGGAAGCCCCACCCATAGTGGCAGCCACACTAGCTTCCCCCAGAAGAGGAGGATGGGGAGATGCTGAAGAACCTCCACAGGCACCCAACGTAGGAACTGCTACCTTTGGCTTCACATTTTGAAATCACACACACGCGGGAGACCCTACATGAGCCATTGACGTGTGGTGATGGTTGTTATAAATGGGATTGGGCTCATTAATGATCCCTTTAGCACCTTTTTCTCTCCCTTTCATTTTTTTCTTCTTAAAAATATTAGCTTTGAGATCTTATTTTGGATCTGTCAACTAGAGATAGTGAAGCTCTAACAAAATCACTTTGTAATAATCTCTTAAAGTAATATAAGATAGTTTTTAGATTCTAGTTGAATGATAAGTGTGCTTTATTAAAGTTTGATGTGTAGAGTGTATGTTTCTATTCATCATCTATATGTCCATCATGTAACTTACTTCAAGTCTATTGGTTTCTTATAGGTTATATGAAGTGTTAGATAATGACATTATTATTGAAGTGTCATGAGTCTATTGTGTATTATATAGACCTATCTCTCTTTGTCCTTCAAATCATAGGTCTATTTTCAACCTCCATATAAAATATTCATGCTTTCAGCCTTGTCATAGGACCTGATCAGTCTTTATCTTGCTTGAATTCATTAGTAGTCATAGAAGTGTCTAAATTGAAAGTGGATCATTTAATATTCAGTGCATCAGCACATTTAGTGTAGATTTCTATTGAATTATTTCTCTCCCTTTTCATCCCAATAGCATAAGTTTAGTAAAAGGGAATATATTTTTATATCTAAGGAGATAGCCTCATAAAAAATCCTAGAGGTCTAGCCCAGATTTAGGTAACCCATAGCTTAGGTCCATTCCCATGTTGGAATAGATTTGGAAGTAGAGCCTGAACACTTATGCTTTTAGCTAGGGTATAATCCATGCCCATAATAATTCTATCACACTTGATGGGGTAATTAAAGAAGAAGATAAATAATTGGTGCTATCTTTAGCTTACAAGTGGAATATACACTCAATAAGAGAACCTAATGACTCCAAATGTCTATGGTTTGAAAAAGCCAACCCCTTAAATACATGCCAAGAAGTACAATATCAGCTACAAGGGTATCAAATTCCATTTTAGTGAGCTTCCAATGCCCTCAAGAAGAATGAGAGTAAGATCATCTATATCCCCTATCAAAAGGTACAATGTAAGCCACTCACCTCATAGAGCATAGTCTATACCTCCATTTGGAAGATTCTATTATAGGCAAAGCCTATTTCCTATTTCATTCACAATGTTGGCAAGGAATTAAGATTTTGTAACCTTTAATGGGGGGAGACCTCTTAACCTTTAGTAATATGATGACATCCATACTACCTATTTGAAGAGTATATCATACTTTATAGGAAAAAACTCTACCACTCCTATAGATAACATTATTGATATTGAAAACCTTTGTATAGTTCATCACATTACATAAAAAAATGTAGCCACGAGACTGCTATCCACATCTTTGAAAGGCATAGCCCTATAATGGTATAGAGGTTTAACTCCTACCTCAATAAATAATTGGGATGAGTTTGATGAGTGACTATGTAAACATTTTGAGGATATAAGTGACCATGTATCACTTGTGGAATTACTTACCTCAACCAAAATAACACCCTAAAAATCTATGGTTGATTTCAAATATATATTCCAAAAGACTTGGGATAGGATCCCTATCATCATTAAGCTCACACCCAATTATTCTTTCCTTTACTATTTGATAACATTAAATTCAAACATTGTAGTTATGATACAATCTATATGTGGGACAACTCTGCCTATGGCTTATGAAATAACTATAAGAGCAAAAAATTGCTTGATACAAGTAGAGAAACTCATGCCAAGGCCACTCATGCCACTTTTTCCTAAAGTTCATTTAGCCCCACCTACCATTACTCCATTTCCCACCCCAAACAACCAATCCTAACCTAATGATGGCCAAGTGGATAAGTATGCAAGGATTGAGAGCTTGTTGAAGGCACAAAACAATAAGCTAGTAGCTCTAGAGAGACAAGAATAGAATTCATATAGGCCATACTCATACCAAGGTCCCTTCCAAACCCAAAACCCTACTCAATCTTACAATAGACCCCCTTATCCATAAAACCAACAAGCCCAAGGCTAGCTTACTCAAGGTAGACCTCATAATAGCTACAACAATGTAACTGCAAGTAGCTCTAGAGCCTTGGTCCTTGAATAAAATAATCTTGCATAAAAAGGTCAATGTAAGTTAGGGGAACATTCTAATGAGATGGTAATGGTTAAAAGTGGGGAGATGTACCAAGACCTTGGTTGGTAGTAGGCTCCTTCATTCTTAGGTTATGACACCATGATTCCTCCACCACAAGGCCCTATAATGAACCAATGCAATGTGCCTACCATGACATCATCAAAAGCTCAAATTCAACATCAAGGAAGCATGGGTAATGCTCTAGATGACACCATGTGCATAAAATTTCAAGAAAGATAGCATGTATTTGAACATGTAATGTTAAATATGGGGCAAACTACACAAAGACCAGATGGATTAGTTGTAGCCCATACAAAGGCTAAGAGAAGAATGTTAGATGATAATTTGAAGTAGTTTAAGGATCCTTTATCATCTCCATAAGCTAGTCAACAACCTACCATTTCAAATACAAATTTTAAAAATCTTGCAACCCAAAAAGTACCCCAACACCAAAAACAATAAAAAAAGTCTCCTTTTGTTCCCCATGTCACTCAAGTGTTAAGTGATGCTTCTATTTCCAAGGTATAACCCAAAGGTACTAGTTTTCCTTTTAATATTGTAGATCATATGAAAAAGGATAATGTCACTAAGTCTATGTATCATATTCTATCCATTTTAAGATAGAGAGAGATTCTTCTACAATAACTCTCCAAGCCTTCTCATATGAATGAGACAACTAAAAAATTGAACATTGGTTTTCACAAATAATATTCACCCTAGTCCTAGTCAAGTTTCTACTCAAGTTCCTAATCAAATTTAGGTTCATAATATTATTCATTATCCCAAGGTTGTCAAGCCCCTTTATTCTATTTGTCAACCATCATAAGAGACTGTTTAGAGCATAATTATATGATAGATTTAGGTGCTTCAACCTTGATTATGCCTAAATCCATAATAGATAAGTTGGGCTTAAATATATACCCAATGAGAAAGGTTTCCTCCAATTGGATGGTTTTCCTACTAAAATTATAGGCATAGTGAAAGATATTAAGATCACATTGGTAGCTTGCCCAAATTGTGTCATCACTCAAGATGTAATGGTTGTAGACCTACCCCCATATTTTTACCTATGCATATCTAGGGGATTTACTAAAAATATTAGGGGATATTTATCTTCTAACTGGTCATACATGGTTTTTAGGACTAGATATGGGACTAAAGCCATTATTAGGTTTGAACCCATCTGTAGGTTCCATCTAGAGCCTTATATGCCTAACCTTGCAAATGTCAACTACACCATATTTGAGGAATATGAATGGGAAAATGATAACCATATATTTGATACCTTTATAAATCTTGAAGAATTAGAATTAGGAGTGTATCGTATGCATGAGGAGGTTACTACTATACCATACTTGACTAACACCAATCAAGAAGAAGATGGTCTATGGACCTTTTTATTTGATGGCTCAAGGTAAAAAAATGGTAGTAGAGCTAGGGTCATGTTGGTTCCACCCTCAGGATAAAATTAATATTTAGCTACAAGATTCCAATTTAGTTGTACATAAAACATGGCTAAATATGAATCTCTTTTACATGTTTTGAAAGAGGCAATAAGAAGAGGTGTTAAGCTTTTTCAAGTCAAAGGTGACAATGAGATTATTGTGAGGTAAGTGAGAGGCATAGCTATAGTCAAGAACCATCATTTTAAAGGCTACAATCATCGTGTATGGGATCTCATAGATGACTTTTTGGCATTTAATAGACAATCCATACCAAGAGAGTCAAATCAACAAGCAGATAGGCTTGCAACCATTAGAGCTTAGTATGATTTTTTATATGGAGTCAAAGGAAACCAAAGCCAAGGTAAGGTCAAGATCATATGCATGCTAGTTGTACTTAACAATGAGGTGAGTTGGTAAGTGTTTAAAAATGATAATCAAATTATATGTTTTCTAATGTAGGAGGTATAATTCTACCATAAAAATTAAAGTAAGTTCCAACACTAGTATGATGATCATATAGTAGGGTTGAGGTCTAATAAGATACCTAAAGGGATTATGACATTATAAAACATATTCAATGAATATTTACAAGTAATAAAAGGGAAAGCATACATCTCAGATAAGGAAGAACACTAAGAAGATAGAGATATTTAAAGATAAATTGTTAAATCTAGGAAAGGTCAATACAATAGAGGTGAACTAAATTTATTGCTTTGTACCAATAATTTTTTGATGTATTTGAATGGGAGTTTGACCCTAAACTTTCACAACACTCCATTGGATTAGAAAGTAATGCCAAGCCAGTCTGGCAAAAATAAAGACCTGTTAATCCAAGAGTGGAGGACCTCATGAGAAGATAACTCTTGAAATTGATTGAATCAAAGATAATATTTTTAATTAAGCATTCCTCATGGTTGGCAAACCATATACAAGTAAGGGAAAAGAATTTATATATTAATTTATGTGTTGACTTTAGGTACCTCAATAAGGTGTCCCTAAAGGACCATTACCCACTGCCCTCTATGGATCAAATTTTGTAAAAGGTGGTAGGTTCTCAAAGGTTGTCATTTCTTGATGGCTATTCTGGCTATAATCAGATCATGGTCAAATAATAAGATAGGTGTAAGACTACCTTAAATACAAAATGGGGCACTTATGGATATTTTAAAATTACTTTTGGACTCTCCAATTCTAGAACCACCTTTCAAAGAGAAATATATGTTACTTTTTATGGTCTTTTAAATGACATGGTTTGAGTTTATCTTGATGATATAATAGTATTTTCAAAGAATATTAATGATCATCTAACACAATTGAGATATGTTTTTGATAGATGTATATAATTTTGAGTTTCTTTGAATCTAAAGTATTGCATTTTTTTTAGTGCATGAAGGAAGACTTCTCAGGAATGTGGTGTCCAAAGTTGGTCTTTCCATTGATCTAAAGAGGATAGAATAAATATTTACTCTATCATTGCCTAAATTTAATAAATTATAATAGAGCTTCTTATCCAAGATTAATTTCATTAGCAGGTTCATTCTAGTCTTTGTAGAGTTGGTCAAGCCCCTCACCCATATGTTGAGAAAAGGCAAAGAATTTACATGGACAAGAGAAGGTAAGAGAAGATTTGAGGCTATCAAGGAGGCCATATATCATGCTCCCACAATCCTTAATCTCAATTTTAATAAGGATTTATATTTGTATGACTTTTCTACATTAGATGCATTTTCAACCATGCTCATGCAACACAATAATGAAGGCTTAGATTAACCTATTACTTTATTTATTTAGGCCTTAGAAGGTTATGAGGAAAGAGATAGATTTTTAGAAAAACCTGTACTTATTTTTATACTAAGTTTGAATAAATTAAAACATTTAGTTTCAAATAATAAGATTATACTAATGGTAGCTCATCTAAGTGTGAAGGATTTTATCCTTAATAAATACTTAATTGAGAAGAGAGATGGATGGGTCACCAAGTACATGGAGTATGACATTGAGGCCAAGGCCACAATGATATTACAAGGTAAATGATTATGTGAGAACCATGCATTAGAATTAAAAAAATATAAATATCAAGTGTTGGTAGTCCATGATAGCCAATAGGCAGCTACAAACAACACACCTTTTAGCAGGACACATGACATAACCAATTTTATTGAGTCAGGTCAATGCCTTATGGGGATAAATAGATATAAAATAAGGCACTTTAGATTGAAAAGTATACCTTATGTCTTGATAGATGGAGTGATTTTCAAGAGAGACATATGAGGCATGCTTTTGAGGAGTGTGGAATCATGTCAGATAAATAAGTTACTTGAGCAGTTCCATGATGGTTCAACTAGTGAGCACTTTGATTCCAAGACCACAACCTCCAAAATCATTAGAACTAGGTAACTTTAGCTCACAATATTTAGAGAGGCTCATTCCTAGGTAAATAAATGCCCAAAATGTGTAATGGTTACTAGTAATCAAAAGCTAGTTGCCCTTCCCTTACAACCCATACAAGTAGAGTAACCCTTTATGTAATGGGGCTTGGAATCTATAGGGATGATACACCCCTATTTAATTAAAGGGATTAAATAGATCATTATAGATATAAACTAATTTACAAGATAGGTCAAATAAATTGCCCTCAAAGAGGCTATTGAAGTTTTTGTTTTAGACTTCTATGATATCCTTGTGACTAGATTTGGTGTGCCATCTACAATTATTTTGAGAATGCATTAAATTTCAATAGTATAAAGGTATGTGTATGTGATATTTCACATGGAATTTATCTTAAGGCATCCTCTAATTATTACCCATAGGGAAATGGAATAGTAGAGTTCACCAATAATAACCTACTATGGACCATCAAAAGAACCATAGAGGATTGCCAAAGGGAGTGGCATACTAGACTAAGGACTTCCCTATGGTCAGACAAACTGAAACCTAATGTAGATACCCATACCTCCTTATTTATGGGAAAGAGGCAAAAATCACTATATCTTTGGAGTTTCCTACATTAGAGCTTGCACATCAACTTGAACTTGTGGAAGATGATGCTATGTAAGTAAGGCTAAATGAGCTAAGATAGGTAGAGGAAATAAGAGACATGGTTATGCACATCATGTGGTCCAATCAAGATTAGGTCAAGAGGTCATTTGATAAGAGAGATTCCTCAAATACATTTAAACAAGGTGATATAGTCCTCAAATGGGAGGAGGACTGTGAAAAACCTAGAAAGCACTCCATGTTTGACAGTCTTTAGAGTGAACCTTATGTTATCACAACTTACAAGGAGAACAATGCTTTTAAACTTGAAAGGATGAATGAAGAGAGCCTTCCCATCCATATTAATGGGAGGTATCTCAATTTTTTTATTATTATCGTATCATGATCCTTATACATAGGTAGATAGGTTTATGTTTTCTCTAAGTGCCCTTGCACATTATTCTATTTGTTGTTTTTTAATTATTTTAGGCAGTTCTTCTTTTGTTTCTTTCTTGTGTGTGTCTCATTACTTCAAGATGTTTCAAGGAGATAGGTAAAGTCTTTCTCTAAATAATGATTCATTTTTCTAAGTTAGCATGAATGAGCTTGATCATATTTTAGTTTCCATGACCAAAAGGCTAGTCAAGCCAATTGAGTCACTAGAAATGTTGGCCACATTTGGCCCACATAGAGATCTTTCCTATAAATTTTTTGAATAGGCAGACCAAGTTCTAGATGGATAGGTCTATAGGGAAAATAAATAGTTTAAAAGTAGGTATTCTTGGTGTTAGATCAATTCTAAGTCATGGAACAAGTCTTCATAAGCTTTAGGTCTTTATAGTTCATTCAAGTCTTTAAGGATCTAGTAGCAAGACAAATTGCACAAGTCCAAAAGAGCTTAATTATTTGTCTTTTATTTTGGCTAAGATCAGTTCTTTTGGACTTTGTGTTTTAGGCTCAGTACATTATTTCCTTTTGGATTTTTATTTTGGGTTTTTTGGCTAAGTATCATGAATTATTTTGGACATTTTTTCCAAAATAAAACTCTCAAAGGGTCATTTTTCAAGGAAAGTCCTATACAAAAGTTTTGAAGTGTATCTTTCAAGGAAATTGGTCCAAAAAAAATATTGAAAGGTCATTTCTTTGACAAAGTGCCCTAAATAAAAAGCCCAATGGTATTTTTTCAAACAAAGTGTCCAAAAAAAAAAACTCCCAAAAGGTCATTTATTCAGGAAAGTGGCCCAAACAAAAGATATAAAGGGTCATTTATTTTAGGAAAAAGGCCTAAAAGAAGTCCCAAAGACTAATTATTTTTGGGAAGTTATACTACATAAAGCTCATAATAAAAGGCATAAGACATGAATTCTTTTAGATATTTTGTTTGAATCAAAAAGTCCACAAAAAATACTAAGAACATAATTATATCAGACATTTTTTCCACATCATACGTCAATTTTTTTAAATTTTTTGTTTGAGACAAAAGCCTACAAACTAATTATTTTAGAGGAAATGTCTTGGCATAAATAATGTAGTAAATGTATTAAACAAAATCTCAAGGAAAATGGATTGTAATGAAATTATAATATATGGTTTATCTCAGAGAAGTTGATCCAATAATTTAACATTCACACAAGTATCAAAATCAAGATCAATAACTAGTTGTTTGAGTTTAAAGTGTAACAGGCTCACATACATCATTTGATGGTCATACAATCATTAAATTCAAGATACAATAGATAACTATTGAAGTTTAAATATCTTAGTGACGATCATAAAAATGTCATATATGCTCATGAAGATGTCAAATACATGTGCACAAATGTCAAAATTAAGTCCTAGGGAGTAGCCATTAGAATTCAAAAGGGAGGATCAATGGCTTGCATTCAATTATAGATTTAGATCTAATGACATACAATAAAGTCAAAAAGTCAAGGAGCTTAGAGACTACCACATGGCATAAGTGTGAGAAAAGATAGACTGATTGTGGATTTTGAGTGAAAATGTGAGGTTACCAAGTGGCACTAGCTTGAACATAGTTAATAAGTCAAGAAAATATCTAGGGCTCACTTTTACCTATGTTATGAGGATTCAATGGTATGAGAAGGAGTTAATAGGTCAACAAGTTGTGTTAGACAATCAGTGGCCAATGAGCAGAGGGTAAACCCATGATTTTTAACCTACGCAAGGTAAGTATGAAGGGAACTAAGCTCTAACATGATCCAAGCTGGACCAAGAGTAGATATTTTGGGATAAAATGACACTATTACGACTCTAAAAATACATAATAGGTCCTTTTATGACCTGATATAGATCAAGGTGGGATACTAGCTAATAATACAATATATCTATGTCTAAGTGGATGTATCAACTATAGGAAAACTAATATTTTTAAATTGGTTTTTAATCTATAGTAATCCCAAGTGCACATTTCAAATCAAAAGCAGATAGATGTAATTAATGAAGGAACATCCTAAGCCATATAGATATCCACTAAAAGTAGATATAAGTATTGTTATAAATATAAAGACCTCACCCTACAAGGAAGGACATTGATATAGAGGAACTTAGAAAGGTTCATGCAGTAGTAGGGATGACCCCTAACAGCTTACCTTTATTTCATATCCTCCACCATGCCATAAAAGGACAAAGTGACATTAATACAAGAGAGGCTTGAGGAAGAGTATGACAATGGTTATTATAAATGGGATTGGGGTCATTAATGATCCTTTCAATACCTTTTTTCTCTCTTCCCCTTTTTTATTACTATTAATATTGGCTTTGATCTCTTGTTTTAGATCCCTCAACTAGAGATATCAAAGCTCTACCAAAATCAATTTGTAACACTCTCTTGAAGCAATATAAGATATTTTTCATATTCTATTTGAATGTTAAATGTGTTTTATTAAAGTTTAATGTGTAGAGTGTATTTTTATATTCATCATCTGTATGTCCCTTATGTACCTTGCTTCAAGTATATTAGTTTCTTAAAAGTTGTATGAAGTGTTATATCATGACATTCTTCTCTAAGTGTCATGAGTCTATAGTGTCTTTGTTTTATTATTTTTTGGAATCTAGTGTTTAGATCCTAAGTAATAAGGGTATGGAATAATAGGAAAAATCTAGCTTAATAGGGGAAAATATATATTTTAACAGGTAATTATGTAAGAGAAATAAAAATAAACTTATTTGGTTTCAGACTAAAATTAAGGATTCTAAGGTTGGAATTTGAAGATTAGGATTGAGACATTGTCAGGAATATGAATTTGGGTTCCATTTTCTAATTGGATAGGAGCACTAGAAACAAGATACCCTAGTGTCTAATGCTATAGTCCTTCTCGGTGCTCTGGTGCTATTGTCTTGAGGATCTAAGCTTTCTAGATTTTTTTCACTTGGTCAATGTGAGGTTGTGTACCAAATTTAAGGGGATGGAAGTCAACAAAGCTCACTGTAGGTTTATTTCAATCTTCAATACCTATATTCATCTACACAAATGTAAACATTGAATACATTAAAATAAAAATAGGGAAAAATTGGGTTAGGGGAAGAATGATTGCACAATCAAGAACCCCTACTATTTTGATTACTACCTACCTTAACCCTCAAGATAGGGTCTCCAATCTGATGTAGTTTTCCCTTAGGAAACATGCATAATAAATGCACATGATATATGCAAGAATTAATTTCACCTAGGCCCTTCCTTGATTAATCATGCAAGTCTATGTGTGATGCAGAGAAGCTGAGCATACTATTGACTGATTTTTATTATGTCTAATGAGCAAAAGTATTAAGTGATAGATATAAAATGCCTTGTGTAGTAATTTATATAGGAGACTTTTTATTTCAAATTTGGGAGTTTTATTCGCATTTGGTTGAAATTTGAAAAATTAAGAATGAAGTAAAGAAAAGGCGTAAGACTCATCTTGTGGGAGAAAGTGGCTATTAGAATAAAATTTACACTTAGACAATAATGCCAGAAATTGGACACCTTGGGTTCAATGTTGTAATCCTATTTGGGTGCTATTGTCTAGAGGGTTCAGAACTTGGGGGGATGGAATAAGCCCAGAAAGAGTGACTTGGGTTAGTAAGGGTTAAGTCTGGAAGGTTATGAATGATTGGGAATAGTCAAAGAGGTGTTCAAGATATGAAATAAGACCAAGGCAAGTCAAATAAAAAGACATGGCTAGATGTGAATAAGATTCATATTCTCCAATCAGAGTCACCTATGAAAGGATTGTGAAAAGACATGATATGTTTGGTTTCTTGACCAATTTAGGGTGTATACAATTTCCCCCTTTTAATCTAGTGATGCAATGAAATGAAATAGTAGAGTAAAATAAAGAAAGAAGATGCATAACTAAACTTACTTGTATAGATATAAGTGTATTAAAAAAGGATCCAACTTCCTAACCAGGGAAGTGGATGGAGAACTAATAGTTCTTGGAGAAAGAAGGAATCCCTATAATATATGCCTCCTGTACTAAAACTAAATGAGAAATGAGAAATGCTCAGAGGCCCAAAACCAATGTCTTCCCTCTATCCCACATAAAATCATGTAATTTGGAATGTGTGTATAGAATTTGTATGCTATGAAGAGCAAGATCTATGATGCTCCCACTCTGAATAATATGAACTAAAAATGAGAAGTTCTTGGAGGTCCAAAACCAATGTCTATGCTCTATCTTGCACAAATTATTAGGTCTGAGTAATGCTATGGATCAACCACTACAGATGATCATATGGTCCAACTTGGTGACAACCTAGGTATGCTTAGGTGTAATCTAAAAACTTTGTTAAATGTATAAGAAGAAAATGGCCTATTTTTCGATTCTAATTTTTATAGTCCTAGATGTTGAAGAACATGATTATCTATGTCATGCCCCCAAATCTGTTATGTGAGTGATGTATTTAGATAATCTATAAATTTTTATAACCACATGTGCCATGATCTATTGTGCCATGTTCCATGTGTAAAACTAGATATCAAAATAATGTGCTCTGTACTATGTTTATAATCTACTATCTGGTCTTGTAACTATGTTATGCTATATGAAGTTGTATGTATAAGACATGTAGTAATGTACATGTCCCCAAATCTGGTATCTAAGTCTGAGTCTATATCAAAGTCATTGTGAGTCCATATAATTTGAACCACTATATCTAAATAGTTTATATATCTATAAACTAACAGTTTATCCCTCTGAATGTCCAAGTGATGCTAAGAGATTCACATAAATTGAATCACTATATAATCTTGACCAATTTGAGCTAAGTAATGCTGGTAATCTAGATTTTAGAGGTGTAAAAACCATGCTAAGTGACCCATTGTAGTCTAAATCATTATATTTTCTTGACTAATCTGTATTGAGTCTGATAATCTGCCTATTGAAGGTGTGATAATCAAAGTGTATTTACCTATAGGAGTAGATAGGGATACTAGGTAATTTGTAGAGATATTAGGAATGACGCTCCCCTTTTAGGAAGAGGGACAAGATATGTGATAGAGGTTGAGCCAAAAGTGATGGATAGTAGCCTATGAATAGTAATAAGGTTGGTATAGTATGAATTGATTGATTGATTAAGCTATGTTATTTGAATGTTTTGAATGAATGCTTTTGATTAGTAGGTACTAATTTATATGTCAGGGTACAAAAGAGGTATAGGTATGTGTGTATATCATAATAGGCAAATGACATAGTGAGAGAATAGGGTAATGTGATGTTTAAGGTATCATTGCCATGATTATGTTAAATCAAATGGTTTGTATAATAGAGCCATAGGGTTCTAGTTATGAATAAAATAGTGTTTTGTTTTTTGAATAGAAAATTTAGTTGATATAGGAATTTTGATTTGACTTTGCATTCATTTGTGCAGTTACTAGTTTGAGATATTAGAGCTATGGAATGAAAAATTCCTAAGAGATGCACACCTTTTGTGACTCATTTTGAGTAGTTAATATCCTAGATCTAGGTTGATGGAGAGATTATACTGGTGAGTAAGCTTAACACTTGATTATTACCTATTTAAAAACTTGTTTTGGATATTTTTGATCTATTTTAAGTAGTTTAGGAAAGTTTTTACTAGTTATAGTATTCCTATCTTAGAGTCAGTGTTGCTATCCAAGTTATAAAACTACTGTCCAAGTTCTAGTGTTGTTGTCTAGTCTAGTGTCCTTCTATAGTCATGTTATCCAATGTGGATGGTTTTTTCAATTCTTGAGTTGTTCCTACTTTTGTACTTCTAAGCTATTTTTCTTGGCATGATTTTCTATCATATAGTCTATTTTTTGGTGTTTTAAAGGTGAGGTGTGGATGGGAAAGTTTCACAGAGGCCAGGTGATGGATACATTGAGGATGTTGCCCTTGTTGGCTGATGAGAGAGCCATGATAGATAGAGTAGGATTGGGTCATGTATGTAACCTAGGTATGGTGTAGTGGGATAGGTATTTGATCACCACCTTATGTGAGAGGTAGAATGTAAACCCTTGTACATTTTGACTTCCTACAAGGGAGATCACTATGACCTTGGAGGATGTGTATCATATTTTACATTTTTATAATTAGTGGGTGATGGGTGACATTATAGGTTGATATGGGTGTTGATGCCATTGATTGTGCATCCTTGTATTTTGATGGTGTGCCTTCAGGTGCACATCAGAGAGGTAGTGATAATGATGTACTACTATCAGTTATTGTGTAGTCAAGTGTTTCATGCTTATAAAAGTGGTTAGGCATAATATTGGCTTCATTTTTTGTAGTGGATGGTAGAAAAGTTTTTATTTATTTCAAGATGGATAGGGTGGTTCATAGTGTCAATATGTATGGTACTATGTTCTCATGGGGTATGACTATGCTTGGCCATTTATATAGATATTTAATAGATCTACGTAGGAGGCATTTAGTGGTGGTGTGGGTGTGACTACTTTATTACATTATTGGGTTTATGATCACATAGCAGTTGCATGACTGATTAGATTAATGAGGGTGATTGAGCACATTTGTTGCCATTTGGTGAGTGATGGATGAGAGATTTGGATATCCAATTTCCTATATAGATCACTATAGGAGGATGCTAGATAGATTGGTGGCCCAAGATATCATATGGAGGCCCTATAGAGGATTCTTTGGATGGCCTAAGGATGGAGAGTAGCTACAATATATGAGGGTTAGTTGTTGGTTACATGATCATTAGGCTGGAGTATATGATCACTTTCAGTATGATCATGTGACTAGGTAGTTTAGAGTTTGATAGGATGTCCTTCCTACTTCTTGGGTATGGTTGAGGAGTGCATGAGCACCAATGAGAGTAGGGACTTGTGTGAGACCTACTAAGGCTAAGTTAGCACCATTACCCTTAGATGTGCAAGATGTGACTATAGATATTCCTAATGTGGATGATGTGGGATGCATTAAGACATATACTGCATGGTGGGTTGGGCATCAGTGGGATATATTATATCCTATTGATGGAGTGGATGTTCCTACATATGAGGATGTTGAGTGGATCCAGATGATGGGAGGTAATAATTAATTGTATTTAAATTGTACCGAGGTTTGTGTTATACTATTTTGGATTTGAAAGTATATATCTTATGTAGTGTTGTACTTCTTATGTGTGCAAGTGGGGTAGGAGGTGCACAAGATGAGGTACCTATTAGGGTGGGGA
The DNA here is from genome assembly GCA_037957365.1 of Torreya grandis. Lineage (NCBI taxonomy): Eukaryota > Viridiplantae > Streptophyta > Pinopsida > Cupressales > Taxaceae > Torreya > Torreya grandis. The sequence goes on from JARHVA010003525.1 coordinate 1,089,181, forward strand.
GGGGAGATGATGAGTTATAAGAGACCATCATTGAGTCAACACTATAAGAGTTCATGCAGTATGTTCCTAATGATGTGGTAGAGGAGGGTTTGATAGAGTGAGCAATAGTTACGATTGACATTTATGCTAATTTGTTTGATAAGGCTACTGTAACTATAACTGCATATGTTAGGGCAATAGGAGAGAAATATGAGCTTAGAGCTGATTTGTATAGGCATAGGATGCCTCCACCTAATTTTCGCATGGTGAGCACAAAAATTGTGGATGACTATATGGATATTTAGTGGTGATATGCAAACTTATGTGAGGAGTATGGTCAGCTGTTGGAGTGGGATAGTCAGTGCAAGAGGCACTCAAGAGCTCAAGGGGGTGTAGGGTCATCGAGTGCTAAACAAGATTATGGGACTAACATTAGAGGAGAGAGTGAGACTGATAGTGAAGGCTTGATTCCCATTCATGATTGATTGGACCTTGACATGAACTATATGTTTTTAAAACTTTGTGATATATATATATATATGGATACCTATTTTATGTGGATAGATATTTATTACATTATTGGATTTGAAGTGTGCTGATATATTGGTATATTCATTGTAAATGTTTGAAAATGGTTGATTTGGCATTGATGTTTAGATTGTATATGTTTGGTACTTGGAATATTTTATTTAAATGATTCATTGATGAGTTAAAGTATGATGCTAAGTTTTGATTTGTAACCAAAAATTTGATGGTTTTTGTAATTTGTAAAATGTTTGGATAAATTGAGCAAGGTTTAACATTTAGAAATTGTTTGGATAAGTTGATTGGGTTTAATATTGATAAATCATTTATATAGGTTGATTTGGTAATATGTAGATTTTGATAGGTTGGTATTTAGATAGGAAAGTTTTTGGGAATTATGAATATTAGTTATTAGTAGGGGGATGTAAGATGGCACTATGTGCATATTAATTCCTTGAGAGTGGCTCAAGAATACAAATGATAGATAGACCTTTGGCTCCATCATTTACCTACTAATTGAAGCTTATGAACTAAAACTAGTATGACTATACATTATAGTGTTTTATACTATGTCACTATCTAAACCTTGTCAGCCAACTAAACAAGTGCCTATACTACTCATGCTATGTAGGAATGTGCTCTGTATCTAATACTATTTGCTAAGTGCTAATTGTGTGTGAAGATTCTATAAAATTTAACCTTATTGGTTGTGTAGCTAAAACTAGATGCTGTGGATGAGGCTCATCTATTTTCAATCATAGTGGATTTATACATGAAATAACACCATGTGGCATCTACTATGATGCATATGACTAAGTAATAGATCAATATGGAACTATGACATGTGATGGGGGTTCATATAATCTTAACTATAGTGGGTTTCTATGTGAGATAGGACCCTAAAAATCTGCCCATATTAAATATTTCTCATAAGTAGTACTCTGCTATTATGCTTGTGACTCTACTCGATATGTATATGGAACTACACTATGTATCCCTCAAAATACAGTGTTATATGTAGGTTATTGTTTTACTAGTTTCCAAACATTTTAAGGTGGTGGAATAGGAGATCTCTTGTGAGATTTTGTATTGAAACCTACATTGCAATCATGATGAGTGATCAATGATTCTTGTAAAGGAATGTCCTGGGATGACTCAGTCATAGAGGAATGAGGTATAGGGTTCTATAATGGAGGAGATATCTATGTCCCCTATGTGAATTCTGTGATACCCTTATCAACACAACTAGTAATGCAATCTCTGAGTCCAAAATAGTCATTATCTCTATGTCCATGGATATGATGATAGTGACAAAAAGGTTGATGTGGTTGTCTATGTAAGAGACATAGATCTCATCGATGAGTAGAAGGTAATGTGATTAAAATAATATCTAGTAGTTTTGATAATATGGTAGATGGACTATCCCACTATGAATAAAACTATAGTGGTGCTTTGTTGTTGTTCTCTATAGTGTAGACTATAGGTTGTGCTCTGGAAGATGACTCTTTATTCTTGACTGCTTAATTTTTTGGTTATGGTCTCCTATCTTGTCAAGGAAATGGTGGATTTTGAGTGATAGGTACTATATCTAAAGTTGATTCTATGAAATCTAGAGTGATTTGATCAACTGAATTTGCTTCAATCAATCCCAATTTCTTTTCCAAAGATAAAACTATGTAACACAAATATTTGAAAGAAGACTCTATCTAACATAGTAGATGATTTAGTAGAGGTTGGTGAATCCCATTAATAAAGTTATATTGAATCTATAGATCTAATAGTTTTTATATCAATCTTAACATGTGAGCCTTGAATCTTAAGATATACTCACTAATTAGCTCTGAAGAATTCTGATGTAGTGTGGCAAGTTTCTCATATGTAACATGAGGGCCTATGTTTATGATGTAATATTTGAGAAATTCCTCCTCTAAGTCATCATATGTGTGAAATAAACCAATAGGGAGGAGATAAAAGAACTAATTTTGTGCTTTCCCCACTAATGTCTGCTGGAATAATTTGAGTAGAATCAATGGGATTGCATGAGATGACAAAGCCTTTTGAAAGGCCTGAAGGTGTACAAATAGATCTCTAGTTCCATCAAAATGAGGTAATGATGGTATCTAAAAATGCTTAGGTAATGAAGATTTTATGAATGTCTTTAGAATTGGGTTACCATGTAGATCATTGGCATCCATCCAAGACTTATAAGCCTTATTTTCTAAGGTAAGGAAGTGTACTTGGTGTTGTAAACCAACTACATGTATTAAAGAGATGATCTCCTATGATGGTATATTAGCATCTTGAGGTGGTTCATTTAGTCATTGAATTTAATTGTTAATTTTAGAAATGGGAATGTTACATTTAGTAATTAGATTATAAAGAGTGGGTGTGCTCACTTGAACCTTGGGAGTAATAGTATCTTGGACCTTACTAGAGGGATGTGGGCTACCATTATCTTTAGGTGAAGGGTGAGAACTAGGTTCTACCATAATGAGGAGTGGATTAGAGGATTCATTGGTATCTTTATGTTTTATTGTGTCACATTCTAATTTAGTATAAGATGTACTATTAAAATTAACGTGTGCATTATTTGAATTAGAATCATTCATAGAAGTAGAAACAACATTTGGAAATGCATTATGTTTGAGAGAAATGAGAGAAGAGTTATAAACATGAGATGCATATTATTCTTCACTATGTGCATAATTATCATCATCATTATCATATATGTAATATTGTTCATAATCACTCTCATTTTCATATTCATTGGCATGCTCACTATCATATACATTATCATTTCCCTCATTTCCAGGAAGAGGTGTTATAGAAGGATTAAGTTCTTTTAGACTATGTAATAAATTATCATTTGACATTGGAATATCATGTGCATCTATGTTATCCATGGATGAAAGACATGCATTATTTTCATGTGAAATATGAGAATTAAGTGAAGGATATTTTTATTTTGAACATTTTTTTGATAAAGTAGAGTTAAGAACATGAGAGAGAGAGAGAGAGAGAGAGAGAGAGAGAGAGAGAGAGAGAGAGAGAGAGAGAGAGAGAGAGAGAGAGAGAGAGAGAGAGAGAGAGAGAGAGAGAGAGAGAGAGAGAGAGAGAGAGAGAGAGAGAGAGAGAGAGAGAGAGAGAGAGTTGGGTCACATGGAAGTAAATTATCACCTATTAGAGGTTCATTTGTAAGTGCATGGCTATTTTTTTCATTTTTTGTATTGTGTATAGGACAATGAGGTGAGAAGTATTTTTCCCATTTATCAAAAGTATTTTCTTTAGAAGAAAGAATGAAAGAGATATGTTTGAGAGGATAAGATGCATCTATTTTTTCTTCACTATCACTTTCATATACATGATAATATTCCTCATTGAAATAATAGTAATTATCTTAATTATAAATAAAATCATTTTCCACATTTTTAGTTAATGTGTAATTTTGAAAATCTGTCCACTCATTATCATAATTATGAAAAAAATTAAGAAATTTGTCTATGGGATGAGAAGGAAAAAGTTCCTTCATGGCTATTTTATTTCTTTCCCCACAAAGAATATGAAAAAGTACTATTAAGCAAATAAATTCAATAATAACTACTAACATGGAAATTTTGAAAATACTTGTGACTATCTAAATAATTTGTAAAAATTTAAAAATTAATTTCTAAAAATTGTAAGGATAAATGGTTTGAAGGTGGAGGACCTAGTTTAGGAATTTAGGGTTTTAATTTTTTTTTGAAATTATGGCTATAATTTAAATTCTAAAATTAATTTGAACAAGATAATTGCACAAAAATAGATACAAAAATCAGAATTTTGAAATTGATTTTTTTACACAAAATAAATACTAATTTATAAAATTTGAAAATATTTTTGGCACACTAAAGAATTTTCAAAAATTTGGAAATTAATTTCTAAAACTTGTAAGGGAGGTAAACTTGGGGTTTAAGGACCTAGTTTGGAAATCTAGGGTTTTGAGATAGGGTTTTAGAATTTTTGAAAATTATGTCTATAATTTAAATTCTAAAACTAATTTGAATAAGATAATTGCACAAAAATTGATAAAAAAATCAAAAATTTAAAATTGAATTTTTTTTGCACAAAATAATGAAGGAAGAACCCTAAGTGTAGCTAGGGTTTTAGATTTGTTTGAAGTAAGTTGGGTTCACCAAATGTTTTATTATTTTTGGGAATTTAGTTTTTAGATTCTAAAAAATAAGGGTCTAGAATAATAGGAAAAATCTAGCTTAATAGGGAAAAATATAGATTTTAATAGGTAATTATGTAAGAGAAATAGAAATAAACTTATTTGGTTTTGGATTGAAATGAAGGATTCTAAGGCTAAAATTTGAAGAGAAGGACTAAGATACTATCAAAAATCTAAATCTAGGTTCCATTTTATGATTAGATATGAGCATAAAAAATAGGACACCCTAGTGTCTGGTGTTATAGTCCTTCTTGATGCTGTTGTCCTAAAGATCTAATCTTTCTAGGTTTTGTTCACTTGGTCAATGTGAGATTATGTACCAAATTCAAGGGTCTAGAAGTCATAAAATCTCACTATAGGTCTATTTAAATATTCAATACATGTATTCCTCTACACACATGTAAATAATAAATACATCAAAAGCAAAAGGGGGAAAAAATGGGCTAGGGGAAGAGTGATCACACAATCAAGAACCCCTACTATTCTGATTGTTGTCTACATTAACTCTCAATATAGGGTCTTAAATATGATGTAGTTATCCCTTAGGAAACATGGATAATCAATGTTTATGATAAATGCAAGAATTAATTTTACCTAGGCCCTTCCTTGATCAAGTATGCAAGTCTATGTGTGATGTAGAGAAGCTAAGCTATACTACTGACTAATTTTTATTATGTCTAATATGCCAAAATAGTAAGTGCTAGATATAAAATGCCTTGTGTAGTCCTTTATATTAGATACTTGTTATTTCAAATTTGGGAGTTTTTTGGCATTTTTTAAACATTAGAAAACTTAAGAATGAAGTAAATAAAATAGGCAAGACTCATCTTTCAATAGAAAGTAACCATTGGAATCAAATTTGTACTTGAATAATAGCACTAAAAAGTGGATACCCTAGGTTTCAGCATTGTAGTCCTATTTGGGCAATGTTATTCAGAGGGTTCAAGACCTAGAGGGATGGAATAAGCTTGGAAAGAGTGACCTAGGTTAGTAAGGGTTAAGTTTGAAAGGTTACGAATGATTAGGAATGGCCAAAGAGGTGTCTAGGATATGAAACAAGACCAAGGCAAGTTAGACAAAAAGACATGGCTAGATGCGAATAAGACTCATATTCTCTAGTCAGAGTCTCATATGAAAGGATCATGAAAAGACATGATATGTGTGGTTGGTTGACCAATTTTGGGTGTATACAATCTTATACAAACCTATCTCTCTTTATCCTTCAAGTCATAGGTCTCTTTTCATCCTCCATAAAAATATTCATGCTTGAATCCTTATAATAGTATCTAATCATTCTTTGTCTTGATTTAATTCATTAGTAGTCATAGAAGTGTTTAAGCTAAAATTAGATCATTGAATATTTGGTGCATCACCACATTTAGTGTAGATTTCCATTCAATTGTTTCTCTCCCTTTTCATCCTAATAGCATATGTTTAGTAAAAGGGACTATATTTTTATGTCTAAGGATATAGCCTCATAAAAACTCTTAGAGGTCTAGCCCAAATTTAGGTAACCCATAGCCTAGGGCCATTCCCATGTTGGACTAGATTTGGAAGTAGAACCTAAACACTTCTTCTTTCAGTTAGGGTGTAATCCACATCCATAACAATGTGAAAATATTATGTTTATATATATTCCCTACTCAAATCTCATCACGTATCACTCAAGTGCAATAGGGGATGGTGCTTTGAGAAAGAACGTAGAAACACACAACGTTGAGGCTAAACAAAGTTGTAGTATTTATAAAATAAAAATAACTAGAAGTCAATGACTAAAAGGAAAATAACTAAAAATTAAATGTGTGCATACCTTGACTTAAATTTATCACTAGATGTTTGTCTATTGTGTTTATAGTTTTGATTGTGGAGGGTGTAGAGACTACTTTTTACAAATCAAAGAATACAAAACTTAAGATAAAAACAATAAATGTAAGAAAGCCAAGATAATTGTTGCTATGTAGATGGGATGTACTTATAAATTTAGCAAGATGGGGTGACAAGTGCTATGTTAAACCAAATTACCAAGTCAAAATTTAGAGTAAATCAGGTAACCAAAAATCCAAGTCTACTAAAGACCAAAAAAATTAAACAAGTAAACCTTAAGTAAGAAAGGAAAAATCACCAAATCAAACCAAGGATACATGTCAAAAATATGGTAATCAAACATTAATGTGAAAGCAATAATAATCCTTACTTAAACAAAAAAGGGCAAGTAAAATGGTAAAACAACATTGATGAATAAGCAATAACAATACTTACTCAATCATCAATGGAAAAAGGTGCATAAAAGGGAAAACAACATTAGCGAGTGAGAAGTAACAAGCCAACCTCACACAATAATGAAAAAATTACATGAAAGTAGAAATATACTTAGGTGTCCACAAAAAAGGGTAGTACAAAAATGACAAATGGTAAAAATAAATCAAGGCATATCTATAAATGTAAAGCCATGGTGTAAATAAAATGAATCCTAGTCACTCAAACATATTATTTGTTCTAAAGATAGATAAAACTAAAATTAAGTAGTGCTAGCATGTCTTTAATATTTGAAGAAGATGAAATTAAATCATAAGGGAAAATAGATTTATAATCACACATACTTGTTAAGGGGGGAAATGAAATGGGTGAAGGAGAGAATTAAGGAAAAACAAAGGTAGAGGAACTCTTTTATCAAAGTTAAGACAATCAAATTAGGTTTGTCAAAACAAGAATACTTTCAACCTTAAGGACTTTGAAGAACTTATCCTAGTCATACAAGTCTTGGGTCAATAGATGAAGTATATAGATCACCCCATGAAGGCTATATGCATGAAAAGTAAAATGTACCTACCTTCCCATAATGTGTTCTCCATTCCTTAGGAACCCTTACAAAGTTTTTGGTATACTATGAAGATTTGGTACTTGCATGAAAAAGTAGGTAGCACCATAGAGTTTTTTCAATTCTCCTATTCTAGTCTACTAACCTACTGCACCCTAATAGACCTCAACTCTATTGTGAGGTTAACTATGGAGTTTAAGCTTTGACTAGAGATAGGAGATGTTCTTGTAATCACATATTTTGGTTTGATTTTGAATTTTAAGATTTGTATGTTGCCTTTTATATATCATTGCCTTTGGTTTCAAATGATATCAATTTTTACTTTCTTTATGGATTCCATTTTTCCTCCTCCATATAGATTCAGAGAACCAACACGGGTGCTAAAGATGAATTTCATTTGAATACTTAGGAATTGGTTGTTAAGATAGAGAATTAAAAGAGCATGGTGCCTAAGATTCTCATAAATTTAGGTGAAATAAAAGTGCTATCTTGAATTTGACCTTATTTTATCCAATGTGGATTGAAATAAAAGTAAATCAAGAGGAATGAGGAATGAAATAATTTGAATTACTTAAAATTGAAAAAAAAGTGACAAAGGGTGAAAAAGGGATTCAATGATAGTAAAGTATGATTCCTTATCATGATAATGATGGAAATGGATGAAAACATGCTAAAACAATTTGTTGTGAAAATTTCATCTATCAAAAGAAGCAAAATCTAAAGTTGAAAATAAGGATAAAAAACTTGTAACCATTACAAAACACATTTTAAAAAAAGAATGAAAATATGGTGATTTTATGAGGAAGGTTAGGTCTTATCCATGGTCTTACACTATAAGTCATAAAAGATAAACCCACAAGGGTGAAAAAAGCATGTGGAAAAGTAAATTAGATAAGAAAAAGATGGTAGTTGTGAGGAAGGTTAGGTCCTATCCATGGTATTACACTATAACTCACAAAATAGAAACCTGAGGGGTGCCAAAAAAATATTTGGAAAGTGAGAAAATAAATATGATAAAGTAGATCATGAGGAAGATCATGTCTAATCTATGGTTTTACAATGAAACTCATGAGAAAAAAGGAAAACCATGAGACCAAAAGGAATGACTAAGGTTTGTAAAAATAGAGAATTGATGTAAAGGGTGAGACTTGTGTAAGTATCCTAAGAAAAGTGTTAGATAGATAGAATATAGAAAACATGAAAATAAGGAAAGGATTAGGCAAAATACTTCTTGAGGAATTATGCATTGGTGGGATCTTTGAAGATATGACCTTCATTGGTTTCAAGGTGATAGGTAATTGGACCAAGAACATCTTTGAATAAATAAGAACCCTATTATTTTTGGGCATAGTTACCTTATTTTTCATGAGTGTAGTCTAAGTTAAGGACAAGATCACCAACATGAGATGTATAAATTTTAGTTGTTTATTATGTTGTTTGGAAATGTGAGCTTTGTATTGGTGATTGTGTTACAAAGTAGAAAGATAGTGTTCATCAAGGAGATCAAGCTTATGAAGGAGAGTATCACATTATTATTTATTAGGTATGATATAGTGAAAAGATATATAGAGAGAGGGAATCTCAAATTCTAATGGAAGGATTGATTTAGAACCATATACTAGAGAGAATGGTGTTGCCCAGTGGTAGTGTGCATGCTAGTGTGGTAGGCCCAAAGAGTAGGATAGAGATGAAGGTGCCAATCCATGCATGTTTCATTAATTATATTTTGGAGAATTTTATTAATAATTTTTTTGGTGGCCTCAGCTTGACCATTACATTATGGATGATAGGGTATGGATAATTTATGATTAATTCTAAATTTAGTACATAGTTGTTTGACATATTTATTTTTAAAATTACCACCATTATCTATAATGATGGTATAATGGAAAAAAATGGAAAATTATTTTATTAAGGATGAATTTGGAGATGGTGGTACCAATGATATTAAAAAGGGGCATAGATTCAACCCACTTGGTAAAATATTTTATGGCTATGATTATAAAGACATGCCCATCTTGAGATCAAGGTAATTTACCTATGGGATATAATCCCCACATAGAAAATGGAAAAGGAGATTTCATGGTTTGTGTATGAAATCATAATTTAATCATGTATATAAATCAATCCTAACTCAAGAAAGATAGATCATACCATACACTTCTGATTGGGGATACATTTGTTAAGCAAGAACATGACTAATATGGGGATCCACTAGACCTGATTAGGGAATATATTGATACAATAAACCATGATATGGAGGGTTATAAAGCCTCTAGTCAAACACAATCATACAATAACCCTAAGTGGGTCCCAAATTTTGATATTTTACCTAAAATAATAACAAGTAAATCTAATCTAGTGCTCACCAAAGCTTGTGGCACAACATGAGGAGTTAGAAACAATAAAAACATGTATATGAGAATATAAATTATGTATAATTAAGACCCTAATACATGGAATATGAAGAGTAATATTATTTTAAGCCAATACTTATGATACTCTATCTACTAAAGAGAGGAGAAATGTTAGAGGATACTTACCTGAATGATGAACCTATCAAGAATCAATATCTCCTTTGGACAAAGGGGATTCACAAGAGGTTGTTGTGGTTTGTAAGGATTAGTAAGAAAGGCCAAAACATCCAAGACTTATCCACAAGACTAGATTCTCCAAGTAAAAACCCTAAGCTAAGACTCCTCAAGTATAATGGTAGAAGAGTATATTATAAATAGGTGTAAGTAAATAATAACTATTGATTACATATTGAAATAATGAGGAAATTATATTTTATATATAGGTGTATTTGAACCTAAAACCTTCCAAAAATATTTTCCAACAGGGTCGACCTAACCAACCTAGCACAATTTAGGACAATTATTCACTAGGTCATGAGCTAGGTCAACCAAAGGCCAAACTAGTTCTTAGATGAAAATTACTCAAAATTGTATAGGGTTAACCTAGTCAACTTAGTAAAATTGAATGAAAAATGGGATTCAAGGTGAGGAAAATAGGGATGGAAAGTGGATAAGATTGGAGGAGTGTACAAAGGAGGAGTAATAGCTTAGGGAATGGTTTTAGGAGTTAATTAAATTGGTAATAATGTGTCAATAAGGGAAAATGATCTTATGAATCACCAATGGTCTACCCACCAATGGCCTACCCACCTTTTTCCTAGTGCACCCTTTAGGGTATGAACTTAGATATATTGAGTCTCGATGGGTTCTTTCAAGATGTAAAGTATCAATATTTGATAAAAGTTAAAAATATTATGTGTACACAGTTTTAATCTCAGCTGGAGGTGAATGAATTAAATCATCATAAAGTTGGCAAGGAGTAAATTTTTTAGTATATTTGATGGCATAATTTTTAAGAGTGCACCAAAGTTACACCATACATAAGAATTTATGGGCTATAATATGTTTTATACAATGGCCACCATAAATGCCCCCATGTGTTTGTTTAATAAGAGGAGGAACCTCATATTTTATAAAATAACAAAGAAAGGTACCTTTAGTATTACAATAATATAGGATGTTATATCAAAATACACAGTTAAAATATTTCTTGAAAATATGAGTCTTTTTATGGGAATCTAGGTTGGGAGGATAAGTTTGATGTTCCAAAAATTGAATGATGTTTTTATACCATGGGCTTGTCAAATGGTGATAGCCTCAATGTGGTAGATTAGTGAATCTTGTGGTTGAATAGAATATGGATATTTTATTATTTCAATAATAAAAGTGGGATCATTAAGAAATTGGTGCAGATGAAAAAGAGATGTAAAAGAAGCAAAATGAATCAACAATGGAATTTCAATCTCGAGGGATAGGTTTAATAGTGAAATAAATGAAATATTTGGTGAGATTAGTTGTAATTTGATGATAAGAAATGAGATTATCACTTTTAAATTGATAATCACCATTGACTTGGTGAAAAGTGATTTGGAAATCACCTAAATCATGTAGGTATTAGATGTCTAAATTAAGAGCAACTCTAATGCCTAAGATTAAAACTTCATACTCAACCATGTTATTAGTGATGTCAAATGTTAAGAAAATATTTAAAGGGATAATTTTTCCAAGAGGAATGATGAGAATACAACCTAAAAAAACTCCTTTAAGTCATTTAAGACCATCAAAGTGAAGGGTATAAGCATATTCATGTAAATCAAGATTAATTTCAAGAAGTTCTTTGATAACTACCTTTGGTTTAGTAGTATTAGGAAAGATAGTGGATTCATCAAGATTACTTACTTCAGAATCAATAGTGAAGTTATGGAAGTAGACTTTGAGATATATGGCTTGGTTGAGACCTTAAATATAGAGGATAGTGTCATCATGAAGACTATCTTGAAAGTGGTTGGTAGCATGCACATGAAATGCACAAGTTGATCAGTGATGATTTATCCTTTGAAAACTTTTTGAGTAATAATTCAAAGACCAAATTCCATGAGGAGGACCATCTACTTGAAAATTTTGTCTCTAGGAAGAAAAGATTTAGAGAATAACTAATGAATGGGATCATAATATATGATGACATAAGTGGTCTGATAAAGCATATAATGTCAAATTTTTTTAGCTACAAATATATGGAAAGGAAATTACATTCAAATTTTATGTAACATTTCTCATAATCAATGAGGCCTTAGTTGATATAGTATATAACATACTCTCTTCTAGTATCATCTTGTTGGGTAAACATTTCCTCAATGGATATGGGTGTAAAAGAGGTATATAGGATCAAAGGTTGATTTTTTGAAGAAGGATGAAGAGTAGGTGGTTGAAGCAATGATTATTTCATAGTATCGAATGATTTTTGACATGGATTATCCATTCTAAAGCATTACCTTTATTTAGAAAAGAATTGATGGAGTGGATATGGTAACCCATTTCATGGATGAATCATATAATTGCCCCAAGTTTATCGAGATAAGTTTGAATGTCTGAAATAGATTGAGGGATGGGCATGTTGATGATAGTGTTAATATTAGCAAGGTCAACATTGATACCATGGAGAAAAACTAAAAATCCTAATAGTTTCACAGATGTGACACTGAAGACACATTTTTAAGGATTAAATCAAACAATGTATTTAAGAAGATAGTCAAAGATGATGGTCAGATTGGAAAGATGAGTCCTGTGACATTTAGACTTAGAAATGAGGTCATCCACATAGGTTTCTAAAATTTTATGAATAAGATCATGAAATACATGAGTCATTTCTTGTTGATAATTAACACTGACAATTTTGAGTCTGAAGGGCATTTTAACATAGTCATAGGTGCCCCATTCTATGGTGAAATTAGTCTTATGTTGATCTTTGAGAAAATGCGAATTTAGTTATAGCCTAAGAAACTATCCATCAGAGATAACATTTCATAACTAGTGGTGGAATCAAAAATGGAATCTATTGAAGGTAGAGAGAAATTGTCCTTGGGATAAGCAAGATTAAGATTATGAAAATCAATGCAATTGTAAATTGGTGGTATTTTTTTGAACAAGGACTATGTTAGAAACCCATTCAAGTTAGCCCACTAGTTTGATAAACTTAGCATCAAGAAGTTTGATAATTTATTTGTGACATAAGGTGAAAAATTTGGGTGGAAATTTCTATTGCTTTTGACACATAGGTTTGGTGTTGAGATAAGTGATGATATTGTGCACCATAATACTAGGGTCAATACCAGACATGTCCTCATAGGACTAGGTGAATATCTCACTATATTTATTAAAATATAATCTGAATTTATCATGTTCAGTAGGTGAAAGTTTAAAAAAATGGTAATAGGTTGAGTTTATGATGGAGTACCATATTCAATACGAGTATTTTATTCGATAAGCATAGTATTTCCATCTTGGAATTGATATGTTGCATTTAGTAAGGAGGAAATTGGATTTGTTTTAGGATTGATGTTAGTGATAAAGTTATTGAAATAAGGGGATTCATTTTTAAAATTATTGAGTTTGTGATGTTGTCAAGGAAGTTGAGGTTCTCGAGCATGAAGTAATTAATGAATAGATACATCACTAGGTAGAGTGGGAAGAGGAACATAATACTCAACATATACATCAATATCAAGAATTTGATTACTATGGATATCATATTTAGAGTGTATCAAATGAACATCTGTGGCTAATGAACATATATAGCCTTAACATCTAATGTAATCTCAGGAGCAGGATGAGTAGATGGATTGTATGGGATTAGTGTGTGGTTAGTTTTGTTGACAATAGAATAATTAGGGGAAATAATGGGATCTATAGGTGGTAGAGAAGATGAAATAATTTCCAGAGGTTCAGAAGGTAGAAGTTGTTCTACCACACAAAGATTATCAAGAAGTGGAAAATTTATAGGAATTACATGACCTTTAGGAGATAATTTAGACTCCATGGAAATGGTGTGAACATCTTAGTTGAAAGCTTGCATTTGAGCTAAAGTTTTATGATAATGTTAAATATCCAAGTCTTGAGATTGATATTGGGCCATGATGTAGTTATCATCATAGGTTAGAGAGATTTTACATGCTTGATATTCATGGGAAGTTTTAGAAGGCAAAATTCTAAGGTCATTGAATTTATGTGGAGATATGATTAGAGGATCTTGGAATAGTTTTTACACTCCATATTTATTATATGTGAAGGCATATTATGGGTAAGAAGGTTATTGAGAAGTGCATGAAGGTTGGAAATTAGTAATCTCATAAATGCAAGGAATAATGAAATCATGAGGTAATAAATAAGGAGGAAGCCACCTTGATATATAAGGAGGTGGCTTAGTAGTATTGAAAGTATGTTGTAAGTAATTAGGTTCATCATCATACAAATAATCAATAATGACTTATAAGTCTAGATTGATGTTGATGAACTCAAGTAAAGGAGCACTATTGATGGTAAGAATGGTAAGAATGCAATATTGAGATTTTGGATTAGGAAGTTGAATACTATAAGGGTTGGGATAAACCTCATGCTTATACCATTTTCCATTATGTAAGAATTTAATGCATTGGTTACTGGAAAAGGTGATGGCTCTCATTATATGAGTTCAAGGGTGATAGAGGAGTATGCTATAAGATAGAGGCATATCAAGGACCATAATTTTATTTTAAATAGTCTTAGGTCTAATTGTTAGGGGAAGACAAATGAAACCAAGTGGATTTTAATGATTTTTATCAAATACATGATAGGTAAGGCATGATTTATTGAGATGATATTTATTATAGCTAAATTGTTGAATGAGCCATAAATATGTCACATTAATATCAGACCATTTATCAACTAAAAATTTATGAATAAGGGTAGTGTTAATGGATATTGTAATTAATAGTGGTGGATAATTAGTGTGAAAAATGATCTCATCATTAATCATGTCTCCTTAAATAAATTTAATGGATGGTTTGGAAGGACATATAGATTTAGTTGTGTTTATGTTGGTAGGTTGAGGCTCCATAGAGGGTGGTTTTTCATCCATACAAGATGGATCTTAAATTTATTTTAATTTTTGAATAAAGAACTTGTGGTGAGAAGGGGAAGTAAAAACTAACTCCATAAGTGGAATTTTACAAGACATGGATTTAAGTTCTTTGAAAATGTTCTAATGGGATTTATAATAAGAACCATTATGAGGTTTAGAAGGTAAGGTATATTTTGAAGGAATGGAATTTGTTGAGGGTTTGGAAGAAGGAGGTGGTTCCTCAAGGGATTATAAAGCTAAATTAGTGGTTGTAGTATCTTTGAGAAGTTATTCTTCCAAAGATGGTTTCTTAAGTTTGGTGATAGGATGTTTGTGAGTTGGATTGTGATGATAGTTGATCTTAGATATGTTAACACATTGAGAATTATTGTAATATTGATCTTAATCAACATCAATAAAAAAAACATCCTTGGTAGTGTTTTGATTATTAGTTTTGAAAAAAAAAATTGGTTCTTAGAATAAGAAGCTTTGGAAGCTTGCCATTTTTAAGAAGTAGTGTTGTACTCGTGATGACGAAGATGGATCATGGATTCATGATTAAAGGAATAACCAAACATGTAGGAGACAAAAAATTTGGTAATCCCTCAACAAGTTTCATGGTAATGACTGATGTTGGTGTGGAACCAATAAAATTTATTAGGTTCATACCACTTAGGAGGATTATTAAGATAAGTAAAGGGTTTAGAGGGAGGTAAAAAATATTTCATTTGTTGTATAGTTAGTGGTATGTGAGAAGATGGGGGAATGTAATCTTTAGAAACTCTTGGTTTGGTTTGAGGAGTATTGATGATGATGAAATTAGTATAAGTTTGAAAATATTCTTTAAGGAATTTGGTATTTGGTTAGAATTGCTTCATGAGGAAGTCTTGATGTTTAGCTTGGTTAAGAGATTTGTTAAGCATTTAAGGAGAAAAAAATTGAACCTTATATTGAAGTGAATGAGTTAAATTAGTTATAAAGAGTTTAAAAAAGTTATCATTTTTCATGTTATGGTTGGCCTCATGGGTCAGAGATTTCCATTGTTTGATAAAATCATGAGCTGATTTGGTGGGTGATTGCTTATCATTGATGAAATGGCTAAGGCAATTTTTGAGAAGATAATTATGTTGAAAAACTTTAAATAGATTATTGAATAAATCCTAAAGTTTCCAAATATAATGTTGGGGACGTTAGTTATACCATTCAAATACATTTCTAGTGAAGTTTTTAACTAGAATTTTAGTGGTGGTGAAAGTATTAGATTGGATCCACTCTTTATAAAGATTTCCAAAGTATTTGAGAAAGGATGTAGGGTTTTGAGTCCCATTATATTTGATAGTTGGAGATATATTAATAATATAAATAGATAAAATGAAAGGAGATAAAGGCTCATTTTAGATATTTTGAAGAATTTTTTTATTCATGACAAGTTGAGGATTAATATTTCTTAAGGCATCTCTAAGAGGTGAAGGAATAAAATTTATATTGGCTTGAGGATTGAGAGCCAGAGGTTGATTAGCCATATTGATCAAATGACATTGTCATTGCATCATTTGGTAGGTGTTATAAGTTTGAATTATGTTCATTTGTTTTATGATTTATGTAAGGAGTTGAGTCATATCAATTGGTGGGTCAGTGTTTTTAGGATAATTCCCTGAATTGGTATTAGGGGGAGGGTTTTTAGAAGGTGGATTACTAGTGGGATTAGTGGATAAACTTATGTCAATTACACCCACATTATATTTAAAGGTTTGAACATGATAATTTTATTGATAGGTATAAAAAGGATCAGATCCACCTAATTCATCTTGAGGTGTGATTTGCACCATTATAATCCACAAATGAAGGAGGGGACGATGTGAATCAAGAGGGAAGGTTCTCTTGGGAGAAAAAGAGATGGAGAAATGAATATCATAGATATTGTCTAAATGGATTCAATTTGTCCAAGATTTTTATAATAGGAGACTTCATGATGATTTGGGAAATGAAGATAATGCTAAGGAAAGAGAAACAAAGAACTACATTGTTTAGATAAAAGAGCAGGGCCAGTAATAAAAGTATAGGTTTGACCAAGTCAACTAAGTATTAAAAACTAGGGAAAACATAGTTTGATAAGGATAGAGGGTTAACTAGGTCAACTTAGTACTATAACCTAATTAAAAAAAGGGATACAGAGTTGACCAGGTCGATTGAGTATTACAAGTAGGGAAAAATAAAATTTGTAAGAGACTATGTTGAATAGAATGATAGTGTACTAAAAATAAGGAATTTTTATGAAATTTAATTTAAAAAAGAAGTGGAATCAAATACAAAATTAATTATATCAATGAGAATGATTCAATTGAGGCACATAACACAAAATCTTGCACCAACATTGACCAATGCAAGTTTTTGCAATACAACATATAATGAATAAAGAGCAAGTAGTCAACTGAAAAGTAAATGTTAGATAAGTGGTCATATTGAATGTTTTTAGATTATTATAAAGTGTTATTTTAAGTGTGATAAGGAATTTGTCTAAAAATAGGGAACTAGAAAGTAATCTATGGATGGTTTTAGGATGTTTAGGCTAAAAGGGATCTATGTTGGTAATGGTAATGGCTTGGTATTGGGACCTACCACCTCACTTAATAATACTACAATGATAAGGGTTTTAGGTGATTTTACAATATATAACATTAACCACATGTTTATACTTGGCAAAAAAATTAATTCAACTTCCCTCTTGGTGATGAAATCTATAAGTAGGTAGGCCTTAGGTAGACAAATGTTTAAATGCATTTTGAAATCATGTGATTTTATAGTGTGTTCAAAAAGATAAAAATAGTGAAACTAAATGTTATATTAAAAAACCACCTAATTAGACTATGTGAGATACTTTAAGCATTCAAATAGCCAAAAATGAAATTGTGAATTAATTACTAGTGTATAGTTGTTAATTCCCGAATTCAACATGATACAAAGTCAATTAAGATGAAACTATATGAAAACATTACAAAATAGATTTGATAAGGTCATTAATATACTATAAAATCAAGACTCCTTAAGAACTAAGTTGACCAGGTCAAATTTTTCTTTCAAACAAAATACAAACTATAAAACTGGGTTGACTAGGTTGACCTAGTTTGCTATAGGATTACAGTTTTCAAGACTACAAACTTATGCAAAATATAACTATAATGAAAAAATAAATTGAAATAGAGAGCAATAAAGGAATTTTTGGAGACGTAAATTTCACCCTGGCTAAGAAAATGATTGTTCAAGTCCCCTACTCAAATCTAGTCTAACATGGGAATGAACCTAGGATATGGGTAACCTAATCTTGGGTTAGAACTCTAGGATTTTTAATGAGGCTAGCTCCTCTGATGTATCACTTAGCTCATTTTGACTAAATCCTACCAATTAATGGGAGAAAATGGAGAGAAAGATAACTAAAATGAAAATCTAAGCTAATTTTGGTAATGCACCTAAATTGATTTCTCATCCACTCCGTTTGAACTTATAAAAAACACTAATGAGATAAGCAAAAGATTGAATCTACAACTCCAAATGTCTGTTATGTATCAATATTTAATGTATATGTTCACCAAGTGATCAAAACCTAAGGTAAGTAATGGAGAGGCCTGATTTAAGGCACTAACCATTTAATGTATCCACATGTTAGCTTCAAAACAATGACATTAAACAATAAACATAACCTACATAATGAGATAACTAGTATCTAGATGAGATCGGTACTTGATAAGGGAGATATTTATACCACATATGAAAATCAAACTAACATTAGCTCACTATGACAAAATAATGAAATATGAAATAGTCATCCATTTATCTCAAGAGGTTACAAAGATCAATCTTGGTAGATTCTAGTCATGCCTAAGAGAGGGATTCATTTCAAGTCTTAGAAGCTTATATTTATAGCAATAGGGAATGAGAGACATGGGGAACATGCATGAATAAATCAATAAATGGGGTATAATTACCTTGATAGAGTCTCAAACACCTTTCTTGACTTTTATACCATATTTTAATCAAATCAAGACATAATCCATTGTAAACATATCAATTTTTTTCTATCCTAATAGCCCTTGATCTCTTTTATTGGCTGAGAAATATGTTATATGACAATAATGTTCTTAGGATGATGAGTCATACTCTCTCTAAGAAAGAAAAATCTTTAGGTTTTGAAAATACATCGAATGCTTCAAATACAATTTTCAACCACCAGAGCTCCATCTTGGGACTCTATGCCATCTTCTTCTTGGATTACTTATAAGGACAAGATATTTATGTCCATCAACATGATTGTGTCTACTTTAAGAAGTTGAATATTCCTAATAGATTTTGGATGATATGATTACCATATTTATGCCTTTGTATTCTCTTTACTATAACCACTAAACACATATCTACTATAGATGAAAACCAATCCCATTTATTAGTTTTCATATAGTCATCATATCTACTTGGGTGCATTTACACTGCCTAAACATCATAGTATCCCACCTTCAATCTTTAAGAGACCCAAAACACCTATTTTAACTCTACAAAGCTTTAATGGTGACATTTTATCCTATAATATACACTCTGGTTTAACTTGGATCATATTTTTACTTTTATTCAAAGTCTCATAACTTCAACTTTTAATATTGGCTCTTGATCTTAATTTAGGCCTTTAAGATTATAACACCTTCGACCTTCATCATTGATTGTCAATCTATGATCCATATTAGATGAGTACCATTATATATTCTTTTTCATGAACCATTGATCTTATTTGCATTGCTTGAATGCACTCCATTGATATTCTTCTAGTTTAATGCACTCAAGACACTTATCACCCTCTCATTAGTCTTCTGGATCCTCTAAATTTCTGAACATGAGCTCATTGTTAGATCTACTTTGTATGATCTCATAAAATTCATTAATTTACCTAGACATACTAGACTTATTAATCAATGTTCACCATTAAATCTGATCTTAGCTCCTAAGATTTGGACAATTTTCATCCCTTACTTGATCTAAAGATCCTTTGATGTTTTAACTTGATGCTCATCATTGATCTCTTTCATATGATTGAATGCATACCATTGGATTTGATTGGACCCACTATCCTTATTATTCAATTCTCACCATTAGATATTCTACCCAAGATCCTAATATCTTGATACCTATCAATTTTATGTTTAACCTAGGAACATTCAAATTTAAATGGCTATTTATCGTAGCTTAATTTTAATGTTTGTGTGAATGTCTCATTCTACTTGTTGAACTTTAAATGCTTACAACTTTAGATAAAAAAGACATCAAGATATGAAATTTGTAGAGGATGATCTTGGCACTAAAATCATCATGTTTATTTGGTTTTTTTAATCTTTGATTGATTCCCTAAGTTCATTTATTAAATGCATGATCAAGCTGACCCCTTTCATTTTTGTATAACATCTTATGACAGCCTGGACCTTCAAAGCTTGTACACATCATTTGATCATTCAATTAAATAGGAACTTTGCTCATCTATTCAATCTAGGAAAAATATTAGTATGTGGGCTAAAATTGGCCAACATTTTTGGTGACACATAAGGAAGTATGCTTTTTATGCTTGAGAACCCACACCACTTGTCTTGACTAGTCCATTGGGTATGGAGTCTCTACTTTAGTTCAACACACTGATTTGAGGCTAAAAATGGCTGCCAACCTTTAGATAAATATTGAAACAAAAAGACAACAAGAACAAATAAAACAAAGGCAAGTGCACATAGGCACTTGGAGGAAATAAAAAATAGCTAACTTACTAAACAAAGGTGCACATAGGCACTTAGAAAAAATCATGAAATCTACTATAATATATAAAAGGTTGTAATTTAAAAGTATCTCTCTCCTGGTTCAAATGGGAAACTTATGAATTTAATTCCATGATGAGATGGAGAATGACATATCACACCTGCCCTTGCAAGCTTGGTAGTTGAGAAGTAAGTCTCTTTTTTTCCAACTCCTTTGGCATGCTCATATGTGGAATAATATGAATATAGTAACCTCCAATGTAAACATACTCACTTGGTGAATCTTAATTTTTACCAATCTCTAACTAAAATAGTTGCCTTAAATAACACACACTTGTAATGGAAATCATACTAGCAACCCCTAGCTTAGATTCAAGCTCCATTCCTTCATAATTTGGTTGATTAGGATGAGCACCAAATAGACTTGTATTAAATTTTATAAGCATGACCATGTCTGTAGGCTCACTAAGGGGATGATATCATATCTTGAAGATGTAAAACAAGTCCATGTCCATAATGAACCCTTGAGGGGACATTATCGAAGGACTACCCACCCCATGTTATTTGATTTTTGTGATAGGGCTATTCTCTTTGGATGCAATCAGACCATAGTCCTCTTGGAGAAGAGTATATCCTACTCCTAAAAATTTAAATGAGTCCTCTAATGAGCCTTTTTTCTGATTGGTAGCCTCTAGCTACCCCATAAATTCATCAATTTAATCAGCTATTATATCCATTTAGTTATCCTCTACATAATATGCTAGCTCATCCCATGAGTTGATAGCCTCAACTTTTTCATTTTCAACTTTTTCCTCATATTTGAAGGTATAATTACCTCTTTCACATATAAGAGGGGTACTAATATCAATCTCCTCCTCATAGAGACATGCATCCTCCTCAACACATATTTCTTGAAGCTCATTTAAATCAGAAATTTCCTCTTCTAGTTCCCATATGGCATGCTCCTCTTCTTGAGTGTGAATGGAATAAATGTAAGTTAGGTCCACTTCTAATATAACATGAATTTTTTGGGTAGTCTCTCTATATAGGAAGCTCATGAAGCTTTTAACCTTGAATTGCTTGACCTCTTCCACCTCCTTTGCTTAATCAGATGGACTAGGCATAATAGGTGTTAGAGGTGCAAACTAATAAGAGGAGAGGGTGAATAAGTAGTGGTAAATAATCCATTTTAATTTACAAACCCTTAAAACACTTAAGAATTCAATACAACTAGTCATGAAACATCTAAGATGTTTATAGAAATGAATAATATATAATACAAGATCACATACACATAACACAAGATCTATGTGGGAAACCTTCTTGGGGAATAAAACCCACTCTCAAGCCTATAAACACATGGACTACTTATCCTATAAGTTAATCACAAACATGAGACTAGTTAAGTCCTAACCATAATTTAGTGAAACACTTATTTCACAAGGAACACCTACCCCTAGGATGATCAAGTCCTTCTGACTAGCTTTAGTGAAACACCTATTTCACAAGGAGCACCTACCCCTAAAATGATCAAGTCCTTTTAACCACCTTTTGGTCTAACATAGATGTTGAGCACCCTTTCAACACCTATGAAATGAATATCTCTTAGTCATTGATTGCATACCTATTTGATGGAGATGTAATGTATTTCCTAGTCATTGATTACCTACCTATTTTATGGATATATAATGTATAACCTCTCTCTTTAAATATGTACACTACACAATCCACACTCTAATCTACCTCTCAAATCAACCACCAACCTCACATAGACATCATCTATCCTTTTTTCATCCTCAATCTTCAAATCTTCAAGAGCACTATTCTAACATAAAAAATGTGACCTATAGGTCATACATAAAGTCACCAACCTACTTTTCCATATAATATGCATCCACCATTTCTTCTTTCCTTCATTATACAACTCTCACACATACCTCTTTTCTTAATTCTAACACTTCTATACAAAAATCCTAGAAACCCTTACATTTGGTTTCACCTTTTATTGAGTCTTCATGATTATTATGATCACAACCTTACTTATCAACCAAAACACATGCCTTCACCCTTAAGGCATCTAAAATGGGTCACCTTTAAGCACAACTCTCTTTAAAATAGGCATAAGTCACCTTTTTAGGTCCTATGAAGACCCATTCACCTCTTTGACACTAATCTAAGAAAACTAAGAATACATGAAGACTTTAAAATACATGGACCCATGGCACACAATATATAGGTCTTCTTTAAGTGGTAACAACCATCATAACACCCTTCTACTAAAGCTCAATTCACTTAAAAAACATTTAATGCACACAATCACTATGAATAAACATATGATTGATCAAACCTTATAATCCTTTGATCATACTGAATATGATTGATCAAACCTTCATATTCCACATAGATGGTCCTCATGAAGTGTACAAAACTCTCTGACAATTAACTTATCTTAAAACATAGAAATATCATCAAGAACAACTCTATTACCATTATAAGGTTACTTGGAGAGTATGAATGAATAGATAGTCAACTTATACGAATTTTTTCATATAGAATATGTATTAGTAAAACCTCAAAAGACCATACTGATCATACTTAAATATTCTACAAGACTCTCCAATAGTTAAGTCCCCTTGAAACATCCACATTCTAACATAATAACTCAAAATATCTTTCTCAGGTCACTTATAGACCATGTTCAAACACACAATCAACTTTGGATCTCAATAAATTTGAATATACAAACATTCAAACCTTATATCTAAGTTCTCTAGATATATCTCAAAGTCCTCTACAACTTTTATTTGTACACCATGGTCAAATTAATCCTAGATCAAAAGATATAGCTCAAATTCTAAGCACTAGTTCTCCCTCAAAAATTCAAATATTTGAATTCCAAGGGTTACCAATCAACTATTAAAATTTAAACACTTATCATCATCCTAATGCTTCCTAAAAATTTGGAATAAATACTCTCTATTGATCTCTATATATTAACTAAGTCTTTATCTGGCAATGCTCACTATTGATTTAAGCTCAGAACTCCTAAGATTATGACACTTGGCACCCTCACATGCATTCTAATAAATTTATTGATATCCCCTTGTGATTGTGCCACTTGAGAATTTTACATGCATTATTGTCTCTTTGACTTGTCCCACACCATTGGTCTTTGCCATTATGAACCACCGCTTACCATTAATCTTCTGTCAGACTAACAAGCTTGTGACACTTGTCAGTAGTGCGTTTAACCTTTGATAAGTTGAATTCATACACACCATTGATCTAAATATGTATGATTAATTTCTCACCATTGATCTTATAGAACAATGACCTCAGAATTCAACATGATTTAACTTGATGGACTCTAGCCCATCATAATATGTAAGTGTAACTTTGAGGATTTATATCACGATCTAGAAATCACTTCAAGACTCCAAGTTTTTAGGGTAGATTCTTGGAACTATACAAAAAATATCCTTTTTAAATTTTAACCATTATATACTATATTTTCACCTAAATTAAATTCACAAACATATTGGTTCATACATATCTGCATGACATGTAGTGATGGTCTGACTAAGTATGGGAACCTCTATAATCTATTTGGAAGGACAACTTTAAACCTTAATAAATTTTGTTGTGCAAAATTCAATGACTTTAAATATGGACCATAGTAACCATGGAATAATGTGATCACACCAATATGACCAACTCTCCTTGACTCATCCATATGTGATAACGGTGACATCAACAAATTGCTGACATAATGTTTTTTGCCACTAGACCCAAAATGTCAAGATTAGAACTATGAACTACTAGATGAAATCCACTGATGTAAATAAACATTAAAATATATAAAACCTCTTTCATATTCTCAAATCACCATATTCATCCCTAAACATCCTTAACCATGCCAAAATTGAGGATCAACCAAGCCTACTTCAAGTATATTAGGATAAACACACTACACACTTTGTCATTGATATTTAGACTATCAAGACATTTCATCAAATCACCTAGACACCTCTATGACATCAATAAAAACTCTCCAAATATCTCCCCATTTTGTATTGATGTCAACATCCATCATACAGTTCACCTTCCTTATCTCTTCTTCAAGCACTCTCACAATAAGAACCTTCTCCCCCTTTGACACAATGAAAAATTGGGAAAAAACTGATCTTAAGGACCTAAAAATACCACTAATAGGAGAGTACCACCTTAAAAATATGATACAAAATCCCCCTTACCTTGAGCCCCTCTCTTCTTGCCTTGACAACTTCCTCTTGCTGCATGCTAATACTCTATTCAACTAAGCACTGCAACTAATGAAAAAATAACACTCAAAAATAAAACACTGAAATCTAATGGAACTCACCAAGAAACATTTGAGAGGGACTCTCCCTAAGATTTCTAAGCCATTTCACCTCTTGAACATCTTTAGATTTTCACACTCCATGAAGAACTACCACATAATCTTACTAGCGTTCTCTTTCAAGCCACCTCAAAGACCACCTATAAATCTTGATGCCACTCAAAAAATAGTAAACATGACATAAACCAACCTAAAAACTCACCTTTTAACACTCATTCCTTTCTATTTTGGATAAACTAAGAAAAAACATCAAATCTTCACACTAGGCCTCTCTAGACTCCTTATAGGCCTACCTATAACTTGGAGATCCCACAACTTTAAGTATACATAATTTCAAGACCTAAAAATTCATATGTACATAAATTTAATATGCCCCATTAGGAACACAAATTTTCATTACCTATCTCCTCCTATGTAACATACTTCCTTCACAAATCTACTAGATAATTAAGCATCCATTTTGACAAAAAACTTGAATAATTATAAAAACACAAACCTTCAAATCTCTGTGAAGATTTATTTGACAACCCATTTTGCCCAATCAACCTATTTATAAGATTTCAACCTCAAATCATAAGGAAAACCACTTTTATAGCATAACTCAAAACTGTAGAATCTCAAAATAAAGAAGGTCAACAAACCTCCTTATGGTCAACACCCACCTCTAAAACTTATTTCACACATGGAGACACTAATCACACACTTTTGGATCAATATTTAGGACTTCAAATCTTTGGGAACCTTGACTTACTATACCATGGATTTGATCTACAACAAGAAATATAAACATGAGAACATATAAAAAACCTCAAAAAAGCACAAACAGGATCATCAAGAAACAAAACCACCTAAAACACATCACAAATAAGTGTACAGACCTTTCTAAGAACCAATTATGCCACCTAAAAACACCCATTCTAATCCTATAGATATTATATACATAATAAAAATAACTTATGGCTTCACTCTATCCTTA
Source organism: Torreya grandis (assembly GCA_037957365.1). Classification (NCBI taxonomy): domain Eukaryota; kingdom Viridiplantae; phylum Streptophyta; class Pinopsida; order Cupressales; family Taxaceae; genus Torreya; species Torreya grandis. Next base: position 1,115,302 of record JARHVA010003525.1, read on the forward strand.
TCAGAGTACTTCTCTCATCTTGACACACCAACTCCAACTAGAAACACTCATCTCTTGCCTTCTAGGACCTTATGAGGAACATCAGAACAATACTTCTCCACTGAAAGGAGTATTTTAAGAAGTATAGATAGAGACCTCCTCTACACCAAAATGCTCTTAAAATAAAGTGAAACTAGGATTGGCCCATATCTCCTTAGTAACCACTTTAATCCTTTTATAGCTATAATACTTATTACTCTAGTTCTCCTTAGTCTGAACTTTGACAACTTGTTCCTTTTCTACATTACTCACTTTTTCTTCTATGATAAGATATACAAAATTTGGAGAAAATATGAAATCTTGACATACCTTGATCACTAAAGTAACTTCTTTGCATTGTAAAACATCACCTTTAGACCTTGAAAACATAAGAACCAAGATTGAAACTTTCTCACACACAATAGGTTGTTCATGAGCATCCAAACACACCTCAGAACTATCATTAACTAGAACCATGGTCTTCTCCTTAAGCTTAATCAATTCATTCATGATATGAAAAATAATGAGATCTCTTGGCACTCTCTAACTTCTATATCATTTTCCAATATATAAAATAGATTAATTAGACCTAAAGACTCATCATGAATCATACTTACCACATTTGGTTTACATGAGTTAACTTTCCTTCGTTCATGTACTCTAGGATACTGATTAAATCTATTCTATCTTACAAGACTTTACTTGTAGAATCTAGAAATGTGACCTCTTTTTTGATATTTGAAACATACTATACCTTTTTGAAGAATTTTATCCTTCCTTTCCCAATTATAAAAAAATATTGAAATATGTCCATTATTTTGACAATTGAAACAAACTAATCCTTTTGAAGAAGACTCACCTTTTGATTGATGACCCTCATCAAAGTACCATGAAAACTCATTTCTAATAGGTCTCTTTTATTCTCAAGCTCTATGCCTAAACTAATAACAAGTGTAACAATAACCATTGAAACATACATACCTCATGATATTTATTTATCTGATTTGATTTGTCTTCACTCTTTTATCATCTTCATTCCTTGATTGATTATTGACCTTCAAGATTTGATTTACATTAGTCTTCATCTTGTCTTGAGTTTTATTTTATGGTTCATCTTTGTATCCAAGACCATTTCTATAACTTTCATGCTTTTTACCACTTAGAATACTATCTAGATGACTAGACCTCTTTTCAAATATCATAAATGATTACATCTTACTATATTTTTTCTCTAACTCAAATTTTAATGACTCATTTTCCTTTACATACCTTGAACATTCATCTTCTTTAGATTTCAATCTTGTAGATAATATTTCCAATTGATAACTGAGATGCTTGATAATATATTCATTCTCCTTGGTGTCTTCATTCATTCTTACCTTAAACACACTAAATTTTTCTTCATAGTCCTTGATTTGAGACTTCAACTTCTTGTTAATCCTCTTCTCAATATTCAATTATTCAAGATCATTCATTACTTCAATGTCATAGTCCACCTCATATTTATCATCATTTGAATCACTCCAAGTAGACTCCTTTTGATATGATCAACTTTATTCCTTATCCATGAAGAGGTCTTCATCTTAAACAAGACCATCATCTTCATGATCATACTCTAAGTCATTATCTTCACTCTCATCTAATGAGATACAATATTATTTGGTGTAGAGACTCCTTTTATCATTGAAGTACTTCTTATTGTCAACCCTTTTAAATCCCTTCTTACTTTTATTAGACCTAAATGATCTCTTGACATCATCATGACCTTGACCATTATCTTCATCATCATTCTACCATTATCTTCATCATCATTCTTCTTATCCTTATGAGGACACTTTTTATAAAAATGCCCTACCTTTCCATAATTGATGTTAGGAACCCAAGGAAGCACCATTGATTACCATATACAAGCAACTAAATATGCAGAATTAACCAGAAGCAATAAGTAACTAGAATTAGAAACAACACAAAATATGAGAGACAATACACAACTTGTATTAATACTTTTCCAGAAAAGAATTACAACAAAGAGATGTCACACTCTTCCACCTTACAAGTTTGCCACACCAAGTGTTCAGTAATTCACCTTCAAGAGTTATATCTCTCTTACAGTCCCAACACACAACTCAAACATAGAGTTGGTGTTCACCTCCAACATGTCAATATCCACTACTGCCAGTACACAAGTGCTCCACGCACTCTACAAGTGCTCCACGCACTCCAAGTACTCAACATACTCCAAGTAGATCTCCCATGAACTTGCAACAACTTGAAACTCAAATGATCTTACTTATGGAAGGAACTTCCTTGCCTTCCTTTCTTGCCCTCTGATGTGTTACTGTCACCTTTGATCCTACTATCACCTGCATATCTCCTTTGACCTCACACACACACACACACACACACACACACACACACACACACACACACACACACACACACACACACACACCATGTAGATCTCTCTACACCCTGAAGAACCCTTGTCCTTGCCTCACCAAGTCCTTATGATTCTCCAAACTAGTACCTTGGTGGATCTTCTCCTTGATCTAGCACACCTATAGACCAACCTAATCATACACACTGAACACCCCTGTGGAACTAGGAGGAACACCCTTGCTCTCTTCACACATAGAAGGAGCTAACTTTGCTCAACTCAAACTAGCACAAATTACAATACAACCCATGAGTCTATTATATAGATCTCATGCAAACAATAATTATACACCTAATTAAAATAATTAAATCCATAACTCAAGACTAAAATTAGCCTTCCAACATGTAAACAGCTGGTTTGTTAACTAACTGTCTGTGAACAAGCAGTTCTAGAACTGCACAGGCGACCAACGTCGGTCCCTGTCTGCCTGGAGATGATCGACACCGATCGATCCCTGATCGATGTTGGTTGCTTCCTATCTACTCTTGACCGACATCGGTTGGCCTGACCGATGCTGGTGTTTATGACACTTCAGCACCCTCCTTCCCTGTTTGCATCAGTGAATATTTTAGCTCCACAACCTAACAATCTCCCACTTAGAGATAAATAGCTACACTATACCTGTACCTGTACACCGTCTAATCTATTTCTTAGCTTGTATCCCTCTTCAAGCTCAACCCTGAAGACCAACCACCACACATCTTGTGGTGCAACACCTGTCATCCAAGTAACCTACCACATCTGAAGTACTTGACCCTACATAGCATGAATCCCTGCTATTGGTCCCTCTCAGATACTTGAGAACCCACTGAACTTCCCTCCAGTGCTTCCTTCCTAGATTGACTACAAAATTTCTGACATCACCCACTGCTTGGGCAAACTCAGGTCTATACCAGACCTCATGCGATTTTAGACACTGAATTGTCTAGCCCTTGGTGTGCTCCAGTTTTACATCCTACATATTGAACCTCGCCAACACCTAATTCACATCAGCTCCCACTGGAGACAAAATCAACCTATGATCTTCCATGTCTCTCATGCCAAAGAATTTTGCTACTCTAAATTCCTCATGACATGCCACTGAACTAACCTTACCCTTAGCTTAGCAAAACCATGTATGTCTAAACCTATAACTAGTATACCATCCACATACAGTAACAGGATAATGTAGCTATCATCATCCACCTAGTAAGACAAACACAATGGTTACACTGACACTGACTAAAGCCCTGCTTTGTCATCCACCTATCAAAACCTATACCACTGTCTTGCATATAACCTGGCCTTCCATCTCATGTGTCCATTCTCTATATTCTTTAACTAAGGTATCCATTCATCTTTCAGTGCTTTCATATCGGCTGGCAACCCTACCAAATCTCCCGTTTGGTTCTGCATCCTGTTCATGCCATGCTCCAACTGTTTCTGAGATCCTTCCTGCTCTATAGTGAGAAATGATTATAAATAAGAGGAATAATGAATTTGAGGCTTACTTACCCTTTCAGTCCTCCATATGGGCATTTGAGACTCCTTGATAGCTTGTTGTCTGCCCAAAATCCATCTCAGTGACCGACCTCGATCACTACACAGTCTGCATCCGACCGACGTCGGTTCCATGTGATTGTCTAGGTCACTGACACTGGTTATCCTATCGACATCGGTCTACACCTACCCAAAACCACCGACTTCTCTAGTCTACACATGACCAATGTTGGCATCTATCTGTTCAACGTCAGTTACCCTTGACTGACGTCGGTACCTGTGTATGCCTGTGAGTGATGACTTTTTACCCGCAAGTTCTCCATGGATCAAAACCCTATCCAAACCACCCTACTCAGATATGTCTAGCCCCATCCACTGATCTCTATCTGTCATCTCCTCAAAGAACACTAAGGCTTTCCAGTTCTTAAGTTTATCAAATACATCAGTCTTCCTTTTCCTACAATAAACATAATCCTTTCTTGTAGCAACCCACTGCTCACAGAAATCTCAGTCTATGCTCTCCAAAGCTGATTTCTTCCCTTTTGACTTAAGAACATCCATTCCCTTCTCACTTATGTGACCAAGCCTATGAAGCCACACCTATGCAACAGAAGTGGAAATAGTAATACAAGAAAGTAGATAAAGAGTACCTGCTTTCTTACCACATGCTAATTCAAGTGCATCCACTATGAGAGTTCTTATGCATCTCTCATCACCCAAATTTCCTGAAGCAATTAGCCACATCTTCAATATTGGGACCTGCATGACCTTCTTCAACACCCATGTGTTGGCTGCCTACAATTTTAGCATCACTTCCCCTTTGCCAATAGTATGACAAGGCTCACCAACCCCTCTACTTGGGGCTGCATGGAAAGAGGCAACAAAATCTAGTAACCAAGATTAAACTTTATCCAAGAAACATCCCAGAGCATCTTGTACAACAACACCTGTAACATCTGCATCTTCAGTTCCTTCATGCTTATCTGCTACCAACCAATAATATTTCTTTACCTGCTCTTTCTTTCCATAACACTGTAATTGACCATTCATGCTATTCAGTTTCTCCATTCTTAGTGTACTTTCTTCTACCATTGCTATACTCCCACTCAATCAGAAACCCCTAAGAGTGACTTGTAACCAAACACAAACCTGCTCCCTGTAACCTTAGCTCTGATACCAACTGTTAGGAACCCAAGGAAGCACCATTGATTACCATATACAAGCAATTGAATATGCAAAATTAAAAAGAAGCAATAAGTAACTAGAATCAGAAACAACACAAAATATGAGAGACAATACACAACTTGTATTAATACTCTTCCAAAAAAGAATTACAACAAAGAGACGCCACACTCTTCCACTTGACAGGTTTGCCACACCAAGTGTTCAGTAATTCACCTTCAAGAGTTATCTCTCTCTTACGGTCCCAACACACAACTCAAACACAGAGTTGGTGTTCACCTCCAACTAGTCAGTATCTACTACTTCCAGTACACAAGTGCTCCACGCGCTCCACAAGTGCTCCATCCACTCCAAGTACTCAACATACTCCAAGTAGATCTCCCATGAACTTTGCAACAACCTGTAACTCAAATGATATTACTTATGGAAAGAACTTCCTTGCCTTCCTCTCTTGCTCTCTGATGTGTTGCTGTCACCTTTGATCTTGCTATCACCTATAGATCTCCTTTGACCTCGCACACACACACACACCATGTAGATCTCTCTACACCCTGAAGAACCCTTGTCCTTGCCTCACCAAGTCCTTATGATTCTCCAAACTAGTACCTCGATGGATCTTCTCCCTGATCTAGCACACCTACAGACCAACCTGATCATACACACTCGGTACCCCTATGGAACTAGGAGGAACACCCTTTCTCTCTTCACACACAGAAGGAGCTAACTTTGCTCAACTCAAACTAGCACAAATTACAATACAGCCCATGAGTCTATTATATAGATCTCATGCAAAAAATAATTAGACACCTAATTACAATAATTAGATCTACAGCTCAAGACTAAAATTAGCCTTCCAACATACAAACAACCAATTCATTAACTAACTATCCATGAACAAGCAGTTCTAGAACCGCATAGGCGACCAATATCGGTCCCTATCTGCCTGGAGATGACCGACGTCAGCCGATCCCTGACCGACATCGGTTGCTTCCTATCTACTCCTGAATGACATCAGTTGGCTTGACCGACATTGGTGTCTGTGACACTTTAGCACCCTCCTTTCCTATTTACATCAGTGAAGCTTTTAGCTCCACAACCTAACAATCTCCCACTTGGAGATAAATAGTTGCATTATACCTGTACCTGTACACTATCTAATCTATTTCCTAGCTTGTATCCCTCTTCAAGCTCAACCCTGAAGACCAACCACCACACATCTTATGGTGCAACACCTGTCATCCAAGTAACCTCCCACATCTGAAGTAATTGAACCTGCATAGCATGAACCCCTGCTGCTGGTCCCTCTCAGATACCTAAGAACCCACTGAACTGCCCTCTAGTGCTTCCTTCCCAGATTGACTACAAACTTTCTGACAGCACCCACTACTTGGGCAAACTCAGGTCTATACCAAACCTCATGTGATTTTAGACACTAAACTGTCTAGCCCTTGGTGTGCTCTAGTTCTACATCCTACGTATTGAACCTCGCCAACACCTGATTCACATCAGCTCCCACTGGAGACAAAATCAACCTATGATCTTCCATGTCTCTCATGCCAAAGAATTTTGCTGCTCCAAATTCCTTATGACATGCCACTGAACTAACCTTACCCTTAGCTTAGCAAAACCCTATATGTCTAAAACTATAAATAGTATACCATCCACATACAGTAACATGATAATGTAGCTATCATCATCCACCTGGTAAGACAAACACAATGGTTACACTAACACTGACTAAAGCCCTACTTTGTCATCCACATGTCAAAACCTGTACCACTATCCTATAGCTTCCTCAAGACCATATAACTTGGCCTTCCATCTCATGTGTCCATTCTCTCTATTCTTTAACTAAGGTATCCATTCATCTTTCAGTGCTTTCATATCGGTTGGAAACTCTACCAAATCTCCCGCTTGGTTATGCATCTTGTTCATGCCATGCTCCCACTGTTTCCTAGATCCTTCCTGCTCTGTAGTGAGCAAAGAATATAAAGAAGAGGAATAATGAATTTGAGGCTTACTTACCCTTTCAATCCTCCATATAGGTGTCTGAGACTCCTTGACATCTTGCTGTCTGCCTAAAATCCATCTCAGTGATCGACCCGGTCACTACATAGTCTACATCTGGCCGATGTCAGTTCCATGCAACTGTCTAGGTCATCGATGCTAGTTATCCTACTGACATCAGTCTCCACCTTCCCAACACCACTGACTTCTCTGGTCTACACATGACCGACGTCGGCACCTGTCTATTCGACGTTGATTACCCTTGACTGATGCTGGTACTTGTGTATGCCTGTGAGTGATGACTTTTTACCTGCAAGCTCTCCATAGATCAAAACCTTGTCTAAACCACCCTACTCAGAGATGTCCAGCCCCATCCACTAATCTCTATCTATCATCTCCTCCAAGAACACCAAGGCTTTCTAGTTCTTAAGTTTATCAAATACATCAGTCTTCTTTCCTGCAATAAACACAATCCTTTCTTGTAGCAACCCACTGCTCACAGAAATCTTAGTCTATGCTCTCCGAAGCTGATTTCTTCCCTTTTAATTTAAGAACATCCATTCCCTTCTCACTTATGTGACCAAGCCTACAAAGCCACACCTGTGCAACAGAAGTGGAAACAGTAATACAAGCAAGTAGATAAAGAGTACCTAGTTTCTTACCACATGCTAATTCAAGTGCATCCAATGTGAGAGTTCTTGTGCATCTCTCATCACCCAACTTTCTTGAAGCAATTAGCTACATCTTCAAGACTGGGACTTGCATGACCTTCTTCAACACCCATGTGTTGGCCACCTGCAATTTTAGCATCACTTTCCCTTTGCCAATACTATGACAAGGCTCACCAACCCCTCTACTTGGGGTTGCATGGAAAGAGGCAATAAAATATATTAACCAAGATTCAACTTTATCTAAGAAACATCCTAGAGCATCTTATGCAACAACACCTACAACATCTACATCTTCAGTTCCTTCATGCTGATCTGTTACCAACCAACAATATTTCTTTACCTGCTCTTTCTTTCCATAACACCGTAATTGACCATTCATGCTATTCAATTTCTCCATTCTTAGTGTACTTTCTTCTACCATTATTATACTCCTACTCAATTAGAAACCCCTAAGAGTGACCTGTAACCAAACACAAACCTGCTCCCTACAACCTTAGCTCTGATACCAACTGTTAGGAACCCAAGGAAGCACCATTGACTACCATATACAAGCAACTGAATATACGAAACTAATCAGAAGAAATAAGTAACTAGAATCATAAACAACACAAAATATGAGAGACAATACACAACTTGTATTAATACTCTTCCAAAAAAGAATTACAACAAAGAGACGTCAAACTCTTCCACCTTATAGGTTTGCCACACCAAGTGTTCAGTAATTCACCGTCAAGAGTTATCTCTCTCTTACGGTCCCAACACACAACTCAAACACAGAGTTGGTGTTCACCTCCAACCAGTCAATATCCACTACTGACAGTACACAAGTGCTCCACGCACTCCAAGTACTCAATGTACTCCAAGTAGATCTCCCATGAACTTGCAACAACCTGCAACTCAAATGATCTTACTTATGGAAGGAACTTCCTTGCCTTCCTCTCTTGCTCTCTGATGTGTTACTATCACCTTTGATCCTGCTGTCACCTGCATATCTCCTTTGAACTCACACACACACACACACACCATGTAGATCTCTCTACACCCTGAAGAATCCTTGTCCTTGCCTCACCAAGTCCTTATGATTCTCCAAACTAGTACCCCGATGGATCTTCTCCCTGATCTAGCATACTTGTAGACCAACCTGATCATACACACTCAGCACCCCTATGGAAGTAGGACGAACACCCTTGCTCTCTTCACACACAGAAGGAGCTAACTTTTCTCAACTCAAACTAGCACAAATTACAATATAGCCCATGAGTCTATTATATAGATCTCATGCAAACAATAATTAGACACCTAATTACAATAATTAGATCCATATCTCAAGACTGAAATTAGCCTTCTAACATGAAAACAATTGGTTCATTAACTGACTATCCATGAACAAGCAATTTTGGAACCGTACAGGTGATCGATGTCGGTCCCTATCTGCCTGGAGATGACCGACATCAGCCGATCCTTGACCGATGTCAGTTGCATGCTATCTACTCCTGACCAACATCAGTTGGCCTGACTGACATTGATGTCTATGACACTTTAGCACCCTCCTTCCCTATTTGCATTAGTGAAGCTTTTAGCTCCATAACCTAAAAATCTCTCACTTAAAGATAAACAACTACACTGTACCTGTACCTGTACACTATCTAATCTATTTCCTGGCTTGTACCCCTCTTCAAGCTCAACCCTGAAGACCAACCACCACACATCTTGTGGTGCAATACCTATCATCCAAGTAACCTACCACATCTAAAGTACTTAACCCTGCATAGCATGAATCCCTACTGCTGATCCTTCTCAAATACCTGAGAACCCACTAAACTACCCTCTAGTGCTTCCTTCCTGGATTGACTACAAACTTTCTGATAGCACCCACTACTTGGGCAAACTCAGGTCTATACCAGACCTCATGTGATTTTAGACACTGAACTGTCTAGCCCTTCGTGTGCTCTAGTTCTACATCTTCTGTATTGAACCTCGCCAACACCTGATTCACATTAGTTCACACTGGAGACAAAATCAACTTGTGATCTTCCATGTCTCTCATGCCAAAGAATTTTGCTACTCCAAATTCCTCATGACATGCCACTAAACTAACCTTACCCTTAGCTTAGCAAAACCCTGTATGTATAAACCTATAACTAGTATACCATCCACATGCAGTAACAGGATAATGTAGCTATCATCATCCACCTAGTAAGACAAACACAATGGTTACACTGACACTGACTAAAGCCCTGCTTTGTCGTCCACCTATCAAAACTTGTACCACTGTCCTACAGCTTCCTCAAGACTATATAACTTGGCCTTCTGTCTCATGTGTCCATTCTCTCTATTCTTTAACTAAGGTATCCATTCATCTTTTAGTGCTTTAATACTAGCTAACAAACCTATCAAATCTCCTATTTGGTTTTGCATCCTGTTCATGCCATGCTCCCACTGTTTCCTGGATCCTTCCTGCTCTGCAGTGAGTAATGAGTATAAAGAAGAGGAACAATGAATTTGAGGCTTACTTACCCTTTCAATCCTCCATATGGGCATTTGAGACTCCTTGATAGCTTCCTATCTGCCCAAAATCTATCTCAATGACTGACCTTGGTCTCTACATCCGACCGACGTCAGTTCCATGCAACTATCTAGGTCACTGACGCTAGTTATCCTATCGATGTCAGTCTCCACCTACCCAACACCATCGAGTTCTTTTGTCTACACATGACCAATGTTGGCACCTATCTATTCGACATCGATTACCCTTGATCGATGATAGTACCTGTGTATGCCTGTGAGTGATGAATTTTTACCCGTGAGCTCTCCATGGATCAAAACCCTGTCCAAACCACCTTACTCAGAGATGTCCAACCCCATCCACTGATCTCTATTCATCATCTCCTCCAAGAACACCAAGGCTTTCCAGTTCTTATGTTTATCAAATACATCGGTCTTCCTTTTCTTGTAATAAACACAATCTTTTCTTGTAGAAACCCACTGCTCATAGAAATCTCAGTCTATGCTCTCTAAAGTTGATTTCTTCCCTTTTGACTTAAGAACATCCATTCCATTCTCACTTATGTGACCAAGCCTATAAATCCACACTTGTGTAATAGAAGTGGAAATAATAATACAAGTAAGTAGATAAAGAGTACCTGCTTTCTTACCACATGCTAATTCAAGTGCATCCGCTGTGAGAGTTCTTGTGCATCTCTCATCACCCAACTTTCCTGAAGCAATTAGCCACATCTTTAAGACTGGGACCTGCATGACCTTCTTCAACACCCATGTGTTGGCCGCCTACAATTTCAACATCACTTCCCCTTTGCCAATACTATGACAAGGCTCACCAATCCCTCTACTTGGGGTTGCATGGAAAGAGGCAACAAAATATATTAACCAAGATTCAACTTTATCCAAAAAACATCCCAGAGCATCTTGTGCAACAACACCTGCAACATCTACATCTTCAGTTCCTTCATGTTGATCTGCTACCAACCAACAATATTTCTTTACCTGCTCTTTCTTTTCATAACACCGTAATTGACCATCGTGCTATTCAGTTTCTCCATTCTTAGTGTACTTTCTTCTACCATTACTATACTCCTACTCAATTAGAAACCCCTGAGAGTGACCTGTAACCAAACACAAACCTACTCCCTACAACCTTAGCTCTGATACCAACTGTTAGGAAGCCAAGGAAGCACCATTGATTACCATATACAAGCAACTGAATATGTGAAACTAACCAGAAGAAATAAGTAACTAGAATCAGAAACAACACAAAATATGAGAGAAAATACACAACTTGTATTAATACTCTTCCAAAAAAGAATTACAATAAAGAGATGCCACACTCTTCCACCTTACAGGTTTGCCAATCCAAGTATTTAGTAATTCACCTTCAAGAGTTATCTCTCTCTTACAGTCCCAACACACAACTCAAACACAGAGTTGGTGTTCACCTCCAACCAGTCAATATCCACTACTGCCAATACACAAGTGCTCCATGCACTCCACAAGTGCTCCATGCACTCCAAGTACTCAATGTACTCCAAGTAGATCTCCCATGAACTTGTAATAACCTGCAACTCAAATGATCTTACTTATGGAAGGAACTTCCTTGCCTTCCTCTCTTGCTCTCTGATGTGTTACTATCACCTTTGATCCTGCTGTCACCTGCATATCTCCTTTGAACTCACACACACACACACACCATGTAGATCTCTCTACACCCTGAAGAATCCTTGTCCTTGCCTCACCAAGTCCTTATGATTCTCCAAACTAGTACCCCGATGGATCTTCTCCCTGATCTAGCATACTTGTAGACCAACCTGATCATACACACTCAGCACCCCTATGGAAGTAGGACGAACACCCTTTCTCTCTTCACACACAGAAGGAGCTAACTTTTCTCAACTCAAACTAGCACAAATTACAATATAGCCCATGAGTCTATTATATAGATCTCATGCAAACAATAATTAGACACCTAATTACAATAATTAGATCCGCATCTCAAGACTAAAATTACCCTTCCAACATGCAAACAATGGGTTTGTTAACTAACTATCTGTGAACAAGTAATTATGGAACTGCATAGGTGACTAACATTGGTCCCTGTCTGCCTGGAGATGACTGATGCTGGCCGATCCCTGACTGACATTGGTTGCTTCTTGTCTACTCTTGACCGACGTTGATTGGCTTGACCAACGTCGGTGTCTGTGACACTTCAGCACCCTCCTTCCCTATTTGCATCAGTGAAGCTTTTAGCTCCACAATCTAACAATTGAATCATTTGAATGGTAGTTTTGCCTTATACTTGCCTAACCCTATTTTCAATTTCCTTGTAAACAAAGCTATTAGTTGATTTTCATCAATATCAAATTTGTCATCCTCCTTGAGTTTCTTACCTTAGAAATTATTCTTTAGATTAATTTCTATCTTTAATGATTATTCCTTCTTTGGTGGTATATCATCATTTACTCTCATCTTATAGGTAGTAAGGATACCATGAAATTCATCTATATTCAACTGAGTAATATCATGAATATATTCTACAATAGATACATTAGAATCAAACTTGAGAGAGAGAGAGAGACCTTAATACCTTTTAAACTACAATAGCTTCTTTAAGATTCTCTCCAAGACCTCTGATGATGTTCACAATCTCATCAACTCTCTACAGAAAGGAAGCCACAAAATCTTCTTCCTTCATCTTAAGACTCTCAAATTATCTTTGGTGAGTCTACAAATTTTCCAACTTAACCTTTAAATCTCCTTCATAATAGTCTTCAATTTATACCACATTTATTTGGAAGATATGCAATAGATTACCTTAGTATATTTAGTCTTTGAAAGACCACAAGTGATAACATTCATTACCTTAGAATTATTCTCAAATAACTTCTTATCTACAACACTAGATATTGGATTAGTAGGTGTAGAATAACCATCCACAACAAATTTCCAATTATAAAACCTTAGGGACATGATGTATGTCCTCATATTCACACTCCAAAAATCATAATTGGATCCATTAAACATTGATGCTTTCTTAGTGGAAAAACCTCCTTGTATTGATGGCTACCCATATTGTACCTTAGATCTCCTTCAAGATGTCAAGCCTTTACTAAAGGACTTGCTTTGATACCAATTTTTAGAGGTAGAAACCACTAAGAGGGGGTGAATCAATGGTGGAAAATAATCTAATTCAATTTCCAAACCCTTCAAACACTTAAGCATTCAATACAACCAGTCATGAAACATTCAAGATGTTTATAGCAATGATCAATAGATAATGGCAAGATCACATACACATAACACAAGATATATGTGTGAAACCCTCTTAAGGAATAAAACCCACTCTAAATCCTAAAAATAGATGAACTACTTATCCTATAAGGTAATCAAAAACATGATAATGGTCAAGTCCTTATGACCTAAATTGAGTGAAACACATATTTCACAAGGATCACCGGCTCTTAGGATGATCAAGTCCTTTTGACAATATTTAGTGAAATAACTATTTCATAAGGAATACCTGCCCCTAAAATGATTAAGTCCTTCTGACCACCTGTTAGTCAAGTACTTCTAACCTAGATGTTGAGAACCCTTCCAACACCTATGAAATTAACATCTCCTAGTCACTAATTTCTTACCAATCTAATGGATATATAATGTATATCATCTCTATTAAACACTGCACACTACACAATCCACATTTTGATCTACCTCTTAAATCAACCACCAAGTTCACACATACATCATCTATCCTTTGCTCATCCTTAATCTTCAAACCTACAAGAGCATTGTTCTAACATCATAAATGTGACCTACAGGTCATACACATATTCATAAACCTACTATACCATCCATTGGGCACCCACCCTTTCTTATTTCCTTTGCTCTACAACTATCACACACACCTCTTCTCTCAAGTCTCACACTTCTATACAAAAATCCTTGAAACTATCACATTTAGTTTCACATTTTATAGAGTATTCATTATTATTATGATCATAAACTTCCTTTTCAGCCACAACACATGCCTTCACCCTTAAGGCATATAAAAAGGGTCACCTTTAATCAAAACCTTCTTTCAAATAGGCCTAAGTCACCTTTTTATGTCCTATGAAGACCCACTCACCTATTTGACACTTCTCCAAGAAAACTAAGAACATAAGAAAACTTTAAAATACATGGACCCATGCCACATAATTTATAGGTCATCCTTAAGTGATAAAAACTATCATAACACCCTTATGTTAAAGCTCACCTCACTCAAACAACATTCTATGCACATAGTCACTATGAATGAACACACAGTCACCTTCAAATGCTTTGATCATAATGAATATGATTTCTCAAAGATTAATAATCCAAATAGAGGGTCCTCATAAAGTCTAAAACACTCTCTAATAGTTATCTCATCTTGAAACATTGAAATACCATCAATCAAAACTCTATTACCCTTCATGGGTTACTTGCAGAGTATGAACAAACACACAATCAACTTATAAACATTTGTTCATATAAAATATGTATTGGTAAAAACTCCAAATATCATATATATCATCTTTAGATATTTTAAAACACTATCTAATAGCTAAGTCCCCTTGAAACATCCAATTACCAATATAATAAGTCAAAATATCCTTCTCAGGTCACTTACAGACCATGGTCAAACACATAGTCAACTTTGGATCTCACTAGCATTTATTATACACAAATTAAAAATTATAACTAGGTTATTTGGATGCATCTTGAATACCTCTATAACTTTTATTTTTACACTATGATCAAATTCATCCTGGATCAAAAGATATATCTCAAATACTAAGCACTGGTTCTCCTTCACAAATTTGAATATTTGAATTCCAACGGTTATTGAGAAAATATTAAACTTAGAACACTTGTCATCATCTTGATACTTCATGAAAATTTGAAACAAATTCACTCCATCTATCTTTAGAGATTAACTAAGTCTTTATCTTGTAGCGCTTACCATTGATATAATCTCAGAACCCCCAAGATTATGATACTTGGCACCCTTGTGTGCCTTCTAAGCACTTTACTAAAAATACCTTTCACTTGTGACACTTGGTAGTATTAATTTAATTTTTTACTCTTTGACTTCTCCTAAACTATTGATCTTTGTTAGTGTAAACCACTTCTCACCATTGATCTTCTATCAGACTAGTGAGCTTGTGACACTTGTCTCTAGTGTGTGAAACCTTTGACAAGTTGCCTTCATATGCTACATTGATCTCAATATGTATGATTAATCACTCAAAATTGATATTATAGACCAATTACCTTATAATTCAACATGATTTAACTTTATGGTCTTTGGCCCATCACAATATGCAAGTGCAACTTTGAGGACTTATATCTCGAGCTAGAAATCACTTCAAAACTCTAAATTTTTAGGTTAAATTTTTGGATTATAGACAACATATCCTTTTAAAATTATGGCCATTGTTTAATTTATTCATACCTAAATTAATTGGACAAACATACTAGTTCATACATATCTCCATGATGTGCAGTGATGGTTTGGCTAAGTATGGGAACCTCTGTAATCTGCTTGGAAAGACAACTTTAAACCTTAATAAATTTTCTTGTGATCAATATCATGACATAAAACTTAGACCATAACAAATTGGTACTAATATGATCAAAATCTTATGATTAAATCCCCCTTACTAATCTATATGTGGCAATGGTGGCATCAATAAACTATAGACTTAAATTTTTCTACCACTAGACCCAAAATATCTAAATGAGAACTATGAACTACCAGATGAAATCCACTCATGCACACAAGAGTTAAAAGAATATAAAACCTCTTATGTGACCTCTTTCATAGACTTAGATCACTATAATAATCCATAAACATCCTTAACCATGCTAAAATTGAGGATCAACCAAGCCTACTTCAAGTATACTAGGACAGGCACATTGCACACTTTGTCATTGATATTTAGACTATCAAGATACTACATCCACTCATTTGGGCACCTCCATGACATCAATGACAACTCTCCAATAATAGGATTATCATGACAAATGATAGGCATCACATAATTTGAGTACATATCCCATGAATTTTTCCAAATTTGAGATGGATGGATTAAATGAGGAATGGTAGGAAGAGTGGGCAAAGGGACAATTATTTCTTGAGAAGGTAGGAACCTTTGGACTTTGAATGGAATAGGTGTAAAATTGGTAGTATGGATGGGTCATGAGGAATCTAAGGAATTGGTTTTAAACTTGGTATCTCTATGAACTACTCTTTAGGGGAGGAAGCTATGAAATTGGGAACTTTCATTATATTAGATTCCTCTTGATGTACTTGTTATTGTACTTATATCTCAGCCTCTATCTCAACTTCCTCTTTAAATTCATCTATATTTGCATCTTGAAGGACTGAAACATGTTCAACCTTGCCCATTGGTGTCCAAATTATGATATCCTCTTCTAACTCTGATTATTCATCATCATTAGTTATGCGTTCAACATGGATTTCACTGCTTACCTCTTCAAGAAGTAGCAAATGATATTCTTAGGATGACTCCAAGAGAGATGCGATATATGTGACACCTCCTTGGTTTAACTATTTATCTTCTATAGTCATGCCCTCCTCATTATTTTACATACTACTCTAGAAGAATTTCCAAGATGGAAATGACTTAGACTCTTGATAAGGGGAGGGTGGGGATTGAATGACTATGGATTTACTTGACTGCATGACTTGACTCTAGGATGAAAACTTGGGATTATGATATTCTTGCATAGTGTGTATTTTGGATTAAGGAATGGAAGGAGGCATGTATAGTTTATGTGATGTTGGCTTGGATCTACCAATGTTTGGTATAAATGTTTATCTATAGCTTCAATTTGCCTAATAAGGGAGGCTTAAAAATCAGACCTTGATTACTCATGATGGCTATCTCTTTCAACACAAACTTGCCTTTCCTCTTAGACTCTCTTTTGGATAGAATTCCATGAAGGGAAGGTTGAGAGGAGTTAGTGAGAATTATGATGGCTTTGAAACTGATGTGGTGAGGGCTTATGAGTAGTGAGGGGAAGCTCAACATGAGGTTGACATGGAGTGAATGATGGAAGGTAGGGTGGGTGATGGGGTGTTTGATGTTATTCATGGGCTCCCAACTTCTCCTCAATCTTAGAGATGAGTCCATCTATGTCAATAATATCTCTACTATTTCTATAATAGCCTCTTTTAATGAAATACATCCACTCCTCCTTTTCCTACTGTACTAAAGTCCTACCCCCCTAATGACATGCTTTCGAATTTTTTGCCCATATCCCTTCAACATATCAATGTTTATCATATTTTTTTGTTGTTCCAATAGATATTTTTAAAGAATATATATATAATGGGTTGGGGTATGTGTAGGATATTTAGGAATGTCATGTTACTACCATGACTTATCAGGAGGATCATCATAGGATTGGTATGAGTCACCATACTACTAGTAAGGCTCTATATAAGGTTAGTGATTCTCATCATAAGGTTAAAAGAGATCATGGTAGGGCTGATATGGGTCATGGGGATCACATTGTAACTATTGATAAAGAGGTGAATGATAGAGGTATTCACGATAGCTATTCATATCAACCTCATATGTCAAATGAGATGTAATAACTGATTAAAATATTTAATGAGACATACCTGGGTTGCTTACAACTAGAAGATTTGATTTGGAGTCACCATTGGTGCTAACTTTATTGCTTACAAAAGTTTATTAGAGGAAAGACACACCAACAATCTTTCCACTCTTTGGATCTTTATCCCATCGAGTGTGATAGAAATTTTGGAGACCTAAATTACACTCTAACTAAGCAAAATATTGTTCAAGTCCCCTACTCAAATCTAGTCTAACATGGTAATGAACCTAGGATATAGATTACCTAATCTTGGGTTAGACCTCTAGGATTTTTAATGAGGCTAGCTCCTATGATGTATTACTTAGATCATTTACACTAAAAACTACTAATTTATAGGGGAAAAGGGAGAGAAATATAATTAAAAGGGAAATCTAAGATAATATTGGTGATGCACCTAAATTTATTGCTCATCCACTCCATTTGAACTTATAAAAAACACTAATGAGATAAGAAAAAGACTAAACCTACAACTCCAAATATCTGTTATGCATCAGTATTTCATGTAGAGGTTCACCAAGTGATCAAAACTTGAGGGAAGTGATGGAGAGGCCTAATTAAAGGCACTAACCAGTCAATGTATCCACATGATACCTTTAATTAAATGACATTAAACACTTAACATGACCTACATAATGAGATAACTAGTAGCTAGGTGAGATCATGACTTGACAAGGAATAAAATTATACCATATATGCAAATCAAACTAACATTAACACACTATACTAGAATAATGAAATATGAAATAATCATCCATTTATCTAAAGAGGTTACAAAGTTCAAAATTGGTAGAGTCTAGTCATGACCAAGAGAGGGATTCATTTCAAGGCTTAGAATCCTCTATTTATAGTAGAAGGGAATGAGAAAGATGGGGAACATGCATGCAATAATCAATAAATGGGGTCTAATTACTTTGATGGAGTCTCAACCACCTTTATTAAATTCTCCACCATATTTTGATCAAATTAGGACATAATCCATCATAAATGGATCAAATTTTTTCTATCCCAATAACCCCTAAGCTCTTTCATTGGATGAGAAATATGTTATATGATAATAATTTTATTAGGATGACAGGTCATACTCTTTCTAAGAAATAACAATATTTTAGTTTCTAAGAATGCATTGAATTCTCTAACTAAACTTTTTAACCACTAGATCTCCATCTTGGGACTATACACCATCTTATTCTTGGATTGTTTATAAGGACAAGATCTTTATGTTCAACAACCTGATTGAACCATGATTATGTCTACTTTAGGTAGCTGAATGTTCCTACTAGATTTTCAATGATATGATTATCATATTTATGCATTGGCATGTTATTTACTATAATAACTAAACACATATCTACTATATATGAAAACCAATCCCATTTATTGGTTTTCATACAATCATCATATCTGCTTGGGTGCATTTATGCTACTTGAACAACCTAGTAGCCCACTTTTGATCCTTAATAGACCCAAAAGATCTATTTTAACTTTGTAAAGATCTAATGGTGAAATTTGATCCTATAATATCTTATCTATCTCAACTTGGATCATTTTTCAACCTCCAATAAAATTTTCATAACTTTGACCTTTAATATTGGCCATTAATATTAATATGGGCATTTAAGATTATAACACATTCAACCTTCATCATTGACCATTAATCTATGATTGATATTAGATGAGCACCATTAGATCTTCTTTGTTGTGCACCATTGATCTTATTTGCATGGATTAAATGCTCTTCATTGATATTATACCAGTCTAACATGCTTAAGATACTTGTCACCCTCTCATTAGTCTTTAAGATCCTCTTACTTTTTAACCTTAACCTTACCATTAGATCTAATTTGTATGATTGCACATGCTTCATTGATCTTCATGGACCCACTAGCCTTGTTAGTTGATGTTTTCTATTATATTTAATCTTAGTTCCCAAGATTTGGACACTTGTTAGTCCCTCACTTGATTTGAATATCCTTTGACTTTTTGATTTGATGCTCATCATTGATCTCTTTGGTATAATTAAATGCATGTTATTAGATCTTCCTGGACCCACTATCCTTGTTAGTTGATGCTTGCCATTAGATATTCTACCTGAGCTCCCAAGATATTGATACCTTTCATCTCCATGTTCAACCTAGGAACAATTGAATTTAAATGGCTATTTGTCATAGTTTAATTTTGATGTCTATGTGAATGTCTCTTTTTGTTTGTTCAAATTTAAACACTTGTAACTTGAGATAGAAAAGACATCAAGATATTAAATTTGAATAGGATTATCTTGGCACTAAAAACATCATGTCTATGTGGTTTTTTGGCTTTGACTAATTCCCTAAGTGTATTAATTAAATATACATTCAAGTCAACCCATTTTTTTTGCATGATGTACCATGATGATCTGGTCCTTCAAAGCTTGTACAAGTTATTTGATCATTCACTTAATTATGAACTTTTCTCATTTGTTCAATTTAGGAAAAATATTGGTATGTGGGACAAAATTAGCCAACAAAAACATTGGTGGGTTGGAATATGCTAAGGACTGTGAAATTTATATTGAAGTAGATTGAATGTTGCTTCCAAGTTATACCAACTAGGTCAACTTAATTTAGTGATTTCATATTTGCTAATGCTTTTTAAGATGATTGAGTTGACCTAATTGACTTGGAAGCTGTCTAGAACACTAAATCAACCTACATGACTTAATTTACTATTCTAGAGTTGAATACGAGACTAAGTCAACCTATTCAACATAATTTATTGTTTGGAGTTGAATACAAGTACTATTTCAATTTGATTTATCTAGTAACCTATATTTGATTGAGACCTACACATAAATAATAGTCATTTTGATATGACTATGTGTTAAACCTGTACACAAAAGTTAGAACTATATCAACCTAGTTGACCTAGTATTACAAATATAGAAAAATAATAAAATGATAAAAATTAAAAGTGTGAAAGAAAACTTGTAAGGGTTAGATTCATGTTAGGTTCACTACAATGTATGCAATGAGAAATATATCAGATCTACAAATAAATACTATCTCTGAGAAGATAGGTCCTACTTACCCTTCTAATTGGGGATACATTAGATAATTAGGAACATGACCAATATGGATCTACTAGATCAAATTAAGTTATCTCTTAACACAATAATATTAATAGGGAGGGTTACAAATACTCCAGTCAAGAAAAACTATGCAATAAACCTAACTAGGTCATATTTTTTCATATTCACTAAACTAATAACAAGTAAATCAAAGTCTAATCTACTACTCACCAAAGCTTGTGGAACAACAAGGGGGTTAGTAAACATAAAATCAAACATACATAAGAGAATCCTAATTAATCTATGTATAGGTAAAACCCTAATACATGTAGAGAGAGAATATTATTCAAAATCCAGTACTTATGCTACTTCTATCTACTAAAGAGAGGAGTAAATCTAGAGATACTTACCTAGAAGATGAATACGTCAATAATCAATCTCTCCCTTGGCAAAAGGTGATTTATAAAAGGTTATTGTGGTTTTTAAGGATCATTAATAAAGGCTAAATCATCTAATAATTCTCCACAAGACTAGATTATTCTCCAAGTATAAACCCTTAGCTAAGACTCCTCGAGTAGAATGGTGGAAGAGTAGACTATAAAGAAGTGCAAATGAATAATAAATATTGTATACATTTAAATAATGAAAAATGGATGTGTTTATATAGGTAGATCTAACCCTAATCCCTTTTGAAATTTTTATCTGACATGGTCAAATTGGTCAACCTAGTATCATTATTGAAAAAAACTCACTAAGTCATAAATTAGGTTGGCTAGGGGCTGACCTAGACCCTAAATAAGTTTTGTCAATAAGAGTACAAGGTTGAGACAACTGACATAGTCATATAAACTGTCAAAAAGGGTTTTAGGTTAGGAAAATGGTTATTAAAGGTGTCAAATGACTAGAGGAGTGTGAAAAAGAGGAGGCAAAGATTAGGAGAATGGTTTTGGGATCTAGTTAGATTGGTAACAAGTGGTAATAAGGGGAAAAAATACTATGAAGCACTAATAGTCTACCCATAACTTTCCTAATGCACCCTTTAAGGCATGCACTCAGAGAGATTGAGACTTGATGGGTTCTTGCAAGATAGAAAGCATCAATAATTGATAAAGTCTAAAAATATTATGTGTATACGCTTTGTGATTTAGGTCTCATCATTCTCACCACTAGCCTCCAACCAACCTTAAGCTTATTTTAAACTCCAATATAATTTCACAGTACCTATATTCATACTCTACTTATTTTTTGAGTTTGAAACTAAGTATTCTTTCAAATAATCCTGTAGGTGGATTTTGGGGTATTGACTATATATTGGGTTTTAAAACTAGTCTCTTTGTTTGCCATTAATGCTTGAAGATACCCAAACCATAAGGAACTCAATCCAAATTTTATAAGTTTCATCTATTTCTTGTGACCCTTTCAAGACAACTTGTCACTTGATCTCAAGTATAGGGTACTTGTAGGTGGTTTTTTAGGCTGTCAAGTTAGTCTACTTAACTTTTAACAATATTTTGATTGTATAATTCACTTTATTGTTTTTAAAGGGTTATGAAACTATTTGTCTGCACTAATGTTAAACTCTCCAAGTTAAATAATTTATTTTTGCTTGATTTGTGTTGGAAAGATGTTGACTTTGGTTCCAAATAAAGACTTACATGCTTGAGGCCTATAGGTCTTTACTTGACTATCTAGGCTGCAAGGAGCCACTTTCTTAAGTTCTTAAACCTCTTTTAACACTTCCAAATTAACACACCTTATCACTATTTTAAGGAATTATAGGGTCTATAACAAAGACTTATGTCACCTTAAACCTACCTTATAGGTTTGTGATAACCTATAAGTGTCTTAAGACTGTCAACTCAATCCATTGTCCTTCATTGGACTATGTAATCACCTAGGTTTTATTTGATTATCTGTGGCCTATTTCATCTATCATGGGGTTAGGTCTCTAAGATTTAACTTTTTATAATGTTTATTTGAGGTTAACCTTGGTCCCTAATGGGGACCTACAAGATTAAGGCCTATAGATCTCATTTACTTGATTTAGGGATAATAAAATCCACTCTTTTGAGTTCTTAAGCTCTTCAAACTATTCAAACTACTATGTATCTTCCTTGTTACTCCTTGAAGGCTCACATAGCTTCTAATCATGCATCAATTCATCTTACATTCTTATACGAATTACATACAATCCTCTTATGCATAATCCTTATGAGTAGAGAATTAGAGTATCTAGTTAGTTGGAAACAACTTGGTGATTGTAGTGAGTTGTTTATAGACCATTGAATATATGAATATATGGATTAGGATTCTACATGACACCTGATCATCTCCCATCTCTCCTTACATTTTGTACAACATGCAATTAAAGGAAAAAACCATGAATCTTATTGAAAAGTGTGCATATGGGATCTTCTTGATCTTTATATACTTAAAATGGTGTAATATCATCCCAAAACTATATTCCATGATGTATCACTAGTATTTGAGATAAGATAATAGTCAAACATTCATTAAACTATTTAAACATAAACTATGTTCCTAAAAGTAAGTACACTTGAAGAATATGAACCAAAACACATATGAGTCAAAATAATAATGAATTACATAAAAATAATTGAGATACCATGAGTGAAAAATTAATATAAACCTTTGAGGATGACTACCTTGAAAAGGAAATAAGAACTTGTAGCAGGATTGTCTAAAATAACTTATTTATCAAGACATTCTTATTCCAAGTAAAATCAACTCATATAGATGAATTTTATGATGAAAATACCATAAAAAATAAATACATAACCTCTAAAAATCACCTTCAAATCATTCTTCTCCATATATTTATGAGCTAGAGAGATAGGTGCAAGAACAAACCCTTCTCACATGGATAGGCCATAGTGACCTATTGTCACTCTTAGTGACTATTCATAAATAAGAGGCCAAAAATATAAAAAAAATTACAGTTATTTAAATCTTACTTAGACTCATAAAAATGGCAAAAATTTTAGATCTCTCTCTCTCTCTCTCTCTCTCTCTCTCTCTCTCTCTCTCTCTCTCTCTCTCTCTCTCTCTCTCTCTCTCTCTCTCTCTCTCTCTCTCTCTCTCTCTCTCTCTCTCTCTCTCTCGGCCATATTGGGCAAAGACCAATGACCCTTTTAGAATTGCTAAGGAGGCTGATATGGGAGATAAACTAGTTTTCTTCATTTTAAGACCTAAAACCTCTTAAAAATATTTTTTTTGACATTTTAATGGAAAAATGAGTTCTTGAATATTCTTGAATATTAATTTTACCTTGAATAACTACATGGATGGTCTCAAAATAGGCCTTTTGGTACTATGATTGCTAGAATCACATGAGAAGTCTGATGAAAATTATGTAAAATGTATCATTAGATCATTTAAATATTTAAAAAGTACACATGTCTTAAAAATAATAATTTCAAGTGGTATGGGTGATAATTTGACCTGTTAGGTCAAAATTGTCAACAATAACATGGTCCCTTGGATAATATCACACTAGATTGGTGTCCTCTATGTTGTACTAGTGTTGTTTATGTTTTTTTAATGCCAAATTGAATTTTATCTCTATCTAACTATTTTAAACTATGTTTTATTGATTATAAACTCTATAATTTGTGTCTATGTGCTGAAAACTATATTCTAAGTGCACTCAGATGGTTTGATCTCAATGACAAACACCTATGAATGCCCCTTATTTCGGGGGGAGTTGTTCCTCAAAATAAAATATCTAAAACATGTGTTCAAGGCTAAGAACATATTATATCTACATGATAAACTTATATAATATGTATATATGACATCAAAATGTAAACTAGATTAAACATAAGTTGGTAATGTATGATGTATGTTATATTTAACATTCACAAAGTTGTCAAGATATATATATATATATATATATATATATATATATATATATATAACAATGTAAGCATGTATATGAGTATAAAATCTAGATATAATATGTGTAATTACCTATAGGGATGGGGCATGATGTTTATCAAGGAACCCAAGGAGGAAGGGGTGATGCATGAGATCCCTCATGTCATCAAAAACTAAGTGCGAGAGAAATAAGCGAGAAATAAGTGTCATGGCCATGAATCATACATGAAAGCATACATACAATACACATGAGGGACAAAAAGTAGGCCAATGGGCCAAAATAAAAGGGACATGTTCATATGTCACTAAATCTAAGAAATAAATACATATAAGGACATGTTCAAATGTCCACATACACAAATAGTAAATAGGTTGGCTTAGAGCCACATAAAAAGACGTGTTCAAATGTGTGCATACATAATCAATAAGGAACACACAAGTACATGGGCATATGTACAAATCATACATACAATTAAAGGAGGTGGTTTAGAGATATATAACAATGGCATAATCAAATGCCATAAAATAGATGTATAAATAGGGAGACACAATCAAATCTAAACTATTAAAGCTAGAGATGAAAGTATGCATAAACGTGTGATACAAATCCATATAAGATAAAATATGTACATAAACTAAGTCCATATTAGTATTAATTAGAAAAAAATAGTGTAATATATAATGATATAACCTGGTAAAGCAAAAGCAGTGTAGAGGATGCCCTCAATGGAAGAATGCATCAATGTTTGATCTATGTATCTATGTATATGCCCCCAATGGGTAGATAGTAAAAACTCTAGATTGGTGTGATGTATATGAGTCCTATAATTATCTACACAAACTCAATAATAATAAGTTAGGCATGTATGTATGATAAAACCAAATTCAACTAACATAGATAACAAAAGTAGTGCTTTGAAAATATAAGGAATGTAAACATGAAAATGCATATAATCTAATTTTTATATATTTTATGAACAAATATTTGAATGTTTTTGTATTTGGAAAATATTATAGTATTTTTTTGTTTTTTTAGTATATAATATATGTACAAAAAATCATTAAAATGAAACTATATACAAGGGGAAAGGTAAGAGAAGTTATGTACAAGTAGAGAGGAACATACTATTTGATGAGTCTTGCAAGAGACTCATAATTAATGTGGATTATATAAAATAGAGGAAAAGTGATTGTGAATTATATGTGATGAGGTATATATAATATGAAAATTGGAAGTATTGAGTGATATATAGTAAAACTATATGTGGAGTAGGGATATAAATTTGGGAACTTGATTGAACTGGCCTATGAATTATGGTGTGTTTGGGAACCCATCTTGTAGAATAAATTGTAACTAGTGTGGATTATCTATATTATAAAAATTATCTATGTAGTGGTGGTGGAGAGAGAGGCATTATAAAATACACAACATGTCTTTGACATAAGGGTCTCTCTAATATAGGTATCTGTTGGAGAGTATGTGTACATGATGATGTCATAGGAGTATACCTCACCTACACTAGTACATCAACTGATGTAAGATGTGTGATAATAAAATCTATGTTGAAAAATAATAAGTTTTTGATGTATAATTGGTGGTGGAATAGATAAAGGATATTCATATGGAAGGCTCTCAATTATAGCCACTTGATTATCATGTATATACATATGACATCTATATACAATCGATGTAAAGCCTCAAAGTTTTGTATCCAAGGCATATGCAATAACATATCAAATGTTCATACACTGGGTATGACTATAAAATTTTTGGCCACATGTGTGGGCCCAACCTATAATTTTAGTATTATCTCTCTGATGGATCTTTGAACATGGCCATTGAAGCCATGAATAACTGTATTCATTTAAAACCTATCCTGATCTAAATAACCCAATTTATTTAGAAGCATGTTAGTACACATTTTGACACTTGACCCATTGTCAACCATGCCACTCTCAATAGGATGATGGTCAATGTAGGTTCATATAAAGAGTGCATATAAATATATGTCATCATCTACTATCTCTTGTTTTAAGAAACTGATGAGAGTTTGAGTTGGCACTAGAGTATGATACAAACTAATGATATTATACAAAGTGTGTGTGTCCATTGTATGATTATGATAAGATGATAGTGGTGGATATGCCTAATATGTATAATGATCAACTAAAATGTGTGATGTCTCATTAGCTATATGTCTTTAAAATAGATTTGAAAATATTTTCAATGATTTTGATTTTGTTAGTTATGATCTAAAAAACTCTATAAGAGTGTCTATGTCAATGATATTTTCTTATATTAAATCTTTTATCTTATGTTAGAAGTCAATGCATCTATTTTTTCTATGGACTAATTATTTGAACATAACTATCTACTGAGAGGGGGGTGAATCAGTAGGTTGATTAAATTAATCCTTTTCATCCTTTTAATGTAGATTAAAACATATATGTAGAGATCACACACACATAATTATATATAACACTAGATATACTATGGAAAACCCAATATGGGAAAAACCACCATGAGAACATATACTAGAATCTACTGTTCTAATCCAGCCTCATAGTCAAGAACCTTACTAGTTACAATATTTAATGTAATTGACCCTAAGGAGACACCAATATCCTAATTTAAGAATACCTACTCTAAGGAAGCACCAACTCCCTAACTGAGCACCAAATTAACTTATTTTATGGCACCCACTAATTAGATCTATATTCAAAATATGGAGCTACAACTCTAGATTACAATATTGATTCATAAATGAATCTAATTCAATTCTCTATTATAGGTTTGGTCTATAACTACTCATGCTCTACTCATCTCTCTCTTCTCTGCCCCTCTATCTATATGTCTCTATATTTATCTATTTGACATAATTCAATAACACCAACAACATTTTATTGTATCCTAGATGACATATATATAAACATTTGATATAGGTTTTGCTTCTTCTCTATGTTCACACTTGGTCTATAACACATCACACTCTTGCAAGTTTTTTGCTTCTTGAATTCATGCTCCACCACCATAATTATTTGTCTCATTACTATTTTTAGCATATAATGGGCTCTATTTTTGATTCACATGCCATATTACACAAATTTAATCAATTACAATAATCATTTTCGTTATTTGTGTTATATTTTATAGCTTACCTACATGTGCTATCACTTGACCATTGTGGTGAAAAAACCTTTGAATACTGACCATTGATATTAAATTTTGTGTCATGATTTGATGATACTCATTCAATTTGATCAAATTTAAAATGCATCTATTATATCAAGTTATGACATGTTCATGAGCTCTATTTGATCCTTTTATGCTTTTGAGGTTTAATGTTCCAAATTTAAAATGCATCCATTAGATTTTTTGATCTAATCTCTTGTGTGATATTATATCTTCAAGCTTACACAAACTTTACCTATATCTAATGTTAAACCTCAAGATATTAATATCATCTCATTTCTTCCTAAGTCTTTGTAATGAATACACTTCATCGATCTCATCAACCTAGCTCAATCTTTAACTCACCTTTGTGTAGTTAAACATTGAGAAGTTGATACCATTTAGTCCACTCACTCCATTAGATATTTATTGCATGATCACATGCTCACTATTTGATCTTCTAACAAGATCAAACTTTATCTCTAAAAATCTCCCATGAATGTGACACTTGGCATCCTCAAGTGCTTTTTTCACATTTGTTGTCATCTCCCACTATAGTGACATTTGGAATTCCCACATTAATCCTTGAATATTTGACTTTAAACCATTTCATACATTTGTTGTGAAAGCTCCATGATTTTGACACTTATCATTAACACATTTAATTAGTGGTGCCTTTGAAAAATTGACTTTGTTCCACTTCATTGGATATTCAATGTATGATTAAGTGCTAACTATTGATCGAGTTGGGACAAATCTTAAGTTAAAGACTTAGAAAATATAAATTCTTATAAAATTGATCAAGATCTTAATTACTAGGTTGAAGGGGATAGTTGCACAATGACAATAAGGACTTAATTTATAACTTAAGTAATTGGTTCCTGTCTATAGCTAGTCAACATAAAAATAGAACATGCCTATGAATGTCATGTCTTAAACCCTTAGGGTTTAACTAAGAAACCCTACAATGTTTGAGAGTTAAAATAAATAATTTTTGAGATCATTTATTCTCAACTAAACTGGAAGACCATATATTTAAGATGCTCTTGAAAAATCCATGATGGATCTTTTATTAATTACTCTTCAAGTGGTCTAGAAATGGTGTTTATAAAAGCATGACAACTTTGCACTGTGAAACTTTAGAACATGCTCTTGTCTCTATCAATCTTTCCTAATCCTTTAACATCAATGATATCCATAATTCCCCTTTTGACATCAATGACAATTATATGTACAATAATCTCCCCCTTTTGCATTGATGGAAAACTAAATGCTCTGATCTTATAATACTCTACTCTTTCTCTGGCATTTCTTGCATTAGCTTTTGATGAACTTGAGTAGAAACTGTTCATACCAAAATTTCTCCACCTTAGGCAATGGAAAATTTACCTAAACTCAACTTGGACACATGCTTCACTCTTTCCAAATTTTATAGAGAACATTTGTACTTTTTCTCCCCCTTTGACATCAATGGAAAAGGGACTCTAACTTTCCCACAATTTGTCTAAATTTTTCTCCCCCTTTATCAGATAAAGGAGTTTGTCCAAAAAATATACAACTATCAACTCATTAGAGATTTTCAAAAAATATGCATACCTGAGTTGCCTTTTCTCTTTTCTTCTAGGGATTAATAAAGCTTATATGATTCTCCCCTTAGACTCATGCCCTATCACTAGGATATAGTGTTATGTTTTAGGAGTCATCACTCCCAACTTATGTTTTAGATACTCAAATTGTTCCTTGGGAAGAGCTTTGGTGAATATGTCTTTAATTTGATCTTGTGTTGGCACATATTCCATTGTGACCTCTTGATCTAAAATATTTTCTCTTAAGAAGTGATACTTGATTGATATATGCTTAGTTTTGGAATGCATCACTAGATTATTTGATATATTAATAGCACTTGAATTGTCACAAAGAATATAAATAAGTGATTTTTACTCTACCTTGATGTCTTTTAGTGTTTTATTCATCCATAAGACTTGAGCGTAATATGTCAGTACTACAAGATACTCTACTTCTACTGTAGAAAGAGTAACTGACTCTTAATTTTTGCTTAGTCATGAAACAAGTTTTTTCCAAGGAAAAATGTACCACCACTAGTGCTTCTTCTATCATATACACCTCCTACCCAATCAAGATTTATATATGTTATCAAAATGAAATATTCACCTTTGGGATACCATAGGCCATAGTCAATTGTGATATTGATATATCTAAAGATTATTTTAACTACATTGACATGTGACTCTTTAGGAGAAAATTAAAATCTTGAAACCATTCACATTACTTACATGATATTAGGTATTGATGTAGTTAGGTATAACAAGCTACCTATCATTGATCTATACAAAGTTTGATTTGCATCAAGGGACTCATCATTTTTGCTCAACTTAGTAGTAGTTATCATGGGAGTACTTAATGGTTTGTTATCTTCCATCCCAAACTTCTTGAGTATTTCCTTATCATAATTAGTTTGGGATATAAATATCCCTTTATTAGTTTGTGTTATTTGTAGACTAAGGAAGAAAGAAAGTTATCCAAGCATAAACATCTCAAACTCATTTCACATTTGAGTATAAAAGTCTTTGCACATTATATTGTTGCTTCCACCAAAAATGATATCATCAACATAAACACCAATAATCAACATATGCTCACCTTCTGAATTAAATTATATATTGTTGTCTGCACATCCTTTATTGAATTATTATTTTTGTAGGTAGTAGTTTAATCTTGAATACCATGCTATAGGTTCATATTTTAGACCATATAGAGCTTTATTCACTCTAAATACATAATTTTATTGTTTTGACAGCTAAAAACCTTTAGGTTGTTATATGTAGACTTCTTCTTCTAGGTTCCCATTCAATAAATTAGACTTAACATCCATTTGATATACTTTGAACCTATTATAAATAGAGAATGATAAAAACATTCTTATGGATTCCAATCTAGAAACTAGAGCAAATGTTTCCTCAAAATCTATGCCCTCAACTTGTGCATACCTTTGCACACCAATCTTGCCTTATTCCTTATAACAGTTCCATCCTCATTGAGCTTGTTTCTAAAGACCCATTTTGTACCTATTATATTATTTTTTGAAGGTCTTAGAACTAATTTACAAGTTTTTTATTTTCAATTTGGATCATTTATTCTTCAATGGATTTAGTAAATTCTCATCCTTGTTGGCTTCAACATAGTTCTTGGGCTCAATTTTAGACATTAGAGAAAAACTAACTTGTTCCTTGTCCATTGTAACTATTATCTTTGTCTGAAATCCTTCATTCTTATTGCCAGTGATCTACTATACAGGATGATATTTTTGAAAAAATCTTGTAAGTGACTTTATTTTTACTTCCTCATGCTCTTCATTAGCTGCTTATTCTTCAAAATCTGATTCTTTAATATAAATTTCTATATCAGGTTTAACTTGTTTAAAGCCTTATTCAACCTTGACTTTGATGTTCTCTACAATATTTTCTATCCTTTTGTTGTAAAATATGTAGGATTTTCTTTGGGTGGAATAACCAATAAATATTCCTTCATCACATATTGATTCAAAGCTTACCAATTTATCTTCTTTTCTCCTGATGTAACATTTGCTTTCAAACACTCTGAAATACTTAATAGAGGAAGATTTTCCATACCATAGTTCATAGGGAGTTATCACTATTTACCCTCATTTGAACTCTACCCAAGATATATATTATTGTTTGGAATACTTCTATCTAGTATCCATTAGGTAAGTTGGCCTCTTTTAGCATTATTCTAGCCATCTCCTTGACTATCCTATTCTTTCTTTCAATAACTCCATTCTGCTGTGGAGTCCTTACTTTAGAGTAATGTATTTTGATTTCATGCTTTTCACATTACTCTATGAACTCATTTGAGGTGAATTATCCACCATTATTATATCTTAAAGATTTGATTTTTCATCCAATCTCATTCTCCACCATGGCCCTAAAGATATTGAATCTCTCAAATTTCTATGAATTGTCCTTGAAAAAGGTTACACATGTCATTCTTGAGTAATAATATACAAATAACATGAATTATCTCTCTCATTTAGATCCTTTTATATTATTAGGACGACAAATATTAGTATGGACTAGTTCTAGAGGATTTTTAGTTACATAATCCTTTGTTTAAAATCTGACCCTTATCTACTTGCCATGTTGACATTCCTTGTAAGTAGTCTATGCAGGTTTGGTTATCTTTATATAACACACTTATTTGAGCTTACCTTTATTATGTTATGAAAATTGACATGGCCCATTCTTTTATGTCATAACCAATTCTCATCAATATTTCCTATCATGCATTTATTACCATTCAATTCAATAAAATTATAGATATTGCTTTCAGTTCTTTTCCATTCTATAACTAGTCTTCTAAATCTCCTTAACTTTTATCCTTCTGCATTAAATATGACCTTATACCAATTGTCACACATTTGGCAGACACTTAATAGATTATGTTTCAATCCTTCAATATAAAGGACATCATGTGTAGGTAGTTTTCCATCTATGTTTAAGGTTTGTTTACCTTGGATATTTACTATAGTGTTGTCTCCCAAGTTGACAAATCCTTCCTTACATTTTCTCAATTTGATGAACTTGCTCTTCTCACTAGTCATATATTTTGAGCAAACATTATCTATTAACCACAAATTCTACTCCTTGGCAAGGAGCGTAGTTTGAGAAATCATATATTGATATTTCACTTTCCACACATATTTGGGTTTCTTATTTGGATTATTCTTCCTTTTTTTAGAGACTTTTGAACCTTTGTTCACACTAAGAGGAAAACCTTTCTTATTAATTTGGGTTTTTGGTCTTACAAATTTTATTATACATTATTTAGCTATGTGACCAAAATTATTGCAATTATAGAATATTACATTTGTATCTAACAAGGGTGAAAATGCATTTCTACTTATAAATTTTTTTCTCCTTTTAGGTACAATTATAAAATCAATTTCCCTATGACCAAACTGATTATAGGTATAACAATAACCATAGAAATATGAGGAATACCTAGTCATAGCATTGATTTTGTGCAAGATGAGGAGCTCTTCTAAACTCTGGCGTCTTTAAGTCTCTCACTCTTTTGTAATGATATGCATCAGCTACCTTTGTGCTCTACATATTTCTTGGGTTTGTAAAGATTTGCTCATTTCTCTTCTTCCTTTCTTTAGGATTCTTTTTTCTTTCAGATTTCTTCACATTAGCAATGCTTGTGTTTATCTTTGTATTCTTGTAATCTTTATTTTTGTTTGCTCTTGATTCACCTTCTACTTTGAAGTTGTCATATAGGTTAGAAAATGTTCTAGTTATGGTAATTTTTCCTTTTTCATAACCAAGATAAGATCTCTCTTTTGAAGGCTTTTAAGAGTTGATCAAATCATCAATAATGTTTGATCCTCATTTTATCTTTAGACATTTGTATATTTGATCTTTAGCTTTCTCAAGTTATTTTCTCAAAGACATTATCTTTGCTTATAACTTCATGCACTTGTTAGATTTGGATTGTAGTTCAAGTTTGACTATATCTTTATTCTTTTAGCATCTTCAACTTTTGTCTTTAGGATAAACACCATTTGATCATATTTTTCAAGACATTTGGACACTTTTTAAATCTCCTTTTGTCCAAACTTCTTCTATTTTGAGTTTTCTTTTCTTAGCTTGTCAATTTCTTCTAGAGCAAGATGAGTTTACTCTCTAGATCCACTTATCCTTCTTCCTCTTCATCTGATTCTTCAATTACTTCTTGATCCAAATAAGTTTATCCTAATGTCATGAATATGACTTCCTTTTCCTTAGCCAAAAAATCACAATCATGGTCTTCATTAGAACTATCATTATCATCTGATGAATCACTATCTTCTTTTATGTATAGGGTTTTCTTGTTTTTGAAGAAGTTCTTCTTGGAATAGTGAGGTTTCATCTTTTTACTGTCCTATTCTTTCTCAAAGTTATCCTTTTTGTTATAAGGGAATTTATAATTAAATATCATACTTTACCATAATTAAAGCATTTGAAGGGTAACTTTGTACTGTCTAGACCATCTTCTTAATCTTGTAATAAAATTGGCTTCTTATTCATAGCTTTCCTCATATTTGGATGCAGATTCTTCTAAATTTATTGGTTTGGATGCTCTGAATGTAGCTTCTCTCTTGAAGGTATATGTTTCTCCCATTATCATCTCATAGGCTATGAATGTTTCATGCACTCATCAACAATGAGTTTATCTAGATATCTTTCTTCCTTTATTATAGAGAATTTAGAATCATACCTTGATGAAAGAGATTTTAAGACCTTTTTGACAATGCCCAAATCTTTCATATCTTCTCCAAGACCTCTAATTGCATTGACTATTTCATCTCCTCTAAGGAGGTAGTCTACAATTTTCTCTTCTTCATTCATTTTAAGGCTTTCAAACTTGCCTTTGAATGTTTTTA
Source organism: Torreya grandis (assembly GCA_037957365.1). Taxonomy (NCBI): domain Eukaryota; kingdom Viridiplantae; phylum Streptophyta; class Pinopsida; order Cupressales; family Taxaceae; genus Torreya; species Torreya grandis. The sequence continues at coordinate 1,149,853 of JARHVA010003525.1, forward strand.
GCTTGGCCTAATTTACCTTTTCATCACCTTCATAGATGCTCTTTAATTTGTTTCATAATCTTGTGCATTTTTACAATACATCACTTTGACAAACTCTAAATTAGACAATATACATAGGATAACATTCTTTGCCATAACATAGCTCTCATATGTCTTCTTTGAAGCCTAATCAGTAGGAGTTGTAACATGGGCTCTATATATATATATATTTACAATATACATCCATACATCAAAACCTAATGAAGATAAATATGCTTCCATTTTAATGCTCTAAAATGCATAGTTTGATCCATCAAAGAGAAGTGCTTTTTTTGAGGAAGAGCCTTTTTGACTAGTCATTTGTGTTCACCATCCAAGATCTATCTGAGTTAATTAATCTTATTCTAAGGAACCAAGGCTTTGATACCAATTATTGGAACACAAATATCTACTAAGAGGGGGTTGAATCAATAGATTGATTAAATTATTCCTTTTCATCCTGTTAATGTAGATTAAAACATATTTATAGAGATCACACACACATAATTATGCACAGAACTAGATATACCATAGAAAAACCAATATGGGAAAAACCACCATGAGAATAAATACTATTATATACTATTCTAATCTAGCCTCATAGTTAAGAACCTCACTAGTTATAATTTTTAAGGGCACTAACCCTAAGGAGATACCAATCTCCTAATTTAAGAAGACCTACTCTAAATAAGCACCAACTCCCTAATTAAGCACCAACTCCCTAATTAAGCACCAACTTAGGTTATTTGATGGCACTCATGAATCAAATCTATATTCAAAATATGGATCTATAAATCTAGATTATAATATTGATTCATAAATGAATCCAATTCAATTATCTCTTATAGGTTTGGTCTGTAAATTCTCATGCTCTAGACATCTCTCTCTTTTCTTCTCTTCTCTTTTCTTGTTTACTCCTCTATCGTTTTGTCTCTATATTTTTTTATTTGATATAATTCAATAACACCAATAACATTTACATATATCATATATCACACACACACACACACACACACACACACACACACACACACACACACACACACACACACACACACACACACACACACACACACACACACACACACACACACACACACACAAGCATTTGATCTAGGTTTTGCTTCTTTTCTATGTTCACACTTGGTCTATAACACATCATGCTCCTACAAGTTTCTAGCTTATTGAATTCATGATCCACCACCATACTTCTTTATCTCATTACTATTTTTAGAATATAATGGTATTTTTTTTTATTCACATGCCATATTACACAAAATTGATCAATCAAAATAATCAATTTCATTGTCTATGTCATATTTTACAAATTACCTACATGTTATATCACTTGACCATTATGATGAACAAGCCTTTGAATACTGACCATGGATATTAAGTTTTTCACGATGATCTGATGATCCTCATTTAATTTTCTTAACTTTAAAATTCATCCATTAGATCAAGTTATAATAGGCTCATGAGTTTTGTTAGATCCTTGTATGCTTATGGTGTTTAATATTCCAACTTTAAAATGCATTTGTTATATCTTTTTATATGAGATCCTACATGTTGTTATATATTTAAAGTTGTACAAAATTTACCTCTATCTAATGTTAAAACTTGAGATCTTAATCTCATCTCATTGATTCCTAAGTATTTGGAATGAACACACTCTATCAATCTTGTCAAACTAGATTGGTCTTTAACTCTCCTCTATGTCATTAAACATCAAACACTTACTCCCATTGAGTACAATCACTCCATTAGATCTTGATTAAATGATCACATGCTCACCATTTGATCTTATAATTTTTTTAAAATTTATCTATGACAAGTTCCCATGAATATGACACTTAGCATCCTCACGTGCCTTTTACACATTTGTTTTTAATTACCACTATAGTGACACTTGGCATTCCCACATTAATCCTTGACTATTTAACTTTAAATCACTCCATATATTTACTATGAAAGCTACATGATTTTGACAATTGTCATTAGCACATTTACTTAGAGTTTCCTTTGATAAATTATCTTTTCTCCGTTTCATTAGATCTTAAACACATGATTAAGTGATAATCATTGATTGAGATGGGACAAATCTTAAGTTAAGGACTTAAGAAATATAAAGTCTTAGAACATTGCTCAAGATGATAATTACTAGGTCTAAGGGGTCAATTTTACAATGATAACAAGAACTTAAGTTATAACTTAAGTGATTGGTTCATATCTATATCTAGTCAACATAAAAATAGAACATGGCTATGAACACCATGGCTTAAACCCTTAGGGTTTAACTGAGAAACCTTATAATGTTTGAGAGCTAAAATAGATAGATTTTGAGTTCATTTCTTCTCAACTGAATCTATAGACCATATATTTAAGATGTTATTGAAAAACCCATAATAGATCTTCTATTAATTTCTCTTCAAGTGGTCCATAAGTGGTCTTTGTAAAAGCATGACAACTTTGCACTATGAACTTTAAAACATGTTATTATTTCCATCAATCCTACCTTATCCTTTGATATAAATGACATCCATAATGCCCCTTTTGACATCAATGGTAATCATATGGCCAAAACTAATGCCATGTGATAGTCATAAATTGCATTAACATCATTATTTGTTAGAAGAGGCCTAGTCATATCAATCTCTTTGATGGGAGTTAGAGATATGACATTACAATATAAGAATTTCTAGAGAACATGTGTTGGTAATTTAAGAAGAGTCATAAAAGGTCTCCTTGGAAGGGTTTATAGGACCATGTGAGGAGGTGGCTCTAAAGCTACATTAACTATTGTTTTTGAATCATTATTATCTCACTAGGTTTCACCTTGTATATAAGCTTATAAGAATTATTATTATTTGAATATAATCTAGTTGTGTGCCTTAATTTTCACATGGAGAGAATCTTGAATTCTCGTTCTTTCACTTTATTATAAATACCTGGGAATGATGAAAACTTATTGAATAAGATAACTTTATTTAATGTTGGTAATAAAATATAATTGAATATGTCTTGATGTTCTCTATCTGCCATGGGGCTAGTCATCTTTACAAGTATAGTTTTATATCACAAGACATATTCAACTATTGGGTCATTAGATCTTTGTTTGAGTTATGCAACCTGAGCATAGGAAACCTTATCAATGATGTTGAGTGAAAAGTGTGTAAAAACATATCTTCCAGTGGATTTAATGTTGTGATGGAGTGATTAGGAAGATCATAGAACCATTTTAATGCATAGTACTTTAAACTGTAAGGGAAAAACTTAGTTAGGAGATAATCATTAGACAAATAGTCTAAACATGTTGCATGGAAAACTTAGAGATGGTGCTCTTGGTTACCCTTACCATCATACAAAGTAAGATTTGGTTCCATGAATCTTTATGGAAAAGGATTTGCTACTATATGTTGTGCCAAAGGTGTATTCATAGGAACATGAGAATCAAAGGCATGAGGTGGTCTATTGGCACCTTGCTAAATATGTAACACCTTGGCCCATATATCATGGATCTCATGCATAAAGGATTATACATATAGAGTGAAGGAATGCATTCTAGCCATAAGAGATATTTCTATTATTGAATGTTGCTAAGTTATAGTAGGTGGTTGTAGAATTTGAGTTCCCTCATAATAGGTGTAATAATATTAGCATTTGGGGGTATAAGATTGACCATTATTAAAATTTTTATTTATTTCCATCATGGCTTGCATAATTTTTGCATGATCATGGGTCTATTCCTAAAGTCTATCTCTAAAAATTTATAAAATCTCTTCCTTATTGACTATAATATTTTCATTATCAAGTGGGGGGAGTGTATCTCAAGTCCCATATTATGTATCATTTTGATCTTGATTATATTTCTCATGTTTATATGTATTATCATTGAATACCACATAATTAGGTTTCAATGATCCACTAGAGAGGTTACAATTGGTAATTTATCCATGGTATAAGCTCAAATATATATGATATATGTATGCTCAATAAGATTACCACTAAGCCTAACACTTTTTATTAAAGGAATAGATCTAAAAATTTGAGATTGCATATATAAAATAAAATTAAATAGTGATGCTAAAAAAATATATGAAATATTAAAAGCCTAACAAAACCAAGGGAAATAGGAAAGTGAAGGATACAAACCCTAGGAACATCTAGGTCTAGGGTTTTGAGTAGTATTTGATGTAATTTAGAAACACCAAATGATTTAAATTTTAATGTATTTTGGAGTTTAAACCCTAGGTTGTTAAAGGGTCTACGTACAATAAATTAGGGAATAAATATGCAATAAATACAACCACTAATTTGTGTAAGAATTGACCTAAATAATATTTCTTAAAATACCAATGAATGAAAAAAATAAGTACTTAGATAAAAAATTATTAAGATATATGATATAGAGGGTAAAAAATAGCACAAAAGCTAATTAGGATGTCATAAATAAGATTCAGGTGTCAAAATTCCTCTTGGATAGTAGTGTGGTTCCCTGGATAGTAGTGTATTATGCTAGTGTCCTTTATTCTATGCTAGTGTCCTTATGTAGGGAATGATGTGAAATTATAGGAATAATTGTGTCTAAGTTTGATAGGAATGTTCCTCTATGGATGAAACATGCTTTACTATCTATGACATGTTTGAACTAATTTTGTATGCAAACTATATGTCTCCATGTTTTTAGGTTATTTGAGTGGAACAAGTAGAAAAAGTGTGATATTAGTTGGGTAGAATAAATTTCCTCAACACCTCAATATTTTTGAAGTTTCCTACATACCAATACCTCAATATGGGATCAAGCCCGATGTAGTTCTCCCAATCTAGGTGGTGGTGCAAGTGAAAGTCATACTAGTATAAGTGTCAACTTGAATTATTTGAGTGAGGATTAAGATTGGAATTCTATATGTGTGTGTGTGTGTGTGTGTGTGTGTGTGTGTGTGTGTGTGTGTGTGTGTGTGTGTGTGTGTGTGTGTGTACACACGCACACACACACACACACATACATATACATATATTTATGTATATATATATATACATAAATAAATATATGTATATATGTATATATATATATATATATATACATATGTATACATATATATATATATATATATATATATATATATATATATATATATATATATATATATATATAGACATATGTGTGTCCATATATATATGTATGTTTATCCATAAAATGGATCTAGATTGGGGTTATTTAATTATAAAAGGGGTATATAGAAATGAAATGGAACAAGGGTGATAATAATATCTATATTAGGTCAATTAGATGTTAAACTCAGATATAAGAATACACTAAAATTATTATAATAATATAGTCTAAATATGGAAAGTACAACTATGATAAATATATAAATGATAAAGAAGTGAGGTACTTATCTTTTTGTGATGCTAATGTAGTTTTAGATCTGAAATAAGCTGAATGTAGGTGGGAATGAGATTTTGGAATAATCATTAGATTCTAGATTTGAAACCTTTAACTCTTTAGATAGTAACATTAGCCTAGGATGGTTGGATCAATACTAATATATGGGTTCGATACTAATGCCATGTATATAATATATATTAAAACAATACACAACCACTTGGATGATTTTGGGTTTTTCTTCACCTTCAAATGTTTCATTCAGATATGGGCCATGGATATTCACTACTTGTGAAGTGACAAAAACCTAAATTTCCATCTTTAATGTCACCAAAATATGGGGTAGTTAGCACATGGTGTCAATCTAAACCCAATGACCCCTATCTAAGGACACTATCTATATATCTAATAATATAAATAGGGCCTTAAATTTATGTATTTATCCCCTACATTTTGGCTTACACGTGAATAATACAATAAGTGCAAGGCAAGTATAACAATGACATAGCTTGTAACTTTCAAAATTATACTCTTGGGTTGTTTCTTTAGTAATTTATACCTATATATGTGTTGTACCTATGATTGGTATGAAAATAAGTAAGATTTGATCAATTAAATGATTGATAGAGTAATTTTGATAAGTTGTCTTGATATCCTTGGTCTTTTCTAAGTGAAGAATGAATGAGGGTTGATATTGCATTAATATCAATCCCTTTAGAGTAATAACTCACATTAAATAACTTAGTATTACCATTAAGATGCATTTCATTTGTAAATTAAATGACTTTAGGGCATTAGAGACTTACATTGGGACATGATGCTAATGTCAACATTAATGTCTATTTTGGATGCTAGTGTCTAAGGAAAAACACATTACGTACATGTTTATAACTTAAAAAGATGGAAGATAAGTAATTTTAACCTTTTTGGGCAAGATATAAAGCATGGTTCATCAACATAATACTAGTCAGACTAAGTGATATAGACCAAGGGGCATAAAGATAGAGTAGACATGAGGCTTATAAAAGTGAGAGAAGTAAATTAATAAGAGGAATATCCAAGGTCTAAGTTTTCAAAGTGTATAATACTGAGGTTCTATATAATCATAAAATATCATATACATTTCCCCCCATTTAATCTAGTAATAAAATTTCTAGTTTAAAAGAAAGGAATGTGTACCTAGGTTTGTATACACACCTTGTCTTTTCATGTACCCAAATTGAGTGATTTTATAGTGACTAACATGCAACCAAGGCTATGTTATATTATAAAATTAGTGTATATAATCTACATTGAAAGTAATTAAATTATAATGAAATTTAATGAGCAAGGTTTAGGAGTACACATGTGTGTTGATGAAACTACCCTATATATTGTCAAGTTAGTTTATACAATATATATTATTATAAGGATATAAAAATGATATTAGGATAAATACAAATAAATATTTAAAATTCATATATCTAAGTATTTATGGATAGAGAAAGAAAGAGAGATATTAGAAGGCACATGCCCCCAACCTTGGAGCAAAAGTGAGTTTCCACCTAGTAGTTGAGATTAGCTCAATCATGCATCCTAATTATATTTATAACCTAGTGAGGTTGGATGATCAAGTCTAACTTGAAAAATTGGAAATGTTGAGAGATCTAATCATCTCAACCATACCAAAATTTGAACCAACTACTATAGTATATTGGCTAAATAAAATTCTATAAAAGTCTATGGGGTATTAATATGAAAGTTTTTTGTGATATGATAACAATCCATAAGAAATTATGGAATATAAAACTAATTTTTATTTTGCAATAATAGGTACATGTTTCATAACATATGCACCTTAGATATGTCTCACATTGATACTACTTATAACAATATTACTAATGTATATAATTATGTCATAACTATGAATCTGAATCATATAACTATGTGCTTTGGCTAATTCAGATAATTATGTAAGTGTGGAGGACATGATCCAAAAGCATGCCCCCACTATATATGGATAAATATGAAAATTGATGTAAGTACCAATGTAGAGTACATGCTTCTAAAACATGACCCCACTATAAATTGGAGATGTTGAATACTAAATAGGTGTGGAGAACATGATTCCAAAGCATGCCCCCAATAAATCCAAGAATTGTGAATGTGTGGAAGCTATGCCCATATGACATGCCCACATTGAATTTAAAAATTGATATAAGTACCAAATATCTAATAAGTGTGGATAACATGCTTCCAAAACATGCCCCCACTATAATATGTAAATTTAAATAAGTATCACATGTTTCCAAATCATGCCTTCACTCTAATCTAGAAATTATGGCAAGTGTGGAGAACATGTCTCTATGACATTCCACCACTAATATTCCCCCCTTTGAGGTGAGGGAAATATAAGAAGTGATATTTACCTCACATCAAAAGGATAAGACAACTGTATATATTTTTAATGTAACCATGTAGTATATATAAGTAGCATGTCTACTTAAATATATTAGTGAAACACATAGAACCAATGTGATCATATGTAGGCCTAAGATGCATGATAAATATGATGGAAATGTTTAGATATTAACAATTCAAGATCAAATATAAATAAAGCACACACATAAGAGCACTCAAAATTAAGTCAAAAGGCAATGGTCCAAGGAGACCTTAAACAAGGGCCATGTTCAAATGTTGCAAAATTAAAGGGATATAACTTAATCAAATGTCTATAAAGGCAAGAATGACATTCAAATGTATATACAATAAATAATGACATGAAAATGTAAATAAATACATCTATAGGCTTAAGGGATACAATTAAAGGAGCATATTTAAATTTTCACAAAAGGGAATAAAAGGCATTCAAGGAAGTACATCAAATAAAACATAAGCAATTGGCATTAACATGTCATAGTGGGACATGGATCCAATGTGTTAATAAAAGTATGTGAAGTGTATAACATATAGATTAACCTATGTAATATATAATTAGGGATAATATGAATTTATAAGTACATATGTGATCTCAAAAATGATAATGTAGAGTTATCATTGAGTCATATAACCTATGTGTATAAATATTAGAGAGTCAGATGCCCCCAATGTACATATGACATGAGTGGAAGGAAATCCCAATATCTAAAATAGGAATGTATAATGTATGTGTGTATAGATTTAACACATTCAAGTAGAAGTGTGACATATATGTGTATATATAAGTAACTAATTATGTCTTCCATCAACATAGAACTAACATATGGATGCCAAGGAACTAATAGAACATGTAGGTATCAAAAATTGTTTTTAGAATTTAGAATTTTTTTGATTTCTTTGGTATTTTAGAGTTTTTGAAGAGGAAATATCATCCTATGATGCCATCCAATGGATGGTCATATATATATCCCCATTTTGAATCTAATATAATACCCTGGTTATGTTGTCAAAGAGCATGTATATGTGTAATATATGTCACTATGGTATCAATGGTGCTCTACATAAGTAAAATAGGACTTACTAGTCATGCAACAATAATATTAGTAATATAAGTAGGGGTTTTTAGAACCATCATTGAATACTTTTTTTTTCTTTGGTATAGTAGGATTATATACATTTTGAGGTGCTTTAGATATCTAAACATGGTGTCTAGTATAAGATTGGGATTCCATGGAATCCAGTATATGGATATTGGAATTCCATGGTCTCTCAAGTTTTGGATGCCTAGTAAAGGGAATTGATTATTTATTAACCTTTTATAGTGAATTAGCCTTAGTAGGCTTGATAGCTAGTTGTCTGGGTATAAATTTCTTTTTTTTCAAGAGGATGCTCATATGGAATTCTAGAAATTATAATTACCTAATTGGTATGAATATATTTTAAACACCCATGCGTTGTATAAGGTATTGATCAAAAAGTGGGTATTCAAGGTATTACAAATAACATATCAAAGATGCATGTGGAATTCAAAATTAAGAAAGTAGTTACCATAAGTTTAGGACCAACCTATAATGTTAGGTCAATCTTTCCAAGAATCTTATGGGAGGTCACATCAAAGGATCAAAATGATCTAGTAGATGGGTGTAAATCATTATGAGTATAAACCAAGTGCATAAGTAATGTCATAGTGTAAACATTTTTAATTGCACCATTATCAATCATAACACTATGTATGGGGTTTTTATTAAGGTATTCTCAAACTAACAGAGAATTAAGATTAGATTCAAAACACTTAATTTCACTATCATCAAAATTAATAGAGGGTATCTAAATAATAGGAGGTATATGTCACATGTAGCTACCAATAACCCCATCTAGTGGGTTCCCATAATATGATGGAGGTTGATGTGCATTATATTTCATTTAGACTCATGGTGGCTTCTTAGAATGGTCTTTCAAATGATTCTTAAATATTTTATATGTATATTGATCACCAGGTTATGAACCTAATTCCTTTGGAGGATCCTCAAATATAAGTTTTTGGTCAATTATAAGATATTATATGTTTTACTTCAAGGTGAAACATATACTTGTAGAACTTCTTAGTCCTTTATGATAATCATAATAATTATTCTCATCATATCCTATGGGTAGAGGTCAACTCATATTAACCTCGATAATATGAGGGAGAGATATAAAATAGTACTCTACTAACTATGGGATTAATGAATATGGGGATTGTGGTAAACATGTAAATTATATCCTTGGTGCATTGGATAGGATGAGTCAATTAAGCTATTATGAAACTATGTTAACCATGGTGGTTGTTTTATTTTTAGGCTCAACAACTTTTACCTTATAATTTGGTTTAATTGTGAATTTATTACTATATGTAGATGCATCTAGTGTGTTTGCTATATACTTGAGCTTATTCAATGGCATAAGATTCATTTCAAGGACTTGTAAAAAATGGCACAAGTCATCAAAATATTTAAACTTATAAAAAATAATGGAATCACGTAAAGGATTAATAAAACTCTTCTTAAACATATCTTTCAATTCTTTGTCCACCATAAGATTGGTCATTTTGATATGGGTTCCTTATTTTATTTTAGAAATTTGAGAAAAGGAAACCTTTTTGAAAATATTAATGGAAAAGTGTGATAACATCTAGCCAGAAAGATGTTTTAATGTTTTTATGGATTATAAAGGTAAATAATAGAACCACCTCAAAGCATAATACTTGAGGCCTCTTATAAATAATTTGGTTAAAATTTTATCATTGGAATCATAGTCAAGGCATGCCCCATAAAATGTTTGAATATGTTGTTTAATATCACCCTTGCCATCATAAAGTGTGAACTTAGCTATAAAAAATCTAGTTGGAAAAGGGTGCAAATATACTTAAAGAGCAAGAGGATTATGCAACATGTCTTGTGGATCTATAGCATGAGGAAATTTTAAATATTTTTTTTCAATTTTCGTAACTTTGTCTTCCAATATTTTTATAACATGAAGGAATGATTGAATTATAGGCCCAGTGGGATTTAGATTAGCAAGTTGAGTAGTTATTAAATGGGATGAAAACATGTTTTGAGCAGTAATAATCATTTAGACTAGTATGTATGTGGAAATAATAGGTATTTCCATAATAGATATATCAAATAAAGGTTTAAACACATAATACATGTTCCCACTAGATGTAGGTGGATGGACAAGTGTGGGTTGAGTTATAATAACTTCTAAGGATTCACCATTACTAGGTGAGGTAACCTTAGTTTTATCTTATTTAATTATTTCATGTCTTTTAACATACAAAAATTCACCCATTTATCCCTTGTTATTATTGAGATGAGTAATCAATGCTTCTTTATATTCCATTTGGAATCAAGTTTTTACACTAACATTTTCCATTTCGTCATAATTTGTTTTTTTAAATTTGTAACAAATTAAAGTATTTGGTTTGTTATAATGCTAATGAAGTTCAAGATGTGAAACAAGATGAAAATAGGTGGGAAGGATATTCTATAACAATCATAAAATTATAGATTTAACACATTTGGATCTTTATACATTAATGTCAGCTTTGGATGGTTGCATCGATATTATTATTTGGGTTTAATACTAGTTTCTTATATAGAATATCTATTCAAATAGGATGTGACCACCTAGATGCTTTTGGGTTTTACTTCACCTTTGATCTAGTGCATTCAGATCTGGGTCATTGATGGTTGTTACTTGTGAAATGGAAAACCCTAGATTTCCATCTTTAATATCCATTATATATCTACTCACCTCTTTTTTATCATTTATTAGAATATGGGGTAATTCAACCCATTTAAAAATAACATGTATGAGATAATAAAACAAATAAAAATTGAATTAGGAAAAGAATATCAAGATAAAATGTAAGTTTTTTTTTTTTTTTAAGGTTATAATCCATGGGAGGAGGCTTGTTTGATCCAATATATAGGATGAATTTCTTAAACTTTAATTATAAATTAATTCATATAAATAGGTCTTGTGATTCTTTTATTATTTTTACATATAGTAAATTAACAAATTCTTATGCAGTACAATATATTATTACCTATCCTTATAAAATAATTTATGATACTATTTACCATTATAACAATAATGTCATTATTTAATAGTTTGGTTAAATACATTGTTGATGTGGTCTTTATGAACCTCCTAAAAACCTCACAAGGTAGCCTCTAATGTTTTAGGATCTTTGAATGAAGATTCACACTAAGGCATGATGATGTAGGAACATCGGATTAGAAGACTAATTTTTATTTATTTATTTTTTGTTTTGGTTTTGAGTATGCTTGGTAAGTATTATTTAGTCATTTATAAGGTTTTTAAATTTCTAACATTCCAAAATTTGGTCATTTGAACTTAATAACGATTTTCTTACCAAAATTACCTTTTTGAAAATTTGAATTTGTAAAGGATATTTGAAGGGTATTTATAATATCCTAGTGAAAATAAAGGTCATGGTACTCAATATAGGGGTTAATTAAGGTATTGGACATGTTTATAATAGTTTTAATGTCTCTATTTATAACTATTTTTTTCAAACTCAAATAAGGTTAAGACCTAGGTTGAGTTAGGAAGTTAGTTAGAGATAGTTTAAAAGATTGAAGCGAAGAAGGGATAATGAGGAGAGAATTAATATAGTTGATTAGTATTTGGTAAGGAGGAAAAAACAATAAAATATAATAGTAACTCCAAGATTTGGAAAAAATAAAGAGAGAAGTCTTTAAAACAGGGTTGTGTAATACTTTGCATAAAAAACAATGAAATAATGATAATTTGAATTCCAATATTCAATCATAAGCTCATAATTATGTGTAAGTTAATTTATTATTATATTTAAGTCATTTTTACTTCATTTTAATAGTGTTTATTCTTTTTATAGGTAATAAAACATAACACATGAATTTTGATAGTTAAGACATGGTTATAACAATCAAATAAGGCAATATTCTATCACTTTTAAAGATTGGTTTTGTGTATCTTTTGTTTGAAAAGGAAATATAATTGTTTGTTAAATTTTTTATAATTTATTTTTTTCAAACTTTATCTTAAATATTTAATTTTCATTGAACTTTAGCTCACTGCCTGTATACAATCAAGATATGGGTTTTTACAATCAAGCAAAGTTATTTTTATCATGTTTTGGGATTTATCTAGTGCCAAGGTGAATTATAGAGGATGAAAAATGTGTGTATATTATATTTAAATTAAAAAAATTAAAAAAAATATCTTAATAATTATAATTTATATTCATTTTATGTTTGTTGCCTATATACAGTCTGTATACCTTGAACTAGGGTTTTAAAGCACAAAAATCCATCTAACTTGAAAATGAATATGTAAAAATTGATGAAAATTGGTAGAAATATGTATTAGGATTTTATTAAAGTTTTCTATTTTTTAAAAAATTTATTTTTAACAAATAAATAAATATATTCCAATATCTTAGTCCACAAGCCTAATTCCTAAACCTAAAAACCCTATTTTTGCATTATCTTGCATTTTCAAGTTTGAACAAAGGAATAAATCATTATGATGAGTTGAGTTAAATAAAATGAATATGTAATAGGTTTTTATATTTATATAACATATTGTTTTTTTAATTTTCATTTAATAAAGTTTTATGCCTAATCATCTCTCTCTTAAGCAAGTTACAAGTTTGATCTTCCTTTGAACCCTTAGATTATTTTTGATATCAAAGAATTGATTGGTTGTACTTAAAAGGTGACATAAGGATAAATATAATACATTGAGAATAGTAAATATTTGGTTATGAAAAATAAATTTTAAATAAATTTCAAGAATGGCACTTAGAAGAGGAACACTAATAGGTGGTGCTATAAGAGGTCAAAGAAGACAAATGGGAGAAGTATTGTTAGAAGAGATGATAAACCTAAAAACACATTTTAAGGAAATATAAATTGATAAAATAAGATCTATTATGATAGGTGATTTGAGATAAATGGAGGAATAGCCACAAAAATAGGTTGAAGTAGAAGAATAAGAAATAATGGAAGAAAGACTCTTGAAAGTAGTTATAAGAATATGTATCAAGCCAATTTTTTTGTTTCTAATATATGGATTTATTATAAATGTTTAAGAACTTGTAGATTTGATAGATGCATTAGATAAATACTTTGATTTTGAAGGAATATCTAAAGAAAAAGGTCAAGTTTACTTGTATAATGTTGAAGGGACAAGCATCTCTTTGGTGGGATAGTGTCCAAGAGGAAAGAAAGAAAATGAACAAGTATAGAATAAAATCATGGGACAAAATGGTAACAAAAATACAACAAAAATTAATTCCTATTGACTACTAGACAAACTTTTTCAAGAAACTCCAAAACTTGAAGCAAAAAATACATGAGTGTAAAGTGTATGCAATTAGAAATGCATCATGTCTATAAATCAATCCTGGATCAGAGAAGATAAAAAATACCTACATTTATGATTGGAGATACACTTGTTAAGAGAAAACATGACCAATATGGGCATCCAATAGACTTGATTAGGGAATCACTTGTATCACTTGTCATATTATATAATGTTAGGAATGGTTTCAAAGCCTCCATTATAACACAATCACACAACAACCCTAATGGATTCCTAAGGTTTAAAACATTCACTCTATTCTAATAGCAAGAAAGTAAAATCTAATCTAGTGCACACCAAAACTTATGGCACAAAGTTGGGGTTGGAAATAATAAAACAAACATTTGTAGGGAAATTTAATTAAAGTAAGTTTGAGTAATACCCTAATACATAAATATGAAAGATAGTATTATTTGAGCCAACACTTATGCTACTTCTATCTACTAAAAGAGAGGAGAACAAAGTTAGAATATAATAAACTGAAAGTGAACCCATTAAGACTCTATCACTCCCTTATCTAAATGGGCTTAGTAAGAGGTTGTTGTGTTTTGTAAGGATCACTAAGAAAGGCCAAAATATATAAGACTTATCTAGAAGACTAGATTCTCCAAATAAGAAACCTAAACTAAGTCTCCTTAAGTAGAATGGTTAAAGATCAAATTGTGAATAAGTTAAAGAGAATAATACATCTTAATTGCACATATGAATAATGATCAAAATGATCTTGTATTTATGGGTGGATCTTGCCTTGAATCCTTTTGGGAATGTTAGCTATATAAGGTTGACCTAGTCAATTTAGTGTATTTTTAGGGATAATTTATGTGGTCTATGCTAGGTCGATCAAGAGGTTAACAAGATAAGAAAGTAAAGAATACCCCTAAACTGTACTAGGTTGACCCAGTACAATTGATAGTTAAAAAGGAGTTTAAGATAAGAAAGGAGGAATGGAAAGAGGAAAAGATTGGAAGAATACTTAAGGGAGGAGAAATAACTTAAGGAATGGTTTTGGGATTTTTTTGGATTGGTAATAATGTGGAAATAAGGGACAAAAATCCTATAAAGCACTAAACATCTACCCACCCCTTTCCTGATGCACCCCTTGGGGCATGCACTCAAAGAGATTGAGTCTCGATGGGTTCTTGCAAGATGTAAATCATTAGTAATTGATAAAAGTTAAAAATATTATGTGTATACATATGCCCCACTTGAAGCTCATTATGTGTCACTAAGGTGTAATAAGGGATGGTGCTTTGAGAAAGAATATAAGGACGCACACAACACTGATGTTAAAAAAATTTGTAGTATTTTAAAATCAAAAATAAATGAAAGTAAATGAATGAATGGAAAACTAATCTAAAAAGTAAAGAAAAAGTAAATACAATGCATACCATGACTTAGATTTAACATGGTATGGTTGTTTATTATGCTATTAGTTTTGATTGTGTAGGGTGCAGAGACTACTTTTGATAAACCTAATAATGCAAAACTAAAGAGAAAAAACAAACAAACACAAGAAAAGACAAGATAACTAGTGTTATGAGGATGAAATGTTCTTAGAAAATTTGGTAAGCTAGTGTGAAAAGTGCTATGTTAAACAATATGAACAAGTCAAACAACAAGAGTAAATTGGGTAACCAAAAATCTAAGGCTAGTAAAGAC
The DNA here is from genome assembly GCA_037957365.1 of Torreya grandis. Lineage (NCBI taxonomy): Eukaryota > Viridiplantae > Streptophyta > Pinopsida > Cupressales > Taxaceae > Torreya > Torreya grandis. Next base: position 1,165,748 of record JARHVA010003525.1, read on the forward strand.
TAAAAAAATCCAACAGGCTATCCTTAAGTAAGAAAGGCAAACTCACCAAATTAAACCAAGGATACATGTCAAATAGGATGGCAAAACAAAAAAATGGGTAAAGGACTAAACAAAATGGTAAAACAACATTGATGAGTGAGAATTAACAATCCACCTCTCACTCAACAATGGAAAAAGGATGCATACAAGGGAAAACAACATTGTCAAGTGAGAAGTAACAAGCAAACCACACTCAACAATGGAAAAAGGGTACAATCTCAAGTGTCTATAATAGTAAGATAGATAAATCATGATAAATGGTCAAAGGAAAGTAAAGTAAGCTTAGTAAATTTAATATCATGGTGTAAATAATGAAGAATCCATAGTTTCTCAAACATGTTGTTTCATTTTAAGCATAGATAAAATTGAAACAAAGTAGTGCTAGCATGTTTTTAAGAGGTGAAGAAGAAGGAATTAAAAAATAATGGAAAATAGATTTGGAATCACAATTTGTCTATCAAGGGGGAAATGAAATGGGTGGAGGGGAGAATGAAGGAAAAACTAAGGTAGAATAACTCTTTATTAAAGTTAAGACACTCAAATTAGGTTTGTCAAAATAAGAGGACTTTCAACCTTAAGGTCTATGAAGAAATTCTCTTAGTGACACAAGTCTTGGGTCAAAAAATGGAGTATATAGATCATCCTATGAAGGATAAATGTATGAAAACTAAAATAGACCTACCTCCCCACAACATGTTCCCCATTCTTTAGGATCCCTTATAGATTCATCGTTCTACTGTGAAGATTGGGTGCTTACTTGAGAAAGTAGGTATCACTAAGAGATTTTTTATTATCCTTTTCTAATCTACTAGCTTACCATATCCCAAAAGACATCAACTCTCCCATGAGGCCAACTTTTGAGTTTGACCTTTGATTAGAAGAAGCAAAAATGATTTGAATCACATCTTTTAGTGTGAATAGAATTTTGAAATTTATATGTTGCCTTTTAGATATCATTGCCTTTTATTTAAATGATTTGGATTTTAACTTTCTTGATGGCTTTTTCTATTTCTCCTCCATATGGATTTGGAAAACCAAACATGGGTGATAAATATGACTTTTATTTTAAAACTTGGGATATGGTTTCTAAGAGAGAGAAACTTCAAAGAGCATGGGGTCTAAGAGTCTCATAAATCTAGGTGAAATAAAAGTGCTATCTTGACTTTGAACTTGTTTTATCCAATGCAGAGATGAAAAGAAGGGGGAAATCAAGAGGAATGACACATGGAATAATTTAAATTTATTCAAATCACAAAAAATGTGACAAAGGAGAATGAGGGATACAATGATAGTAAAATGTGATTCTTTATCATAAGAATGAGGGAAATGGAGGAAAACATGCTAACATAGATTGTTGTGCAGATTTCATCTAGGAAAAGAAGTAAAAGCTAAACTTTGAGAACAAGGATCAAAAACATGAAAAAGATTGGTAATTTTATGAGGATGTCTAGGTCATATCCATGGTCTTACAAAGTAACTCATAAAAGAAAGACCCATGAGGGTGTCAATAAGTAAGAGAAAAATTAAAATGAGGTAAGCAAAGAAATATTCATATTTTGTGAGGGATGTCAAGTCCTATCCATGGTATTACAAAGAAAAGCACAAAAGAGAAACCCAAAGGATGACAAAATAACATTGACAAGAAGAAAAAATGAAAGAGAAAAATAGATTAAAGATGGTGGTTTTGTGAGGAATTTTGGGTCTTATCCATAGTCTTAAAAAACAACTCACAAAATAAAAACCCAAGAGGTGCAAAAAGAAGAGAAAATGCAAGAAGATAAAGAAGACTATGGTACATCAAGAAACCAAAAGACTAAAAGGGAGGACTAAAGGTTTTTGAAAGAAAAGAAACTATTGTAGAGAGAGAGACCAATGCTTAAGTAACCTATAAAAAGTATTAGATTGATATAGATAGAAAACATGACAAGAAGTAAATGGTTAGGAAAATTAATTTTTAAGGAATTGAGCATTAGTGTGGTCTTTAAAAACATGGACTTCATTGGTTTGAAGATGGTAAGTGTTTAGAAGAATAATGTCCTTAACTACATATGGGCCCCACCATTTTTGAGCATATTTACCTTCTTTATCATGAGTGTAATATAATATAAAGATAAGATCATTAACATTAAAAGTGCAGATTTTAACATGTTTGTTATGTTATCAGGCAATGTGAGCCTTGTATTGGTGGTTATGTTACAAGGTAAAAAGATGAAGTTCATCAAGAAGATCATGGGCATAATGGATAACTTCATGCAATTCTTCATCAAGAATAATGCCATGAAGAGATATATAAAGAGAGGAAAGCTCAACTTCTAAAGGAAGAAATGACTTAGAACTATAGACTAGAGAAAATGAGTTACCCCAGTGGTAGTGTGTATGATAGTTCAATAGGCCCAAAGTGTAGGATAAAGATGAATATGCCAATCCATGTGAGTTTCGTGAATTGTCTTTTTGAGAATTTTTAAGGAATTTTATTGGTGGACTTAGCTTGAATGTTACACTATGGATGATAAGGTGTGGAAAACTTATGATTGATCTTGAATTTGTTACAAATTTGTTTAACATGTTTATTTTTGAAATTACCACCATTGTCAAAAATGATGGTATGGGGAATGCCAAAGTGAAAAATAATTTGGTTAAGATTAAATTTGGAAATGGTAGGACTAGTGATGTTAATGAGGGGAATGACTTCTACCCACTTGGTAAAATATTTAGTAATAGTGATGATAAAGGCATGCCCATCTTGGGAGAAAGGAAGTTTACCAATGAGATTGAATCCCAACATGAAAAATAGCCATAGAAACTCGATAGTTTGAAGTTAAGAAAGAGGCAAATGGATAATATCATTATGAATTTGATAAGGATTACACTTTTTAGCATATTCAATTTCAACCTTTTCAAGAGTAGGCTAAAAGTAACCCATACGTAGGCATTTACATGTTGTAGCATGTCCACTATAGTGACCACTATAAATTCCCCCATGTGCTTGTTTAAGAAGAGGAGGGACCTCATCTTTCATAACACAACAATGCAAGGTACCTTTATCATTACAATAATAAAGGATGTTGTGTCAAAATACATACTTGAAAGCTTGTTTATGAATGCATTTATTTTCATGAGAGTCTAAATTAGGAGGATAAGTTTGGTGTTCTAAGAATTTAACGATGTCTTTATACCAAGGGCTTTGTTAAAGAGTAATAACCTCAATATGATAGATAAGTGAATTTGGTGGTTGAGTTGAAGATAGAGATTTTCTCATTTGTATAAGAAAAGAAAGATAAAAAGGACTTGGTGTGGATGAAATAGAGAAGCTGAAGAAGCACGAGAATCAACAATGGAATTTTAATCTCTAAGAATAGGTTCAATAGTGAAAGAGATAAAATCCTTAGCAAGAGTGGTTTCAATTTAATGATAGGTAATAATGTTCTCACTTTTACATTGATATTCACCATTAACTTGATGTCAAACAAGTTGAGAATCAACTAAAGCATGAAGGTATTGAATGTTTAAATCAAGAGAAGCTCACATACCTAAGATAAGAGCTTTGTACTCAGCCATTTTATTGGTGACATTAAAGGTGAAATGAAAAGTTAAAGGAATGATCTTACCAAGAGGAATTTTGAGAATGCAACCTACCCTAGCTCCTTGAAGCTCCTTAGAGGGTCCAAGTATCCTCATGCAAGTCAACATTAATTTTAGGAAGCTCTTTGATAATGACCTTTGGTTTAGGAGTACATGAGGGAGTAGAAAATTATTCAAGATTATTAGCTTCAAAATCAGTGGTAAAGCTATGAAAACAATATTTAAAATAGATAGCTTGATTAAGACCTTCAATGTAAAGAATAATGTCATCTGAAAGGTCATCTTAAAGGGAAGAAGTGGTTGGAGTGGGAGCTTTATCAAGTTGATCAGCTATGACTTGCCATTTTAATAGCTTTTTGAGTGACAATGTGAAGATTGAATTCCATAAGGAGGACCATCCATTTTCTAATTCTATCTCTAGGAAGAAAGGATTTAGAAAAGAAATTATGAAGGGGTTCATAATGAACAATGACATAAGTAGTTTGGTAAAGCATGTAGTGATGAAACTTTTTAGTCATAAAATAGATAGCGAGGCAACCATGCTCAATTTGGGTATAATGTGTTTCATAGTCAATAAGGCCTCGCCTAATGTAGTAGATAACATACTCTCTTCTTGTATCATCTTGTTAGGAAAGCATTGCCCCAACTGAAATAGTTGTGGAAGAAGTATTTATAATCAAATGTTTATCATTATAAGGAGGAAAAAGTGTAGGTTGATGAAGCAAAGAATCTTTCATGTTATTAAGGGATTTTGGCATGGATCCATCCATTCTAAGTTATTACTTTTCTTGAGAAGGGTTTTAATGGAGTGAATTCAATATTACATTTTAGGGATGAAGCATTTAATTTCCCCAAGCTTTCTTAAATAAGTATGAATGTCAGGAATAGAATGAGGAATAGGCATGTTGATGATAGCACTAATTTTGGCAAGATCAATGTCAATTCCATGGAGAGAGATTAAGAATCCTAACAATTTTCCAAATGTGACTCTAAAGACACATTTATAAGGATTAATTCTAAATTTATATTTAAGGAGATGGTCAAAGATGATAGAAAGATTAAAAATATAATTCTCATGATGCTTGGATTTAGCAATGAGATCATCTACATAGGTTTCAATAATTTAATGAATAAGATCATGAAATATATGAGTCATTTCACATTGGTAAGTGGATCCAACATTCTTGAGATCAAAGGGGATTTTGACATAGCAATATGTGCTCCAGTCCATTTTGAAAGTAGTCTTATGTTGGTCTTTGGGAGTGATATGAATTCGATTATATCCTAAGAAACCATCCATAAGAGATAACATTTCATAACCAGCCATGAAATCAATGATGGAAATTATTGAAGGTAAGGGGAAGTTATTATTGGGACAAACAAGATTAAAATTATAGAATTCAATACAAATGAAAGTCACCATAGTGACTTTCTTGCGAATGGGAACAATTTTGGATACCCATTCAGAATAATCAACTAGTTTGATAAATTTAGCATCAAGTAATTTGATGATTTCCTTATGAAATAAAGTTGAAACTTCAGGTATAAATTTTCTTTTCTTTTGATACACAAGATTTCATAAGGATAAATAATGATTTTATGCACCATAATGCTAAGGTCAATGCCAGGCATGTCCTTGTAGGACCAAGTGAAATATTCATGATATTTGTCAAAAAATAATCTACAATTATCATGTTCAATAGGTGAATGCTCTCAAGAAACTATAATCTATTGAGGACAATATGGGATACCATATTTGATGTGAGTAGTTTATTTAATAAGCATGGAATTACCATATTGAAAGTGGTATGGTACATTAGGCAAGGCTGAAATTGTATTTATTTTAGGATCAATACTAGTAATGAAGTCATTGAAGCAAGGACTTTTAGTTTCAAAATTTCCAAGTTTATAATTTTGTAAAGGAAATTGAGGTTCTCAATCATGAAGTAACTCAAGAATAGATTCATCTCTATGAAATGTATGAAGAGGACCATAATATTTGACAGTTACTTCAACATAAGAATTTGATTTCCATGGTTATAATACTCAAAATGAATCTGATGGACATTGGTTGCCTTGGCATCAAGGGTAATTTCAAGAGTATAATAATTATATGGAATTGAATAGATTGGTATATCAAATGATTCAATTATGGGAGAAGGATTAGATGAAATGATTGGTTATAAATATGTAGGAGCTCTCAGAGATTTGGAAGTCATAATTTGTTCTATCACCCAAGGAGTATCAATAAGAGGAGGATTGATAAGAGTCACATGAACCTCAATATCTAAGGTACAATCCAAAGAAATGATATGCACAACTTGATTAAAATCATGGATTTTTGCTAAATTTTTATAGTAATGCTAGACATCCAAATCTCTAGATTGAGCTTGAGCCATGATATAGTTATCATCATATTTTGGAGAAATCATACAAGCTTGAGAATCAGGGGGAGTTTCAAAAGGTAAAATCTCAATATTGATGAATGTACAAGGAGACATGATGAGAGGATCATGAAATAATTTGGACACTCCAAAATCATTGCAAGTGAAGGCATATTTTGTTAAATAGGGATCTTGAGCATTGCATGGAGGGGAAAAGTCAATAATCTCATCAATAAGAAGAACAATATAGTCTCTTAGTAATAGAGAGGGAGGAAGCCATTGTGAAATATATGGAGGTAACTTGGTAGTATTGCACGTGTGTTATGATTCTTTGGGCTCATCATCATTGAAATCTATAAGAGTAACTTGTAAATCAAGACTCATGTTGATGAACTTAGGTAAAAGAGAATTGTTAATCTTAGGATTTTTAGGAATATGATATTGAGGTTTAGGATTTGGAAGATGGATACTTCATGGATTGGGATTAGCTTCATGTTTGTACCATTTTCCATTATGAAATAATTTAATGCATTGACTACCAAAAGAAGAAATGGACCTCATTTGATGGGTCCATGGATGACCAAGAAGGATATTGTAAGATAAAGGGAGATCAAGGACCATAAGTTTGGTTTGAATGGTCTTAGGTCCTATGGTTAATATAATCCAAATACAACCAAGTAGATTTTGATTAGTCTTATTAAAACCATGGAAAGTAAGAATTTTTTTCTTAAGATGATCCTTATTATAACCAAGTTATTGATAAGCCACAAGGATGTCACATTAATACGAGAGCCCTAATCAACTAGAACTTTTTGAATAAAAGTGGTATTAATGGATATTTTGATTAAGAGTGGTAGATCATCAACACAAAAAATAATTTCATCATTAATCATATACTCTCCAAGAAACTCAATATAAGGCTTGGAAGAAGGACACGTGGTTTGAATGGCATTGACATTAGTAGGTTGAGAGTCAATAGAAGGTGGTTCTTCATCAATGGAGGATGGATCTTCAATTTCTTGAAGTTGTTGCATAAGGAATTTATGATGATAAGATGAAGTGTGAACTAACTCCATAAGAGAAATCTTACAAGGCATAGAGTTGAGTTCTTCAAGAAAATTACAATGATATTTAGAAGAACTAGCATGAGTTTTAGAAGGTAAATTAGTTTTGGAAAGTATAAATGTGGTTTGACAATCATAAGGACGAATTTATTCCTCAGGTGATTCTAAATTAACATTAGAGGTGGTAGTATCTTTAAAAAAATTTCCTTCTAAATATGGATTTTTAGGCTTGGTAATGAGAACTTTATGAGATGATTTATGCTGATAATTGACCTTGGTAGTGTTGACATATTGAGAGTTGTTATAATATTTATCATAATTAGAATTGATGATATAAACATCCTTGACATTTGATTGATTATTAGAAGATTTTTAGTTATTAGAGGTAGAAGATTTGAAAGTTTATCATTTTTGGGAAGCAACAATGTATTTTTGATGATGAAGATTGATCATAACTTCATGATTGAATGAATCACCAAGCACATAGGAAAAAACAAATTTATTGAACCCTCTACAAGATTAATGAGAATGCCCAATATTGGTATGGAACCAAAAAAATAGATTAGGATCATACCACTTAGGAGGAACATTGGGATAGATGAAAGTTTTTTAGGGTGGTAAAAATTATTTCATTTACTGAACTGAAAGAGGTATATGATAAGGTGAAGGAATATTAGTTTTGGAAACTCTTTGTTTGGTTTATGGAGTGTTAAAATTTATAGCATTATATGTTTGTAAAGATCCTCTAAATAGTTTAGGATTAGGTTTGAATTCCTTCATAAGAAAATATTGATGCTTATCTTGATCAAGAGATTCATTAAGTATTTGAGGAGAAAAGGTTTAAACCTTATATTGGAGAGTAGGAATTAAATCCATGATAAAGAGTTTGAATGAGTTATCATCATTCATGTTATGATCAAATTTATGAGATAAATATTTCCATCTTTTGATAAAGTCATTCACTAATTCAGTTGGAGATTGCTTAGCATTGATAAAGTGGCTAAGACATTTTTTCTGAAGATCATTATGTTGAAACTCTTTAAACAAAGTATTAAAAAAATATTCAAGTTATCAAATAGAATGTTGGGGTAGTTGATTATACCATTATAATACATCACTAGTAAAAGTTTTGACTAAGATTTTAGTAGTGGCAAATGTATTGGTTTGGATCCACTCTTTGTAAAGGTTACCAAAGGATTTAATAAATGAGGCAAGGTCCTTAGTCCCATCATATTTGATAGTTGGAGATATGTTACCAATATCAATACAAATAATGAAGGGAGATAAAGGCTCATTTTGAATGGTTTGAAGCATATCTTTGTTCATTATGGGTTGAGGAATAACATTACTTGAGGCATCCCTAAGAGATGGAGGAATATAATTAGGATTTACTTGAGGATGAATAGTTGGAGGTTGATTAGCCATTTTGATTAGATGTTGTTGAATTTGCATCATTTGGTTGGTGTTAGAATTATACATAATTTTTATTTGTTGAATGAATTAGGCTAAAAATTGGGTTGTATTGGGATGTGGGTTGGTTTTTTCAAGAGCAATCCCCATATTGGTATTAGGGAGAGGATTGATATAAGAAGGATCACTAGTGGGATTGTTAAGTAAACTTGTATTAATCACTCCCACATTACTTTTAAGATTTTTAGAAGTTTCTTGGTAATTATATAAAGGATCAGATTTATCAACTTCACCTTGAGGTATTATTTGCACCATATTTTAGTTCATAGATGAAGGAGGAGAAGAGGTGCCCCAAGAGTGATGGTGATCTTGGGAGGAAAAGAGAGGAATAAATTAACATCCCATATAGTACCTAAAAAGATTCAAGGTAGCTGATAATATTATGATAGGAGATTTCATTCTAACTGAAGAGAGATGAATAAAATACAAAATTAGAAAAATAAGGAGTTATATTGACAAATAGGGAAAGCAAAAAATAGTACAGGTCAACTCAACTGGGTTGATCCGGTATATAAAATAGGGCTTATAAAATATATAGGGTCAACTAAGTTGATCTAGTATAGTGAATATAGGAAGGAAAAAGATGTAAAAGGAACTATAGATTGTACAGGGTTGACTGGGTTGATCTAGTATAGTGAACAGGGGCTGAAAAAGATACAAGGTCAACTAGGTTGATCCAGTACAATAGATAAAGAGAAATAAAAAGATGATAACAAGTTATGAATTGAAACAAGATAATTTTTGTAAATAATATAAGAAAGTAAGATATAAAAGGAAACAAATGGTTAATTGGTTCAATGTTGGCTAATCTAATTGAGGCACACAAAACAAAACCTTGTACTAACACTAGCTAATTCAAATTTTTGTGCACATAGTTGATCAAAGAGAAAGAATTCAACTTGAAAAGTAAAAAATCTAACTAATTGGTCAAATTTATTGTTAATTAGACTATTAAGATATGATTTTAAACATGATTAGAATTTGGCTATAAGGTATTAGATATCAATATAAGGATGGTCTCAAGTAGTTTAGGCTAAAAGAGATTGTAGTGGAAATGATACAATATTGGTATTGGGGCCTAAAAAATCACCTTACACATCATAGTGATAATGATTTTTGGTGATTATCCATAATATCCATTAATCATGCTTTATACTTGACCATATCATTAAGTTGGTTTCCCCTTTGGTGATGAAATCTAAATAGGTTGGCCTAGGGTAGATAGAATATTAAAGTTCCTATTTAGATTATGTGATTTGGCCATATGTACATAAAATATAAAAAGTAAAACTAATCAATTAATTAAAAATCCCCTAATTAGACTATGTGTACTATTCTAAGCATACAAATAATAGGAAGATAAAGGTGTGAGATAATTACTAACAAATATAAGGTTAATTACAATTTGAGACAAGGTATAATGTTGACATTATATGCATAAAATATAGAATAGGGTTGATAGGGTTGAATATATACTATGAAATCAAAGTTTAAAAATGAATTAGGTTGGCAATATTGATCCAGTTATTTCAGACAACACATAAAACATAGAACTAGGTTGGTAGTGTTGTTCTAGTTGATTATGCAAGGGAAGTTTTAAATGTTACAAAATATGAAAGGAAAGATAGAAAAAAAAAGAAATATATAAGTAGAAATTAACCTTGGTGGATCAAATATGTAATGAAGGAATATTTTTGATGATGAAGCTTGAAATATGTTTGAGAAACCTGTAAACTAGGTCAACAAAATCGATCAAGCTATACAAGAACCTACTATAAAAGTGTTGAAACTATAAGGGGTTGATTGGGTTAAATTAGTAGGTTGAAATAGGTCTTTGAAAGTTTGGAAACCTATACTGAGTTGACTGGGTTGATCTAATTCCCTATTCTTGGAAACTTTCACATAGAAAAAAATAACTAGGTTAAAAAAAATGATCTAGTATGTCAAAATATATGATAAAAAGAAAGACTAAAACAATGAAAAAGTGAAGGAAATCCTGAAAGGGTTAGTTTCACATCGATTTCACTAGAATGTATGTAGTCAGAAATACATCATGTCTATAAAGCTTGTGGCACAAAGTGGGGATTAGAAATAATAAAACAAACATGTATAGGTAACTTCAATTAAATTAAATATGATTAACACCATAATACATAAAATATTAAAGATAGTATTATTTGAGCCAAAATTTATGTTACTTCTATCTAATAAAAGATAGGAGAACAAAGTTATAATATACTTACTTGAATATGAACCAATTGAGACTCAATCTCTCCCTTGGCTAAAGGGGCTTCACAAGAGGTTGTTGTGATTTTAAAGGATTAATAAGAAAGTAAAAAACATACAAGACTTATCCATAATACTAGATTATCCAAATAAGAAACCTAAACTAAATCTCCTCAACTATAATGGTGGAAGAATAGACTATGAAGAAGTACGAGTGAATAATAACTCTTGATTGCACCTATGAATAATGAATAAAATGATCTTGTATTTATAGGTGGATATTGATCTAAATCCTTTGGGGAATGTTGGTTATACAGGGTCAACCCAATTGATCCAGTGTGTTTTCAAGGATAATTTACTATATTTGTGCTAGGTTGATCAAAAATCTAATAAGCTAAGAAAGTAAAGAATACCCCTAAACTATACTGGGTCAACCTAGTCGACCTAGTATAACTGATAGTCAAAAAGGAGTTTAAGACAAGAAAGGAGGGATGGAAAAAGGAAAATAATGGAGGAATACTCAAGGGATAAAAAATAGCTTAGGGAATGTTTTTAGGATCTAGTTGGATTGGTAATAATGTTTTAATAAGGGACAATAATTTTGTAGACCACTAAAGGTTTACCCACCCCTTTCTCGGTGCACCCCTTAGGGTGTTTACTTAGAGAGATTGAGTCTTGATGGGGTCTTGCAAGATGTAAATAATAAATAATTGATAAAAGTTAAAAATATTATGTGTATACATAAAGGACTACACTAAAGAATTCTATAAGATTACAATTAAAGTAGGTCATGTAGAAGAGGATGTTGATAAAATAGCAAGGTATATCAATGGTTTGAGATTTAATATTCAAGATGAAATTAGTTTGTTGTATATAATATCATTGGAAGGGTATTATAAATTTAATCACAAGGTATAAGATAAGTTGCATAGAATACAAACTCAACAATCTATAGGAGGATCCATAAATTTTAGAGCTAGAGGATAATAAGGTGGTATATTTCAGTTGTAGGTTCATAATGAATAAGCAAGAAAATATCAAGGTCAAGACAACAATTCAAGAGGAGGCTATTCATATAGAAGAGTATAAACATATATAAGATGTAGAGAAGGATTTCTAGGGAAAATTTTCAAATGTAATAGCTATGCTAATAATAGGGCATACATATTTATAGAGAATCTAAAAACAAGCCATATAGAAACTTAAAGCAATAATAAAGTTGTTCAAGCTAAGGAAGAAAGTGTATGATCACCATCACATGAGGAATAATCTAAAATTTAGAGAGTCATTATTAATGAATAAAGTACAAATAAATCCAAATAAGGAGGTGAAGGAAATAACCCAAAGGAAGACATTGTATAAGACTACATGTAAGTCAAAAGGTATGTGTTGTAAAGTTATCAATGATAGTGGTATTAAAAATAACTTGGTTTTTTAAATAGTGACACATCATACACCTTATAAAGTATCTTTGATACAAAAGGGAAATGAAGTAAAAGTCAATGAGCAATGTAAGGTTGGTTTTCAAATTGGTAGCTATAAGGATGAAACACTTTGTGACATTATGCATATGGATGTTTGCCATCTGTTGGTTGGTAGACCTTGGTAGTTTGTTAAGAATTATATACATGATTAAATGAGTAACACCTATACATTGGATAATGATGGCAAGAAGCATACTTTGACACCATTAAAATATGGTAATGAATCTAAAAATAGTACTAAGGTGTTGATAGTATGTGGAAAACAATTATTGTAGATAATAAAATAATAATAAGTTGGTTATTCATTAATTTCTAGGCCTAAGACAACTATTAAAACTACTATTTGATTAATTTTCAATTGTAAAGTTAGAATTTGTTGGAGGATTATGTGTATATAGTGGTTGATGAGTTTTATAATGAGTTTCCACAAATGAGGAGTATAATATATTATATGTATTTCATTCCAAGAGCTAGTTTTTCAAATAAAGTATCCTATATAATGACACTTAAAGAGAATGAAGAGATCAAAACAAAATTATAGGAACTATTAAATAAAGGCAACCAATCAAAGGAAGTTGACATAAAAGGTGATATGAGAGGGAATTTTATATTTGAATAGGTCAAATATATTTTAAAAAGTAGCAAAGATAAGCATGTGAATGAGGAGAAAAAAGTTGTATTGAAGTAAAATAATAGGGTGACATTCTCATGTGAAGATCCCATAACTGATCTAAAAAAAAACAAGAAACAAGAAAGTTTTGAGTATCCCATAGAGGAAGGATTTCCCATGAAGGAGAAGATAGATGTGATAGAGTTGGAGAAAGAAGATGGAAGCTATGCAGAGTTACATATAGAGAAAGAGAGAAACCAAGTAGATTTTCATGCTCCCATGGTGGAATAATTATATGTAGAGGTTTTGAAAGTAAGTTCACATAAGGAAATAATTGAGAAGGTTTAGATATGTAAAGGATATGAAATCATAGGTGTGATTGAGGAAACAATAGCCTTGGAAGTGACTGATATGGATATTTTGAGAGCCCATGGTGAAAGTGAAATATATTATAGGCATGATAGCATTTGTTAAGGGTTGGACAACATGACTTTGGATCATGATGAAATGGTTGTTGAGGTGAATGAGGGAGCTCTTTCTATCCTTAATATGTTTATGCATAATGGAGGTCTAGCCATTGATAAGATAGTGAAGATAAGGACTATGTGTGATTTAGTTCAACATGTTAATATATATGAGAAGTAAAGTGAAGAGATAAAATAAGAAATTACTATTGTTAAAAATAATAGAGTAGTATATTTAATAGTAATAGAGTAGTATATTTAATAATTATAGAGCTGGTTGGTATGGACATGGAAGCATTAGAGGAGTATATTTAGATCAGCATGGAGATAAAAGAGAGTGATGAAATTATGGTACAAGAATGTTCTCAAGAGGAAATACAAAGGGGAGTTCATTTTAATTAGCTAGAGGTTGGAGAAAATACTCTCATAAGTACAAGTGAAATATATTGGAAAGAAAATGAATTACTAATTTTAATTTGACAAAACTCTATCTTTACATAGGAGAAGAATACATAACAAAATCAATTGCAAATGCTAATGAATAGGTCATTAATTGGGAGCATCATTAAATACCTCATGAGTAAAATCTCATGAATACTTTTTAATCTTAGGGAGCCTTATGCAGGAGTATATGCTTAGAAGACTCATTTTTTCTTTCTTTTTAATTTAGTCTTTAATAGGTTTAGGAAGTCTTGTTTGCTCATTTAGAAGGTTTTAAAATATATAACATTTCAAAATTTTGTAATTTGATCCAAATATTTATTTTCCCACCAAAATTATACTTTTGAAAATTTAAATTTGTAAAGGACATTTGAAGGATATTTCTCATCTCTTAGTGCAGTCAAAGGTCATGATCCTATTTTCACTTGGATCCTTCACCCATTCAATCAAAATAATTGATCCAAAGGCAATAATGGGATCATCACCAAGGTGTGATACCTTATCTCTCTAGGGATGAACCTTTAGAGAGGGAAAACTCTCTAATAAACTATGATTTACCTAATTTAAGATTAGTTGTAGACCTAAACCTATACTAACGAGACCTATTTATTATTAGTACTAAGTGTATTTAGTGGCCGAAAAGGGATAAAGAAAAATAAAATAAAAGGTGATGCACCAAAGTTCAAGGATATCCTACACTTACTCTAATAGCACAACAAAAAACTTTTAAAGTATTGATTTCATCTACACACTCTAGCAGACATGTTATAATATAGGTATAATGAAGGAACAAGCTTGCATGAGGGTTTTATTTTCTATAATTTCCTTAAAAATGAGCTAAGATACTAATGAAAATCTATAATTAACCTCAAACTAAGAAAAAGAGACTAAGAGCCACCAATTATAAGTGAACATCTAAAATACATAGTGAAATGATAAGGACAGAGAGGAAAATTTAATATTTTATTGATAGTTCAAGGTCTAATCCAACATTACAAGTATCTAAAATAAAAAGGTCATATCATACCCAAAAAGAAAGATCTGAAATAAGGAATTTAGAGCCATTTTTATAAGAAAAATAAGACAAAAGAGGAGAAGAAACACTACTAGGTTTCATTAATACATCCATTACATGATAACTTTAGCTTATTTAAAACAAGTGTAATTAGGAGTATTCATATCTATTTAACACCTTCATACCTACCACTTATGTATCTCATAGATGATGGGCATATAAGTGGAAGAGAGGGATTTATTTCTACTATTTCTGTCATTTAGAGTGATTCATCAAGCATGGATTGGTCAAATGGATGCTCCCTTCTTTGAAAAATGACTCTCCTTATGATCAAAGCCTTAACTCACCCATTTCCAATTTTTGTGCATACTAAACATTTTACTTGTGAAGTAAAATCATATGCCATTTTGAGCCTTGAGGGTTGACTTTCCTTGATTAACACTTTCTCAAGGAGTGAGACACCCACAATATAATTTTTTTAGTTTTTTCCATGCCTCTTTCAATTTATTTATGACACTTATAAAATTTTAAGTCATTAAGGGCTTGACTTGATCCTTGCAGGCCTACTCAATGTACGTCCCATGCTTGAGGTATGATTGAGTTGAAATATTTGAAATCAAACTTGAAGTCTATTAGGAGGCATTTTGGAGAGGCTTAGAATCTTGGATCACCATAACATCTATAGTATCCCTATAATTTTTATCTTCAAATGGTCTTACAACTTCACCAAGATACCTTAAAGCTCACTCCATTTATCTACTAGGTTTGTAATATGAGGCCTTGATATAATTGGTTACAAGTTTTTAATCATGATTCTATACTTTATTATTTTTATTTAAGCCTTATATTATTTTAGTCAATTTTGAGACAATGAAGAGTGTCACCCTTCACCATACTGCAATATTTAATCCTATACAATGAAAATAAGCCTATCAAGGCTTTATGAACATTGAAAAGGCCTACAGGCCTGTAAGTTCATCATGGGAGAATTAAAACCATAAAACATTATTGAAGGTCCTTATTTTCTTACATTTAAACTTTTATAACCTTAAAAACTCTTATATACATGTTTTAATCCCCAAGAAGATCTCATTTAGCTTATTTAAGACATTGGGAAGTTTGTAATATTGATTTGACTTGGAGAAGCTTGTCCATCTTATTTACAACCTGCTAAGATATCATATCTACTCCCTTATGAAGAACATGATTGGGATATGATCTTTTAAGGACTTGGAAACCCATGTCTCCTTCACCCTAAACATCATGTTTTTGGTCTATTATCTCCTTGAGAAGCCTTGAGGATAACTTTCAATCTTGATTAGATGAGAAAACCTCCTTAGAACCTTGTTTCAAACCTTAAAAAGTCATGAAAATCTTATAAAATCCTATGCAAGTCTATGTGTAAGCCTCTTAAAATCTCAACACCTAAAACTATACCTATACCTTCTCTTTCTTTATTGAGGAACTCATCTCAAGACCTCACACTTTGGAAAGTTGCTCTAAAAACTTGCACTCATTGTTAACCATGAATACCTTGTAGGTCTATTCACACATGGTATAGATTTATTAGTGAGGTCTTAAGAACATAAAACCTTATATCTCTAACTATAGTATTGAGGTCTATGGTAATAACATTTTAAAGTGCTTAGAGGAGGTCTAGAACATGTTATTCTCTTCAACATTTTTCATTATCTAAACTCTGCTAAAACATTGCATTGATCATGTTTAAAGTCCTATGAACTATTTCATCATATTGAGAACCATGGAGATATATTACAGCCCTATGAGTTAGATTAATGGATCTTGAAACCCTCATGATCTTATTCAAATAATTATTAATGTTTTGAAATGAGATTGAAGACTTGAAGCTGCCTATACCATCATGTGTTTTTTGCTTATTTTTTTCTCAAAAAACTCAAACTTTCTTGTATCAGTCATATTAGTCTCAAAATATTTCTCAAGACATACTAAAACATTAATATATGTGTATGAAACCTTATTCATGACTTTTCAAGCCTACAATTGACCTCTAAATCTTAAATAATCCTTGGAAACAATGTTGCAGGTCTAAACTAGATGTTGAGGTAATGGAAACTTGGTAATAGACCTTATAAACCATGGAAACATTGATTATAACTTTCCAAAAGGTCCTTAAGGTCATGAAGGCCTGAATTTTCTTGTACAAAGACCTATATGCTATGTCTCAAATCTTGTAAACCCTTCATTCTCATAAAAAAACCATGTTGGTTGCTTACAAACTTGAAGACACTCTTAGATGCTCTTTTACACCCTTGAAATTTATTATTTAAGCATGAAGGAGGTATCAAAAACCTTATTTCTCATGTTTGAAACCCAATATTATTTTTAACATGGAAATCATGAGATAAACCCTAATATTCTTGATGGTAGAAACTTCTTGATTTTGTAGATGGATTTTAGGGTTCTTTTTTGTTGGGGGGGGGGGTTAGAATTTACTCTCACCTTAAAAGACCTATGAAACATTGAAGGAGTTGTTAGTAGTCCTACATGATCTTGAAAGAGCCTATAACCTCATGCTTATTCACTCTATATAATTACAACATGATAATAATAATTGATTTATGATTTTCTAGGCCTTTAAAGAGTTGTATAGGACTAAAAAAATTTATATAGGCTTTTCCTTTTCCTATATTCACTAAGAAATCCCTTATAACCTTGACATAGAGTTGAAACCTCTAAGACTAGATTTGTAGGAGCATTATTTTACTTTGGTTTATTAATAACTTGTATGTAACATGAAAGATATTGAAAATTTAACCCTATCCCCTATTCAATCACCATAAAAACCCTCTTAACAAGCCTATAATATAGTCTCTTGAATGTCATAATGCCAAAATCCCCACTTTTTCTTGTAGACATATAGAGGTCATTTTCTAGCTTGAAACCTCAATAAAAGTTTTATAAGGGATCCCATGAGCATACACCTTTATTGGAAGGAATGATATGTAAGGGGAGGAATATTCTACTTGCTCTACTCCTTTAAGTGAGGAACATCTCAAAACATGTTAAAAAAACTTCTTACTATTTGCAGTCTTATAAAGGTTTTTTCAAGGCTTGAAACCTTTTTGAAACCCTAAAATTTAATCTTATGGGCCTACCACTTATACATAGATGTTATTTGATAGTATTAACATCATTATAGACCTTCAAATACCATCCATTTCCCTTGAACAAGCATCAAAATTCCAAGAAGTAGGTTCATAGGGTTTAATAGGGGTGTATAAGTAGTTAGTCATATTTTAATTATAATAATATGTTTTAATATCCTCCTTTAGGTTTTATATATCAAGATGGTGAAAAATAACCTATCAACATCCACCATCATGTATCCTTTTCCATGCAATAGAAAAAAGGAGTACAAACCTTGAACCGTGCTCTCTTTTGGGTTATTTACAAACAACTTTAAGCTCTTAAGGATGATTCATATAATTTTTCCCTTATTTATAATTTCAAGCACCTAGATATGAATCTTAAATATCTTATTCATTATTTATAATGATTATATTGACCCATGCAACTCTTGAGCATAGATGGCACATCCTCAAAAACTACATATAGGTGCCTGTGAATGGGGTGTTGTTTCAATTTTGCCATTTTGGGAGATCTGTGAGAATGGTTTTCCATTTTAAAGGTATGTGAGGGTTCAAATATTATGTGAGTTACCCAAATGACCCTGATTTATGCTTAGACACTATAGCTTTGAAACTATTGAGAAAACCTTGTAAAAACCTATAATTTCATGGAAACCTTCATGTTTGGAAGCTTTAATGCTTGGTTCTACATAGAACATCCATCAAGGTGGTTTGATACATATTAAAGTTGTTTTAATTAGGATGATATATCCTATTACATGCATGAAACCCATTTAAAACCTTTTAACCTAAGCCTTTAAAGCCAAAAACTACAATTTTTTTGGATTACAACCTCATAAAAGTTTTATATATGGATTGTATACATGTGATTCCACCTAAAACCTATCATTTACTCCATTAATGGATATAATTTCCATTTTATAACATGCACATAAGACTCAAAGACAACATACTCTACAAAACCATGGTGTTTTCTTCTTTGAAGCTCAAAAAAACCTATAAAAGAGGATAACATCCTCATGCTTGAATCTATAAACTCCTAAAACATCAATAAACATTGAATTTAATGGTTTAAAATTTGATATTATCCTTAAATTAAATAAAAAATACTCTTTAAACAAGGAATATGCAATGATCCTACCTGATATGGGTGATAATTTAGCTAGGATTAGGTGCACTCCTCCACATTGAGAGAGTGGAAGGCCAACAAAAGAAAGAATGGAGGGAAAACATCAATTTCCACACATTTTCAACCTTTTTTATGGGTGAGATAAGCTATGGATGATATGTTAATGAAATTTAGGACCTTGTTACAAATTTAATAAAGCCTCACTTTATTAGTAATAACTATAATGGCTTCAAAAATGACATTTTGACCTTTTATATCTTCTAATGCACTTTTGGGACCTTTTAATGTGTTCATGATCTTATCATGCCTATAAAGACTCTTCTTGACCATAATATTCATTTGGAACAAACTTTAGGATTCCTTTGCTTTGCTCATGACCTTGCTTTGCATTAGGAAGTGAAAAAGTCTATAATGAGGGCTTATGAAGACTTTTGGTCTACTTCAATTACATTGATCATGGGTCTTATAAGACATTAACCATGGGATAGACCTAAAAAATATTGGAATGCCATTATCAAATGAATTATACTCTCATTTTGGAGGCATCACCCTTGAACATCATCTCATATCTCCAACTACCAATTAGGCCTCACTAAGACATCATGGACTTAAGATGACATATTAGGCTTTCTTGTAAGACTAAGCTTTAGGGAGTAGTTTGGGTGTTCAAACATGAGAAAAGTATTTAAAATATTTGGGACATTATTCAATACATTTACACACACCCATTAATTTAAAACCATGAAAATAGACTCTCTAATATGCCTAATCTAAACCATAACTCTATTATTGATTTTAAGACTCAATCAATGGAATAAGAGTACAAGGAACCTTAGTGACTAATGCATATCTAATCTTGAACCCACCCAATCATCATAAAAAATATTATAAAGAAATCATAATCAATCAAGTTTTGTAAATAATACCCCTCTCCATGTGTGAAAGTGTCTTAAGGACCAAGTGTCCTCCTCATTCAAGATATATATGCCTAAACCAATTTCTTCAATGAACATATAGGGATCCTATCTATGATGTTTAGAGCCACATTCATCAAACAAAAGATTAGGGATGCATCTATGAGGTGTGGTTGGTTCATGATCTAGGACATATTATTATTGATCAATAATGGTGTAATTAACATTTAAAATATTGGGCATATATGGCTCTATGTGATATCTAGCAATTGGTTTGGACATGATAGTAACCTAGTGTCATACCTTGTCTTAACATGTGAAACCAATCTAATGAAAAATAACCATCTAGCTTAGCAATGAATTCATGTGATATTCATAAGGTAAAATATGGGGGTAATTCAATGACTATTTTTGTGGTTATACCATCCAATTTCAATACTCCCCTAGTATTTGGTTCATATGTCAAGCCTAGTTTGTTATCCACTTACTTAGGTATCACATAATTGATTGCAATAGAATCAATCATACAGTTATGAACCAAGAATTCACTTATGATCAAACAAAGGTATAAAGGATGATTATTCTTACTTACACTTGAGTGTTTTCCCTTAGACTGAATGCATTATTAAGGACTAATTTTACCTCCCTTGTTGGTCAAGCTAAAAAATGAAGGCTAGACAAGGCTTATTATAAAAAATATTTTTGTCTTGGGATGGATAGATAATCCCACAAAGATATTAGATTTTTTAGTATTTAATTGATTATTGATATTTAAAGGAACACCACTAATATTTATAGATATCTTAGGAGTAATAGTTGTACCTTGAACTTGAGTGGATTGGGGTTGATCCTTAGGCTTAACTTCACTTCTCATGGACTAGTTTTTAAGAACAATAGCTTCCTCTCTCTGATGTGTGCTAGTTTAAGGATGTATTTAATTAGGGATAGCCTAATTTTATTATGATTTATGTGGATAAATAATTGTTTTTCTCTTGAAATCCTCTTGAGTAGCATGTAAATATATAATTTAACTAATTGAGGAAGGTGGATATCCATCCATTGCTCTCTTCTCAAAACTTGTGCTATATGATATAAGATTTATACATTTTCTTAGAGTTCTATGTTGATTCATACCATATATTTCACCTTCTTTCTAATTCACCAAAGTGGACTTACTTTATACTTGAGTTGATTCATGCCCTCCTTCAACTTATGGAGTTATCTTAGTTGGTTGTCCTTATGAAGATGATACACTTTGTAGTGTCAAGGCCTAACTGAGTACTAAATTTGCACATGTAATTTGATTATGTTATTGGTTTCAAGGAAATTGCCACTCATAATTATACACCAAGTTATTTTACATAGGCAAAATATGATTTGAGATACTATCAACATTGGGATTTTTGATATTATATGACATATCATGAGTAACTTAACCTTGGAATTATACATTATATTGATAAAGATGATTAAAAGGATGATAGGGTTGATTGTATGAGTGATAAGGTTTGAAATTATGCACTTGATACCTCTTCAAATCAACTAGTTCATTTCCAAAGTTATACAATACTAACTTCACCTTATTTAGTTCACTAGATGGAGCAATATATGTGGCTAGTTAGCTATTTTCTACTAGAACAGGTGATAAAGTTGGTTGATTGGATGGTGTAGGAGGTGATAATTATATAAATATTGGTAAAGGGGGCCTTGGGGAAAATTTAATAGCTTTTATGAAGTAATTCTCAGCCTTAATGGCAATATCATATGCATCAGGAAGGGTTATACCCCCATGGATTGAATAATCACTGATATATAACTATTTAATAACCTTAGATAATACAAGAAATAAGTATTATTGGTAGGTTTAACCAATTGTGGTATTTTATCCCATTTTTTCTAGAATCTAAAATTGCAGTCCACCATATACTCATGTGGAGCTATCTTAATGGTGGTTATTTTCTCCATGAATGAAAGGTGGTCACTCTTGTCCTTGAACCGCTGACACAAATTTTATCCCAACTCATCCAAATTATGGATAAAAACTAGTATTATACCTTTGTACCATTTTAGATCTCTCCCCTTTATGTATGAATCTATAAATATTACAACTACATTATTTTGGGTGACATGGTGAAATGAACAAATGTTTGTAACATCATGGATGTGTTAAATAGGTGTTGTGGAGTTCTCACCAGTGAAGGATTGGATTATATTTAAGGATGAAATAAGTATTTAATCATATTATTGGAGCGATAATGGTGTATCTTTATCAAATTCATTAAATAAATGATTCCTTTGAGTAAACATATGATGAATTAGATTCAGCCCACCTCTTTGCCTAGGAAGTCTACCAAATGGAGGTGTTGATTGGGCCCTTGAAGAATGTTTCCCATAACCTCTTTCTCATATTTTAGGGGCTTATGACACTATATTTATTCTTATTCTAGGGGTGAATGATAAATCAACAAAATAAAAATTAGTATCTATATTATAATACCTTGTCTCCTTTGGCATGAAAGTGTGGAGTTGATCTGGAACTAAGAAAGGATGGAGTCACCAAGTAACTTTGAAATGTCTTCAATTCTATTTTAACTTGCTAAGGACAACACCAAATACTTAGTTACATTTTTTGAACTCCATGGGATTTTTCTTAATGGGCATGACATAAAATATTATCATTTGGATCTTGTACCCATTTAATCAAATTATTTTATCCAAATGAAGCAATGTTATCATCCCCAAGGTGTGGGAAATTTGATCTTTGGGGATGAACATATAAAGAGGGACAACTCCCTCCTAAACTAGTATGCACCTAAATTAATATTAGTTTCAAACCAAAAATTATATTAAAGATACCTATCTAAAATTATAAATAAGTGTCTTTATTGGTGGAAAAGGGAAAAAGACAAACTAAACTCCAAAAGGTGATGCAACAAAGTTCAGGGATCTCCTCCACTCACTTTAAAATCAAAAGAACAATATTTAAAGGACTGATTTAAATTGAACACTCTAACATACATGATGTAATAGAGGTATAATTAAGGAACCACATTTCATGAGGGCTATATTATGTACAATTTCCTTACAAATGAGCTAAAAGAGACTAATGAATAATGTACAATTGACCTCAAACTAAGCAAAAGAGACTAAGAGCCACAAAATGCAAATGGAATTTTGAAATACATAGTGAGACATCAAGGAAATAAAGGCAAATTTATTATTTTATTTATAGTTTAAGGCCTAACACAACATTATAGGTATCCAAAAGAGTAGAGTCTTATCATACCCAATAAGAGGAATCCAAAATAAGGCATTTCATACCATTTTTATAAGAAAAATAAGATAAGAGATTAGAATAATAATTAATAGGATACATAAATTTATTTTATATGTGATAAATTTAGCCTATTTAAAACAAGTGGAAATATTATTATTGATCTCCCTTCAATGCCTTCATATCTGCACTTCTATCTCTCATGGAAGATGGGCATAAGAGTGGAGGAGAGGGCTTAATTGTTGATATTTTTTTCAATTTGAATGGTTGATCATGCATTAATTAGTCAATTGTATAATTAATTTTTTTTAAACATGACCCTTATTGTGCTAAAAGCCTCAAATCACCCATTTCCACTTATTGTGCATGTTGAATGTTTAACTTGTGAAGAAATCTCTTACTCTATCTAGAGCCTTGAGGGTTGACTTATCTTAATTAACACTTTATGGATGAGTTACACACCCCTAAGGTTAGTTTTATATTTACTTACATATATAATTCACTTTATTTATGACCAATTACTACATTTGGAGTCATGAGGGCTTGACTTGATCCTTGGAGGCCTACTCAACATACCTCCCATGCTTGAGGTATGATGGATTTGAAATATTTTAAATTAGGATTGGATCCTATTAGGAGGAATTTTTGAGAGGATTATAATCTTGGATCACTATCACATATATAATAACCCTAAATTTCTTCTCTTCAAATGGTCTTCCAACTTTACAAAGAAACATTGAAGTTTACTTTATTTATCTACTAGGTTTGTATTATAAGGCCTTCATAGAATTGATTTCAAGTTTGTAATCATGTTTCTATAATTGATTATATTTATTTAGGAGTTATATGATTTTATTCATTCTTGGGACCTTGAAGAGGGTCACCCATTCACCATATTATAATCTATAGTCCTATATAAAGACATTTAGGCCTATCAAGGTATTGATAAGGTTGAAGGGGCTTACAAGCCTACAAGTTCATCACATGAGTATCGAGACCATAAAAAATGCTTGAAGGTCCTTATTATCCTACATTTATATTTTATTAACCTTGAAAATTCTTGTAGACATGTTCCAATCCCCAAGGAGATCTCATTTAGATTATTTAGGACATTGGGAAGTCTAAAATCTTGATTTGACTTGTAGAAAATCTTCCATCTTACGTACAACCTACTAAGAGATCCTATCTAGTCCATTATGAAGGACATAATTGGGATATGATCCTTTTAAGCCCTGGAACCCCATGCTTGATTTAACCTAAACATCAAATTTTGGTATATAAACTCCTTGATAAGCCTTGTAGACAACTTTCAATATTGATTAGATGAGCAAACCTCCTTGGAACCTCTTTTCAGACCTCAAAAAGTCATGGAACTCTTCTAAAATCCTCTATAGGCCTATGTTTAATCCTATTTAAATCCCAACACCTACAACTATACCTAGACCTTCTCATTATTTTTTAAGGACCTCATCTCAAGAACTCACACTTTGGAAACTTGCTCTTAAAACCTACATTCATTATTAAACATGGAAACCTTATAGGTCTATTCATACTTGGTCTAGAGCTATTAGTGAGGTATTAATAACATAAACCTTCTCTATTTTTTTTTAGTCTTGAGGTATATGGTACAAAACCATTAAATCTCCTAGAGGAGGTGTAGATCTTGTTCTTGTTTTCAACATTTTGCATTGTTTAAACCTTACTAAAACCTTGCATTGATCATGTTTTAAATCCTATGAAATATTGAATCATATTAAGAAATATTTATATTTTCACCCCAAAAATGTCAAATTATTTAGTACCCTAAGGGAGACCCATTATTTTTTTAGAAAAAGGCCTTAATGTGACCCATGATTCCCTTTTCTCAACTTAGTAGAAACTAGATATTTGGATGCAATTTACAACTTGCAAACATATAAATCACATCCCAACCTATACTTATCATTTTTAACATACCCATTGGAAGTCAAAGATTTGGATGAAATTTTCAACTTGAAAAATTGAAATTTACATCACAACCTTTACTTCTTACACACTCCATGATTGGTAAAAAGTGGAACTTCACTCACAATATATAACTTACAAAATTACAAATTATAGATATAGCCCCAATTTGTACCAAAATACATTCCCCATAGAAAACATAAATTTAGATGTAATTTTTAACTTGCAAACTTTAAAATTGTAATCAAACCTCCAATTCATGTGTAACTAACTCCCACCAAAAACTGGAACTTTCGTTGCAATTTTCAACTTGCAAAGTTATGAATTATAACTTGAGTCCTACTTCCTACCAACTATCCTTCCTTTATAAATCATAACTCCAATAATTTAAAACTTTAAAATTTGAAAATCTCACCTCAAGTTTCACTTTCCAATTTCCAATAAACCAAGCCACTTGGTAGAAAGTGGACCTTAGAGTGTAAAATGCAATTTTTAAAATTGTAATGTTGCTCCACAACTCCAAAACTCTAAAATTTGCACCATTTTTTCCCTAACCACTAACCTAATGGAATTAATTATAGGGTTATGGATTATATTAATAAAATTAGGGTTTTTTGATAATCATTGTTTAATTTGAAAATTTAAAAATTAGAGCTCTACACCAAGTGACCAAGCCACAACACTGAGCAATGCCATGCCTCAAACCATGATTGCCATTGATACCCCTTACACAATATCCCTAAGTCCTCCTATATTTTTAGCTACCATTTTATATATCAAGATAGGAATATATTATTTTCATGTCTTTTTTCTATCTCATAGTATTTTTAAGGTTTTTCCTTTGCTTAAAATCTAGGGTTTTAGTTTGTTTACCTACATTTCCACAAGATTATCCATATTTTCCAATTTATTATTAAAGTATTTTTAAAAAAAATTGTAGCCTATGATAAACCTAGGGTTTAGAAAAAATATTAAAATATTCCCTTGAATATTACTTCATGACTCCCACAAAGTTTTAACTTGTAATTGCAAATCTAAATCCCATGGAAATTTCTCTTGTAAAATTTACCCTACAACTCCTTATAAAATCCCATTGCTTACAAATCCAAATCCCCATCGAGGATTTTAATTGAAATCATAATATTGAAATATTTAAAAGGTTTTATTATACCTTATAAGTGTGTTTTTCAACTCCAAAACCCACTAAATATTTTTCTTGCAAAATCAACTCCAAATCCCACTGAAAATTTTACCTACAATTACAACCCAAAAGCTTGTCAACTCTATAGTTGGATTTCCCACATTAGATTCCATAGAACCTATGTCTATAAAACAAATAAAGTTCAAATATTAGGTACCTAGTTCCCCACTTAGCCTATAATCAAACACCAATGAAATCATAGACATAGACCTAGGTCATACTTACCTAGGTGATTTATAGACAAGGGTAAATGCTAAAATAAAAATGATTGCATTCAAAGTATTTATGACTATGGAATACCCCAAGTAGTAGCCTTATCATTATCAATTAAGAGACCTAAGCTTGTGCTCACATTGGTGAATTACTCTAATTTAAAAAAAGAGAAGTGTTGAATGATAAGGTATAAATGATTCTAAACTTGGACCCCAACTTCATCAACTTCATGTTCCTATTTCCATAGTATGAGAGTTATCTTGATTTAACTCCTAACTCATCTAATAAGTTTTATAAGGATAATAACACTAGATGTCTAAGGGTACTTAATAAATAATGGCTAAAATTCCTTTGGTCTACATCTACAATATTTCCTATAACCCTAGCAAAAATAGAATTTAAGGAAAGAGTGGGTGACATAATCATACTCTTGCATAGAATCAATAGGAACCTAAATGCTAATAAATTTTAGGATTGGATGTACTAATACATATGGGTAATTCACTAAAATAATTAGTACATCTATTGGGCCTAGTTGATAAGTGAATCCATTCAAAAACCATTGATAGAAGTCCAAAATACATGGAAGTTATAAATGACTCCATATATAGTCTACATACTAGAAAAGGGAAGGACTTTCCCAAGGTTGAACACAGTGCTTGACCAAGTCAACAAGGTTTTAAATTATTACCATAACCTCACCCTTGAGGTAATTAGAAAACATTTTAGAAGGGTAAGTGATGCATTCATGTAATGTAGCATAATAATGTTTGATAAGGACTTAGAAAAGAGGAGATTATTTAATGTTACTACTTATGAGATCAAAAATTAGGGATATTATTTAATTTAATTCCCCACATACTCATACATCAGAGTAGGAGGATTTAATGACTATCTTTACACCCTCCTAAGGTATGCAAAAAATAAATGGGCTTTAATGGAACTTGTGATACAACTTATAGAGACTCATAAATTATTAACAAGAAAACATAAGGTAGTAATCCATTTATACATTAGAATAAGGAGGTATACATGCCCTTCCCTATCCAAAGCCAAGTGTGCAGATGTCAAGACAAACTTGATATCTGTTGATAAAAGGCCATTTTATGATGTGAATGGTAGTATTAATAATATATTGGGAATCATAACATATTCCCATGTTATTTATTATGAAGATTATTTGGAATACCTTTAAGATGAAGTGAGACTAAAATATTATTCTAGGATGACCTTGGATCAGATCAAAGATTATAACATGGCACCAATCCTTAAGGACTTGATAGATGATGAATCTCCAATAGACAAGATTTACTATGATAAAAAGATCTTTTCTCAACCCCTTTCATTATTCAAGTGGCCCATACCTGAGTCCTCATTAATGGATAGGAATACCAATGTAATAAAGTGAACAATCAACTAGCATAGGAGCAAAGGGGTCAAGGTGACCAAAGAAACTTTGATAATTAGTGATAAGTTGAAATAAGTCAAAGAGAAGGGTATACCACCAATATTAAAAGTTTACAATAATGAAAACCAAATAGAATAGGAAGATAAACCAATGGTATCACATAAGACAAAAATAGAAACAAAAAGATAAAAGAGGTCAATCTAGTGTCCAAGGAGTAGTAATGGATAAGAAAATATTTATTTTGATTGAATATATAACTAACATTGAAGCACAAATAGTTTCTCCCATTATCTCTATCATTCCACTAGTTTCAATACCTCCTCCTCCTATCTCCACCCCACCCCACCATCACCTTAAACAATTTCCTCATCCATTATCACAAGCTCACTTGTGTCAGTGACTCCATTGTCAATAGTTCAATCAACACAATTGGATGTTGAGGATTCACTTTCACTCCCATATTCCATAATTTCACTCCCATTTTCCATAATTCCTTCCATATCATCCATAATATCCAACACCACCCTTTTAATCACTAAAACCACCAAGGAGCACATGACTATAGATTCAATCATCTTGACTCTAATCCCACTAGCCATCCCAACCCCTGGGGTAATGACTACTTAATTTCCATCTCCCATCACTTTTCCCATTACATCAACCCTAAGTATCCCCATAACTTTGATTAGTTTCTTCATGACTATGGATTCCACATTCCTATAGAATTCCCTTTTTCAACTCCCCATGCCTAGCCCTCCACTTGTGTCACTTCCAATTCCTACACCCTTAGTAGGCACATCATTTTCTACTTCACCCATTTATTCCATTTTCACAATAACTCAAACCCCTACAAATGAGGTAGAGATAAAGGAAATCATTGATATAACTACGGATACTCAACTCATAGATGGGGAAGATATTTCAAAAACATTAGATGAGGATTCATCAACCATTTTAGTGATAGGCACAACACTCATCATAATAACCACCAGTGCAATGACTTCAACTATAGATTCATAGCTGATAGTGCTAGGATTGTAAGATGCCACTCCAAGCTAGCCAGTGCAATCAATGGGGAATAAATGAAAACAAATAGTGTCCCCTATTACACTATATTTTGGCTTTATAGAGGCTTCAAAGAAATTAAGGGAAACTCCTAAAACTATATCTAGAATATATATGATTTAGCAAGGGAGAAGTATGTAGAAATTTTAGTCCCCCCACTAGAAAAACAAAAAGAATATCTAGTGGTGGGGGATTACAAAATATCAGAAGTGCACCTAGGTCATATTACAAGAGAAGGATTGAAACATGATGTTCAATCAAGCATTAACTTTCTTTTCAAGAAGATAGATAGTGACAAGGTCACAAATGATGAGTTGTAGAATAAAGTTGAATAATTGACATCTTGACTAAAGAAGCTCATTGAGCTTGTGGCCCAACCAAAAAAATTATTACTTAGTTTTCTGACAAGGAAACATTTGAATCAGTAATAGAGATTGGTATCATGGTAAGGGCTACAAAGGACTGGTATGAGGAGCTCATCACAAAGGGGAATAGAGTAATTGAGTTAGAAATGGACTACTACAAAACCCTAAAGGTTGATCAAGCAAATTTGAAGGAATCAATGAGAAAATACAAGGAATAAATAGAAAGGTTGAACCTATTCTTCCCAAAATTTTAAGCTATTGACATGATTGAAACTGACATCCTCATTGTAGAAAATATATTAAAAAATGATATAGAGCATGAGGAATTGGATAGGGAAGAATAATTTTAGAATAATAATACTCATAGAGACTATTAATAAAGGTAAGGTTACATATGATAAGGTCATAGATACGATCTATGATATTGAATATTTTCTTACTAAAAACTCATGTGAAGCAATTGATCATCAAGAAAAAATCCTTTTAGTACAAGAAGTTAAATATATGTAGGGATACATCAAGGGAACTCTCTGACATAATTGCATAATGTGAGATAAGCAACATAAGATCATATCCTAGAGATATTAAAAATATTTGATGGTTATATTGATAAGATATAGGCAAATAAGGACAAATAAACTTTTGAGTTTATAGTTGTAGATTAATTATTTCAAATAAATGAATTTTGTATATTGTATTTATTTATTGTAAAAGACATTACAAAGTTATAGGTTACAAATTACATTTATTTTGATAGCTCTTTTTGAGAAAGAGCCACTTTTTATTTTTAGATCCCCTTTTGATAGGTTGAAAATTTGTAAAATCAAACTTGTAAATTGCACTTTTATTTTTGACAAAC
This sequence comes from Torreya grandis, assembly GCA_037957365.1. Classification (NCBI taxonomy): domain Eukaryota; kingdom Viridiplantae; phylum Streptophyta; class Pinopsida; order Cupressales; family Taxaceae; genus Torreya; species Torreya grandis. Next base: position 1,196,030 of record JARHVA010003525.1, read on the forward strand.
TTTGAGTTGCTTACTTACAAAAACTCATGTTGTAAATTGCATTTCTAGTTTTGTAAAAATTTGGATGAATTAAAATGTTTTGAAAGTCTCAATTTAAAAATAAAAGTTAGGTTTTAAAAAAAATAACCTAATATATCTAAAATATTTCTATTTTTCTAAGTTTGAATTCAATTTTGGTGCCTCATTCGATGGAAAAGATAAACAATAGCTAAACTGAAGACAAGGAGGACATTGCATGAAGATTCAACTAGATTTCTCTATGCCTCCAAGTAGTTTTAAAAATTCCCAGTAGTTTCATGTTCTTTTTTCATCTATTTACCTTGATAAAGATGCCATTTCAGCTGAAGATCATGCCCTTTTCATGAGGTTTTTTTATGTTTGCTTGATCTTTAACTAGGCATAGAGTTTAGATAATTATCTCTCTTCAAATAGAGTATTTTGTATAAGTATGGGTGCCATGGTGTATCCCATTTATATTTTTGTTGTTAGAGAAATTATTCTGCACTTTGAACAATTGATCTACATACTATAACCTAGAGAATGATAGTAGATTGAAGTTTTGCCTTATCTATGTTATAATTATGTATGTAAGGCTATTTGTAAAATTTGTGAATTCTTTCATTATTGTTTTAGTCACAAAATTTCATATATAGTATTATTTTTCCCTTTTGAAAAGATTGATTAAAATAAATAATTTTTTTCTTTATATGAGAAATGATCAATATTTCCTTTGGTTTCATATTTGTATGACTTTATGCTCTAATAAATTTAAATATATTTATCATTATGTTGTGTTCATACAAATCAAGAATTAATTTCCATTATAATTATTTTGTGTAATTACCATTTCTATTTTTTCAAATTCATTTCTAAAACCCTTTTCCTCATGGTTTATACCCTAGTTTAGGATCAAAATCACTAATAAGAAGATTTTTTTACATGAATTGGTAATATATCAATTAAAATATACCTAATGAAATGATTTTGACCTTATTTATAGGTTAACCTCAATTTTATAAGGTCCGAAAACTTGGAGGTTATCCCATTTTGTCATTAGATTTATGACAGTTTGAAACACATACCACACAACATACTACAACACAAAGATAGGTGAAAAATATATGTGATAACATTTTTTGGCACACCTAGCAAGACCCAAAAATTATTATTAAGAGATTGGTACTATTCTCAACAAGCATTGCATGATCCTCATACACATTTAAAAATCACCTGGTGACTCCACTAGCTTAACAGATTTAGGAAATCTAGGTTTACATATGCCAAAGATACAAAAAAGATCATCTATTAAAGGTAAGAAAATTGACTTGTAAGAATTTTCATTTTATTATAAAAAGAAATCCAGATCAGTTGTATGTTATACTAGAGTATATCCTATAAATTTGTTTTCATATCTTACAAATACCCATAATAGTTTTATACCTCCCATTATGACCTTGAGAAATCAAAATTGCATAGCCTTAAATGGAGGAAACCCACTTTAGTTAGCCTATAATTATGATATACCCACTTGAGCTTTGAAAAACCTTTCATATTTTACTAGTGAAACTTACACCACTCCCATGGAAAATATACAAGACATTGTTAATATTTGTTTAGTTCACAATATAGTATAGGAAAATGTTACAATTAAACTTCTTATCTCCTCATTTAAGGGTAAAGCCTTACAATGGTATAGAGGTCTACTCAATAATTCTATTCATGTTTGAGATGACTTAGGGACTACACTATGTATGTAATTTTAAGATAAGAGTGACCACCTCTCCCTAGTTAAACAACTATCAACTATTTAATAGGCTCCTCATGAGTTCATGAGTGATTTCGATTTTTGATTTCAAAAGACATGGAATATAATTCTAGTGTTGGTAAAGCTAATCCAAAATAATGCATTTATATATTACTTGAGATATTTAAATAGTGATATAGCTATCATGATTCAGTAAATCAATGAAACCACACTCCCCAATGCCTATGAAATTGTAATAAGAGCAAAAAATTTCTTGATTCAAGCTTGAAATATTACTCCATGGCCTCCAATGCCTTTATTTATAGAAGTGTCTCCAATACAACCTATAGTTTCCCCAATTCCAATCATAATCAAAGCACTAGCTTCAACTATTATTCCTACCATTGATTGATATGAGGTTAAGTCACTACATAATTTTTTTTGAAATGAGTTGATATTAATGAAAAGCCAAAAATCATAGAACTATAGGACTTACCAACAATCTAACCAAACATACCAACCTAATAGGCATCCATACCAAGGAAACTCACAACCACAAATTCAAAATATTTAAGAAAAACCTCTAAATATATATACTTTACCTACACCACATACTTCCAAATTTATTGTACTTGTTCAAAATAACCTGGCTTAGGAGTATGAGTGGTGATAACCTTGTGTTCAACCACATGATCATAATGCTTATCCTAATGGTCTCATCAGTCAAGCCTTGATAGTGAAAATCATATCAAACAATCAAGGATAGAAATAAGAGGTCACATATGAATTGGAAGATACATAAGAGCCTACTCAAAGTAAAGCTACTCTTTTGAACTAATAAGAGGAGGATTTTTATGGTATAAATCAGGAGGAGGCACTAATAAATGGTGGTAATTTAGTGATAGAAAATACATGCTCTAAGAAGAGGGAAATATAAATTAATCAACCCCCTATGGTGGAACAAGGTAAAAATTCTAAATTTATACAAGAATATGCAAAAGGAAACATAGTACGAAGGCCACCCAATGTGACAATAGGCCAGTCAAAATAAAAAAATTTGACCCCAAATCTTGTGAAAGAAGACAACTCCCACAAAGGCACCATCAAAGGTTGGTAACATTATTTTTAGTATTTTTGAACAAATTAAGAAAAATAATTTGAATTTCACCATGTGAGAAGCACTATCTATTCTAAAATAAAGGGACTTGCTTGAGAAAGCTTTTAAAAACATCCAAATAATAATAAAAGTTCCATCTAAAAGACCTAATGCTATATCTAATTTTTGAAAACCACAAATTGACACCAAATTAAAAAAATGGTAATCCTCCCCCTTTTTACCTTTCATTCATAATTAGGAATCATATCATCAATAATTACATGGTAGACTTAGGGGCTAGTAGTTCTATTATACCAAATAAAATGGATGATGCTTTTGGTATTAACTATACACCTATCATAAAAGGTGTCTCAATTAGATAGGAATATTTTTCAAATATTCAAGAATATAAAAGGTTTAAAACTTACCATCCATGCATGTCCAAGCTTGTCAATTTCCAAATATATCTCAGTTATTGATCTCCCCCTATTTTGTTATCTACCTTTATTGAGACTTCACTACAAAAATGGGAGGGTATCTATCTATTTACTGGTATCACATGTTTCTTAGGATGATATATATAAAAGAGTAAACATAAGAAATGATCTAATTGTTAAATACCATATTGAGACATACACTCCTATCATCATGGATATGAATTGTACATTACATGATCAGGAAGAGGAGATTGATCATGAGGTTGTAACACCTATGAAAGAAATTTTAGACACTCATTTGGATGAATGGGGATAAACTCTCTATTTTCATCCTTATGATTATGTAAAATAAATTGGGCTGGGTACATATTGCATACATGAAAGTGATGTAATTATTTTAAATCTTATGAAACTAGCTAAGGATCTCCAATAAATGTGGCAACTATTCTTTGATGGATTAAGAATCAAGAATGGTTCAAGTATAGGTATTTTTTTGATATCTCCACAAAAGGAGAGTTGTTTTTATTCTTTAATATTTTAGTTTAGCTACACTAACAATGTAGTTGAATATAAAGCTTTGATTCAAGGTCTTCAACTAACCAAGGAAAGAGGGATATGATCACTACAAGTATATGGTGATAGTGAGTTGATTATTCACTAAGTAAGATCCAAAAGCATAACCAAGAATAACTTGTTTATATCTTAAAAACATAGGGTTTGGGACCTATTAAAATAATTTACCACTTTAAATTTTCAAGCAGTACCAAGAGCACAACAAAAAGATGTTGATTGTATGGCCTTAATAGGCTCCTAGTATAATCTACCTAAAGAAATAGAGAATAAAAAATTCATAATATAAAGTTGATAGTAAGGCTATCTATTCTTGATAATGCAACCAACTAGAAACTCTTCAATAGTGATCAACAAATTTTGAATTTTATAAGAGAGATAACTAAATTCTCTAATAGAAACTAGTCAAGACTCCAAGATCAATAAAAATATCAAATCATTTAGTTGAAGAAAAAACAATATGCCATGGGCCTTATTACTTTGGAGGGTATCTTCAACTTTGAAAATCAGATAAAATGTGAAAATAATAATAACACAATTAAATAAAAAGACTACAATTCGATAGCCATTTCAGAGGGAAAAACATTGAAGATTGGAAAGGTATGTAATGTTTTTGAAAAATAGGATTTTATTGAGTTCTGTCAAGAATTTGATGATAACTTCACTTGGAGTTATAAATATCTAAGGGGGTTTGACCCTATCTTAGTACAACACACAATAGAGCTTGACCCAAATACCATGGATGTTAGATTGAAATAGAGACCAATCAATCCAAAAATAGAACCCTTGATGAAAAGTGAGTTGTCCAAATTGATGGAAGCTAATATCATTTTCCCTATCAACCACTCATCTTGGGTTGTTAACTTAGTCCTTTTAAGGAAAAATAATTGTGAAATCAAGATTTGTGTGGATTTTAAGGACCTAAACAAATAATCCCTAAAGGATCATTATCCTCTTCCACCCATGGAGAAAATTCTTCAAACTGTATTAGGCTCTGAAATATTTTCCCTTCTAGAAAGTTATTATGGATATAACCAAATCCTAGTGTAGGAATCAAACCAATTCAAGACTAATTTAACTACAAAATAGGTCATGTATGAATATAAAAATATGCCTTTTTATTTGAGTAATGTTGGTGCTACATTCCAAAGAGCCATGGATATGGATTTTAGAGGTTTGATAAATGAAATGATCTTGGTATACCTAGATGACATAACTATTTATTTGAAATATGCTAATGCACACCTAGATCACCTTAGGAATTTTTTTTAAAGGTGAAAAGAGTTTGGAGTTTCCATCAATCCAAAAAACTACATTTTCATAGTTCATAAAGGGAAAATAGTAGGACACGTTTTTTCAAAAGAGGGTCTTACAATAGACCCAGAGAGAATAAGTGATATATCTTCACTAACACTTCTGAGCCATAAAAATGGGTTATAAATATTCTTAGGAAATATCACCTTTTTAATAATATTTGTTACAAATTTTTCCTCTATGGCCAATCTCCTTACTGCTATGGTTAAGAAGGGTATCATTTTTAGCTAGACATACGAAAGAAAAGATAGTTTTGAAGCCATCAAGTAGGATATTTCTCAAGCTCCTACCATTGTCAACCCCAAATAAGAGAATGATTTAATTCTCTTTGATTTTGGAGGGGAAGGTAGCATATCATCTATTCTAATCCAACATAATAAAAAATAATTAGAACAACCAATATCTTTCTTCAGTCAATCTTTGAAGGATTATGAAGAAAAGTACAATTTTATGAAGAAACAAGTATATGTTGTAATTAAATCTCTCAAAAGGTTTAGTCATATGCTCTCCAATACTAAAATTTTTCTAATGGTTAGTCACCAAAGTGTCAAAGAGTTCCTATTGAGCTAAGAAATAAATAAATAAATAGTAGGATGGATCACAAAAGTCATGGAATATGACATGAATATAAAAATTACAAATCATCTAAGAGGAAAGGGATTATGTGAAAAACTAGATTTTGATATAAATATTGTGGAGGTATTATCTGATGCAAGATATGCTCAAAATACATCCCAACTAGCCACTCTAGCTCCATTTAACAACTAGATCTGTGACATGACAATTTTATTCTAGACTGGTGAGTACCCCTATGATTTTTTAGTAGTCCAAGAAAAGGTATTTTAGACTCCAATCTATTCCTTATGTTCTTGTTGATGGAGTATTTTTTAGGAAATATATGAAAGGATTCATGCTGGGGTTAATTGAGCACATGCAAATTAATAAAGGGCTTGATGAGTTTCATGATGGTCCATTAGGTGGATATTTCTTCACAAGAACCACTACCATTAAAATAGTGAGAGGGGGATATTATTGGCCTAACATATTCAAATATTACCATAAATGGGTAAGTAACTACAAGAAGTGTGCTTACTTTATAGACAAGAAAAAATTATCAGCCCTCCTTCTCAAACTAACCCAAATTGACTAACCATTTTCCCAATGGGGATTGGATTTTATTGGCATGATCAATCCACCATCAATTAGAGGCCAAAAATGGTTTTTTATAGCAAATTATTATTTAAATAGATTGACTGAAGTAGTTGTATTGAAAGATACCATAGAGGCACCTATCTTGGAATTTATGGATGGCATAATCACAAGATTTGGTGTTCCTTACACCATTATCTCAGATAATGCCAAAGTTTTTATGGGAACTCAAGTGAGTGAATGGGTTGTAAGGTAAAATGTATACCTCATTACTTCATCCAGTTATTACCGATAAGTTAAAGGCTTGGCTGAGTCTAGCAACAAAAATATCATAAGGATTATCAAGAGGACAATAGAAGATAACCAAAGGACATGGCACACAAAGTTAAAATTAACACTACAAATTGATAGGATCACTCCGAAGAGAGACATTGATAATTCTACATACATGTTGGTATATATAAGGGAAACTAGAGTTAAATTGTCAATTGAGTTACCATCTCTAGAACTCAATCATTAGTTGGAATTGATTGAAAATTATGAAATGACACTATAATTATCAAAACTCATGTAATTAGAAGAAGTCACTAACTAGTCAATGAAAGTTATAGAAGTAAATCAAGCTCAAAAAAAGATAAATTTTGACAAAAAAAATATGAAAGGAGATTCAATGAAGGAGACATGGTTTTAAAATGGGATGATAAAAGAGATAAACTAATCAAGAATACAAGTTTGATGCTATATGGAGTGATTCATATATAATAACTCAGTGCAAAGGAGCAAATGCATTCCAACTATCCAAGCTCGATGGATCAAAAATATCTATCCCAATCAATAGGATATACCTTAAATCTTGATTTTGAGATTGGAAATCTTTCCAAAAAATATTTTATATTTTAGGTTTAGTTTTTATTCCAAATAAGTGATTTTGTATAGGTTAACTCATTAGGACTTTTTCTTCCTTAGTTTGTTTCTATTTTGTTTTTACCTATTTATTTTTTGTTTAGGCCAAATCTCAATTTTGTTTTTTCCTTGTTAAAAGGGTGTTAAGCTTAAAATGACTCCATGCCCAATGAACTAGAAGGATACTAAAAAGAGACTGATTAACAGGCAATCACCTTATAGAGGCTACAAAAAATGTTGATATTTTTGCCCCAAAAATGTCAAATTATCTAGTACCCTAAGGGAGACCCATTAATTTTTTTGGTAAAAAGGCCTTAAAGTGACTCAAGATACCCTTTTCCCAAGCTAGTGGAAAACAAATATTTGGATGCAATTTTCAACTTGCAAACTTGAGAATTGCATCCCAACCTCTATTTCCTACTTTGCACATACCTGATAGAAAATGGAGATTCAAGTGTAATTTGTAAAATTTCAAATTGCATCCCAAAATTCACTTTTTACACACTCTAAAAATGGTAGAAACTAAAACCCTACTCATTATTTTAAACTTAAAAAGTTGTAAATTGAATATGGAGCTCCACTTTCTACCAAAACACCTTCCCCATATAAAATAGAGATTTAGATATAATTTGAAACTTGTAAACTTTAAAATTACAATTGAACCTCCACTTCCCATGTAAGTAAATCCCACCAAAAACTATAACTCTATTCATAACTTTTAACTTGTAAAGTTTAAAATTACAACTTGAGTCCCACTTCCCACCGACTATCCTTCCTACAAAAATTGAAACTCTAGTTACAATTTTCAACTTGCAAAGTTGTAATTTCACCTCAAGTTCTACTTTCCCATTTCCAATGAACCAAGCCACCTGATAAAAAGTGCAACTCAAAGTGCAAAATGCAATTTTACAAAACTATAAAGTTGATCTACAACTCCAAAACTCCAAAATTCCTACCATTTCCCAACCACTAACCTAAGGGCATTAATTATAGGGTTATGGATTATATTAATAAAATTAGGGTTTTTTAAAATCATTTTTTAATTTGAAAATTATGAAATTAGATCTCTACATCAAGTGACCAAACCACAACACTGAGCAACACCATGCCTCGAATTATGACCATCATTTCTACCCCTTGCACGGTATTCCTAATTCCTCCTATGTTTTTTAGCCAAAATTTTCTCAATCAAGCTAGGAATATATTATTTTCATGTCTTTTTTCTATCTCATAGAATTTATATGGGATTTTCCTATGCTTTTCATCTAGGGTTTTAGTTTGTTTATCTACATTTCCATAACATTGTTTATGTTTTCTAGTTTATTTTTAAGGTCTTTTTAAACATTTTTATAGCCTGTGAGAAACTAGGGTTTGGAAAAAACTAGTAGAATATTCCCTCAAAGATTCCCTACATGACTCATGTAGAGTTTTTACCTATGATTGTAAGTTCAAAACCCATGGATATTTCACCTAAAAAAGTTACCCTACGACTCCATGGAAAATCCCATTACATTTGCAACTCTAAATACCCCTTGGGGATTTTATCTAAAATCACAAGCCTAAAACACATCAAAGGTTTTATTGGACCTTTCAAGTTTGTTTTGAAACTCAAAAACCCACTAGACATTTTTATTGTAAAATTAACTCCAAAATCCATCAAAACATTACCTATAATTGCAACCCTAAAGCTCACCAACTCTATAGTTGGTTTTCCCATATCAGATTCCCTAGAACCTATGTATAAAAAAGAAATAAAGTTAAAATATAAGGGACCTAGTGTCACACTCAAACTATAATCCAACACTAATGAAATCATAGACACAAACCTAGGTCACACTGACTTAGGTGATTTTTGGACAATGCTAAATGTTAAATTCAAAAATGATTAGATTCAAAGTATTTATGACTATGGACTACCCCAGGTAGTAGCCTTCCCCTTATGAGTGAAAATCCCTGATATTTTGCTCATATTGGTAAAGCACTATGATGTAAATAATAAATAAGTTTTGAATGATAAGGGAGAAAGGATTTTCAACATAGACCCAAACTTCATCAGCGCAATGTTCCTAATTCTAGAGTTTGTGAGTTATCTTAATATAACTCCTGACTCATCCAAGAATTTTTATTAGCAACACTAGATGTCTAAGGGTGCTCAATAAATAATGGATAAATGTCCCTAATCCTACATCGATAAGATTGCCTAAAACCATAATAAGAATAAACTTTTAGGAAGTGGGTGACATAATCATACTCTTTCATAGAGTCACTGGGAACCCAGATGCTAAGAACTTTTAGGATTAGATGTACCAAAACATATGTGTATTCCACCAAAATAAGTAGTAAATCCACTGAGACTAGTTGATAAGTGACTCCATCCATAAACAATTAATGGAATTTCAAAATATAGGGAAGTTATATATGACTTCATATCTAGTATACATACTAGCAAAGGGAAGGGCTTTCCCAAGGTTGAACAAAGTGCGTGACCAAGTCAAAAAGGCCTTCAATTATTACTTTGACCCCACCCTTGATTCAATTAGACAATATTTCAAAATGGTAAATGATGTATTCATATACTACGTCATAATAATGCTTAACAAAAAGTTAGAAAAGAGGAGATTCTCTGATGTTGTTACTTATAAGATCACAAATTGGGGACCTTATTTCATTCAATTCCCCACATACTCATACATCAAAGTAGTAAGATTCAATGTCTATCCTTAGACCCTCTCGAGGTATGTAAGTGATAAATGGGATTTAATAAAACTTATGAGATAACTTATAGAGACTCACAAATTATTTTCAAGCAAACATAAGGTAGAAATCCATTTATCGATTAGCGTAGGGAGGTATACATGCCCTTCCCTATCGAAACCCAAGTGTGTAGATTTTGAGATGAGTAGTATGACCTTAAGAGCTCTTGACACAAGGCCATTTTATGATGTGAATGATAGTATTACTATTATATTAGGAATCACAACATATTCCCATTTTCCCTATTATGAAGATTACTAAGAAGACCTATAAGATGAATAAGTGAGACTAAAATATTATTTTAGGATGACCCTAGAGTATATCAAAGCTTATAACATGTCACTAGTCCCCTAAGACATGATATATGATGAATATCCAATGGACAGGGTTTACTATGATAATAACATCTTTTCTCAACCCCTTCTATCAGTCCATACCTAAGTCTTCATTAATGGATAAGATGACCAGTGTAATAAATATATCAATCAACTAGCTTAGGAGCAAAGGGGTCAAGGTGACCAAAGAAACTTTGAGCATTAGGGATATTTTAAAATAAGTTAAAGAGAAGGGTGTACCACCAATAACAAAAGGCTTTAGTAGTAAAACCTAAATAAAATAGGTAGATAGGCCAATGGTATCACATAAGAGAAAAACAAAAGGTTAAAAGAGGTCAATCTAGTGGCCAAGGAATAATAGTGGATCAACCAATACTAATTTCAAATAAAGACATAGCTACCATTGAAGAACAAATAGTTTCTCCCCCTGTCCCTATCATTCCACTATCTTCAATGCTTTCTCCTCTTATCTCCACCCCACCATCACCTCAAACAATTTCCCCCTTTATTCCCACTAGCTCACATGTTAGTGACTCCATTATTAATAGTTTAATCAACAAAATTATACATTGAGGCTTCATTTCCACTCCCCTCTTCCACAATTTCACTCTTATATTCCACAATTCCTTCCATATGATCCATAATATCCACCACCACCCCATTAATCACCAATTCCATATAGCAGTACGTGGCAACAAATTTAGTCATCCTAACTAAAATCCCACTATCCATCTTGATCAATGGGGTAGTTGTTTCTTCATTTCCATATCCCTTCAATTTCCCCATTAAATCAACCTTGATTATCACCACAAATTTGATTAATTCATTCATATCTCTCGATTCCACACTCCCACATGTTCCCCATTATCAACTCCCCATATGTACCCCTCCACTTGTGTCACTTCTAATTCCCACACCACTGGTAGGCACATCCATGTCCACTACACCCATTTATTCCATTTAAATAATAACTCAACCCCCCAAAAAGGAGGTATATATATAGGTAATCATTCATATAACTAGGACTATTCAACCCACATATGGGGAAGAGATTACCAAAACATCAATTGAGGATTTATCAGCCATTTTAGTGATAGGCACAACACTCATCATAATAACCACTAGTACAACAACTTTAACTGTAGATTCATTATCAATAGTTTTAGTATTACATGATTCCACTCTAAGATGTCTAGTGTAATCAGTGGGGAAGAAATGAAAACAAATGGTGTCCCCTAGCACACTAGATTTTGGCCTTACAGAGGCATCAAAGAAATCAAGGGTAACTCCCAGAACTATATCCATAATTTTATATGATTCAGTAGGGGAGAAGTATGTAGAAATTATATCCCCCACTATATAAACAAAAAAGAGATCTAGTGGTAGGGGATTATCAAATATCCAAAGTGTAACTAGGTCATCCTACAAGAGATGGATTGAAACATGATGTTAAATGAAGCATTAAATCTCTTTTTAATAAGATTGATAGTGACAAGGTCATAAAGGATGAGTTGAAGAATAAATTTGAATAAATTCAAACTACACTGAAAAAGTTCATTGAGCCCATGGCACAACCAAAACAATCTATTACTTAATTCTCTAACAAAGAAACACTTGAAGTAGTAATAGAGATTGGTTGCATAGGAAGGGCTAAAAAGGACTAGGATGAGGAGCTCATCACAAAGGGAAATAGAGTAATTGAGTTAGCAATGGACAACTACAAAAATTTGAAGGCATCAATGAGAAAATACAATGAAGAAATAGAAAGGTTGAACCTATTCTTCCCAAAATTGCAAGCTATTGACATGATTGAAACTGACAACCTTATTACAAAAAAGATATTGAAAAATGATACAGAGCATGAGGAATTAGATAGCACAGCTAATTTCAGAATAAGAATAATCATAAAGAGTATTAATAAATCTAAGGATACATATGATAAGATCATAAATGTGATCTATGATATTGAAGATTTTCTTAATAAATTATCATGTGAAGCAACAAATCATCAAGACCAAATCCTTTCAATACAAGTTTAAGACATGTTCAAATAAGTGGTCAAGAGAGAGTCATCATGGGACACAACATTTAACTTGAGTTCCATCCATGATTTATTAGGTATCATAATATAATGGATCAGATGGGGAAAGACACTCAAGTATATAGGGCTACATTGAGGGAACTCTCTAACACAATTGCATAATGTGAGATAAGCAACATATATTCACTTGGTCCTAATGAAGATTGTATCCTATAGATATTCAAAAGCTTTGATGCTTATATTGAGAATATGCATGCAAATAAGGACAAAGAATATTCTAAGGTTATGTTTTTAGATTAATTATTTCAATCAAATACATTTTGTATATTGCATTCATTTATTTTAAAAGACATTGTAAAGTTATAGGTTGAAAATTACAACTATCATTTTGACAGCTCTTTTTGAGAAAGATTCACTTGTAATTTTCAAATCCCCTTTTGATAGGTTGAAAAGTTGTAAAAATAAAACTTATAAATTACACTTTTATTTTTGACAAAGTCTAAGTTTCTTGAAAAAACTCATGTTGTAAATTGCATTTTTTAGTTTTGTCAAAAGTTGGATGACTTAAAAAGTTGTAAAAGTCTCAACTTAAAAATACAAGTGAAGTTTTTTTAAAAATAACCTAAGATATATAAAATATTTCTATTGTTCTATGTATGAGTTAACTTTTGGTGCCTCTTTTCACGGAGAAGATAAACAATAACTGAACTGAAGACAAGTAAGACATTGCATGAATATTTAACTAGATTTATCTATGCCTCCAAGAAGTTTTTGAAGTGTCCAACAGTTTCATGTTCTTTTTCTAGCTGTTTACCTTGATAAAGATGCCATTATATCTAAAGATCATGTCCTATACATGAGGTTTTATGATTTTTTCTAGATCTTTAACTAGGTGTAGAGTTTAGATAACTATCTCTCTTCTAAGAGAGTATTTTGTATAATTATGGTTACCATGGCATATCCCATTTATCTTTTTCTTGTTAGATAAATTATTCTACACATTGAGTAATTGACCTACATGTTGTAACCTAGAGAATGATAATAGATTGAAGTTTTTCCTTCCTTGTTTGTGTTATCTTTTTGTATGCATGGCTACTTGTCAAATTTGTGAATACTTTTATTCTCATTTCAGTCAAATTTTTTTATCTATGGTGTTATTTTTACCTTTTGAAAATATTATTTGATTAAAATAAAGAATGTTGTTCCTTATATGAGAAATTCCCAATATTACCTTTGGTTTCATATTTGCATGACTTTGTGCTCTAATAAATTTCAACATATTTATTGTTATGCTATGTTCATATAGAGAAAGAATTAATTTACACTTTAATTATTTGGTGAAATCACCATTTCTATTTTTATAAATTCATTTATAAAACCTTTTTCCTCATGGCTCAAACCCTAGTTTAGGAAAAAGATCACTAAGAAGTGGATTTTTTTACATGAACTGGTAAAATATCAATTAAACTAAACCTAGTGAAAGGAAGCCAACCTTATCTAAAATTTCACCTCAATTCTCTAAGGTCTCATAGCTGGGAGGTGATCCCATTTTATAATTGAATTTACCATAGTTCACAACACATACCACACAACACACTACAACACAAATATGGGTGCAAAATATATGTGATAACAAGAACCATGGAGATATATTATAGGATTTTGATATGGGTCAAATGATCTTGAAACCCTCATGATATTATTTAAAGACTTATTGATGTTTTGAAAGGATCTTGAAGACTTTAAGTTTCCTACAACCTCAAAATTTCTTGTAACAGTCGAATTATTCTTAATAACATGTTCAAGAGATCCTACAACATTAATAAATGTGTGTGAAACCTTATGCATGATTTTGCAAGCCAAAAACTAACCTATACAACTCAATAAATCCCTAAAACTAATATTTTAGGTTTAAACTTGATTTTTAGGTAATTAAAACTTGGTAATAGACCCTATAAACCATGGAAACATCAACTAAAACTTTCAATAAGGTCCTTGAGGTCATGAAGTCCTACATCTTCTAGTATATTTACCTATATGCTAGGTCTTAAAACTTTAAAACCATAAATTATCATCATAAAACCATATAGGTTTATTGCATACTTTAATACACTTATATTATATTGTATACACTTAAAATTTGTTGTTTAATCTTGGAGGAGGTCTCAAAAACCATCTTGCTCATGTTTGAAACCTGATCTTCTTTATAACATGACAAGTATGAGATAAACATTAACATTATTGATGATGGAAATATCTTGATAGTGAAGATAGGTTTTAGGTATTTTTTAAGGGGTTTAGAATTTTCTCTCACCTTATAATACCTTTAAAACCTTGAAGGAACTATCAACAGGCTTGCATGATATTGCAAGAACCTAGAACATCATGATTCTTCACTATATAGAATTAAAACATGCTAATATTCCCATATTTTTTCTTATCCAAGCCTCTAAATAGTTTTATAAGACTTGAAACATGTTTTATAGGCGTTACATTTTCATATATTCACCAAGAAGTCCCTTGGAACCTTGATATAAGTTTAAAACCTCTAAAACTAGACTTGTAGGCTCATGCTTTTACTCTAATCAATCAAGAACTTGTATGAAACATGAATACACTAAAAATGAAACCCTATACCCTTTTTAATCATCATTAAAACCCTCTTAACAAGCCTTAAATATAATCTTTTATACTATGTAATCATGTTAAAATCCTCACTTTTCCATGTAGACATGTAAAGGTCATTTCCCAGTTTGAAACCTCACTAAAACTTTGAGAAGGGATCCCATGAGATTACACCTTGATTTCAAGGCATGATATGTAAAGGGAGGGATATTTAAATTTATTTAATCTTATTTGAAGTGATAAGCATATCAAAATATGTTTAAAAAAAGTTCTTACTATTTGTAGAACTGCAGAGGTTTTTTCAAGGCTTGAAATTTTGTGAAAAACCTAACATTGACTCTTATAGGAATACTAATTATGTATAGATGTTATCTTAGAATATTTTCATCAATATATAACTTTAACCACCATCTATTTCAATTGAAAAAGCATCAAAATTCCAATAAGTAGGTTCACAAGTGTATATGCTTTAAAAGGGTTTTAGAGCAGTCAATCATCTTTTCATCAGAATAACATATTTATAAGATCTTCCTCTAGGTTTGATGCATTAATATGGTGAATAACATACCTCTCAACATCCCTACTTATCCATCCTTTACCATGAAATAGAATCAATGAGTTCAAACCTTGAATCATGCTCTATTTTAGGTTGGGTATAGGCAAATTTAAGCTTATTAAGGATGACTCATAGCTCTTTTCTCTTCTTTATGATTCTTAGAACCTAGAGATAAATCTCCAAGACCTTATTCATGTTATATAATGGACATAATAACCCATGCAACTCTTGATCAGATATGTCATATCCTTAAAATCTATCTGTAGTTGCCATTGAATGGGTTTTTGGGATAGTTTTACCCTTCTAAGAGGTCTATGAGCATGGTTTTCCTTTTTGAAGCCCTGTGGGGTGAAGAAATCCAATGAACCTTATTTATGCTTGGAAACTACTGTAAAACTCTTCAAATCTTGACAAACTTTGCAAAACCTTACAATTTCATGGAAACCTTCATGTTTGGAAGCTTTTATGCCTGGTTCAACCTAAAACAACCATCAAGGAGGTGTGATACACCCCATAGGTGTTTTAAGGAGGTTTTTATATCCTAGTATATGCATGAAACCCTTCTAAAACCTTTGAATCAAAGCCTTTAAGGCCTAAACCTATAATTTTGTTGGAATATAACCTCATGAAATTTTTATCTATGGGTTGTATGCATGTGATTCCACTTTAAACCTATCATTTTCACTATGAATGGATCTCCTTTCCACTGTAGAACATGCATATAATATTCTGAGACCATATACTCTCCAAAACTATGGTGTTTTGTTCCTTAAAGTTGAATAAACCTACAAAAGAGGATAAAAACCTCATGCTTGAATCTATAAGTTCCTAAAACATCAAGATACCTTGAATTTAGTGGTTTTAACTTGATATTATCCTCAATGGATCTTATAGACAACTAAATTACATTTAATATCTAAATGAACCTAAAACCTATTAATTATTATTCTTAATTTAATTCATGACATCTCCCTCCAAATTTAAATAATTGAATAAATCAAATTAATCATTTGTGCACACATTTAAATCTTTATTTAAATATTAAATCAAAATTTTACACCTCACCCAACATTTCCCCTCTTAATCTACCTCACATGTTTACTTATCCAAACCAATCTCACAACTTCCTCAACTTCATTTGAGTGATCCCTTGAGTTTTCAAATAATTTGAATCATTATTGGTGACTTAGTTAACCATTTCCATGTTTATCTCAACCATTTGAAATGGTCATAAGTCTCATGGGTGAGAATTCATTATCTATCATAGATTATCTGGATCATTTAAAATATCTAAATAATCATCCAACATTGAATATTCCTATAGAAATCTATAAATAAACATGAAATCCATCACTTTCATCATCCTAAATTATGATAACAAAGTGCTATCAAAATCACAAGTGAATCTAAAATGAATCAAAACTACCAAAGAGAATTTTGTAGCAAAACCATACCCATTTTTACCTTGCATTGGAAGAGTGAGCAACCAAATTTCAAAGAGCTAATTGAATCTACATCACAATGAAAGATTTTTTTTCAACTAAGGTATAAGTTTATGTTTATTTCTCTTGTTTGTTTCTCTAGCTTAGTTTGAGATAGTTTAAATAAATATTTCTTAGTGTAGTTTACATTTCTATATTTTCTTCAATACATTTTGACACACCTGATGGGATTGATTCCATCATCTTTTTCAACTTACACTCATCATAATTGCATTTATAAAACATTTTTCATTTGATTTTTCACATTTGTATTCATATATGCATTTAATCTTGGTTTTATGAGTGTTGGTTGAAGCTATAGGTCATTTTTGACATTTTATGCTTGGTTGTGCATGATCACTATGTAATTGTGTAATTAAAAACATTAAATAAAATTTTTTACCCCATAATAATGAGATCATTTTTATCATGTTTTTAGTGTCTTTTTCCTAACTTTATTTTTACCATCATTTTTCTATTCACTTTTTGATCATGTCTGCATTTTCAAAATTTTGTAACTTTTGTTATAGGTAAATAATGAATTTGTCTATCTTTTTAACTAAATTTTTGTTCAAAACTTTGAATACGTCCTAATTAGATGCAAAATATTTAACCTTAGTAGTGAAATCATCTTAAAACTAAATAATGTTCCCCTATTTTCTATGTTTTCTATTTCTATTCTTTGTAGGTCTAACAGTGAAATTATACTATAGTCATGAATTTGTCATATCTAAAGAACCAAACTATAATTCTTAGTACAAAAATCATCAAGTATGTTAGTGAAATCATTTCTATATGCTAAAAAATTGTCATTCTAGACTGCAAAATAAGTAACTATATTTTTAAAATCATCATTTATGTTAGTGAAATTGTTGTAAAGAAGCAAATTCATCTATTATATATTTTTTCTTATTTCTATTTATTTCTTATGGCTAATCATTTACAATTTCACATTTTTTCTTTACTATGTAACTGGGAATTTATCATAGAGAGTAGTTTTTGTTTTGTTTTTTGTGGTTTCTCTTTACTCCATTGTAGGTTGCCTTGGTTCGAATCCCAAACAAACACTCTAACCAATTTTTTGTAGAATGTTTGTCAAATAAATTCTTAAAAGGGATCAAACAAAAACCAATTTATTTTATTTTTTATACTAACACTTTCAATCTAATTTTTCAAGTTTTGAGTAATTAAATCACATTTGGTTTGGAGTTAAATATTTATTTTCAAAACTATGTTTTATAATTGTGAAATTATGTATGCTCTTCTGTTGGCATCATCTTGGTGATGATACATAAGAATAAAAAAAAATCATGATTTTTTATGTTACCCAAATTGTGTTTGTATATGCTCTTTCCTTAACATCACATTGGTGATAATACTCAAAAATAAAAAACAAACACTGGCTTTTTATTTATTTTTTTAGGGGATCTATTGACCATGGATTCCACCACCATGTAGTAGGTCAAACCCTATATATCATCATGTTATATAAATTAAAATCCAACTATTTAAAATACCTAAATATTTGTGTTTAAACACATCATAGCATGAGGGGATTTCATGTTCTAATATCTAGGGTTTCAATAGTTGCCTTTAAATATGATATTTCCAATTATGAACACACTAAAACCCCAATGATTGTGTTGGGAACTTTTATACAAGACCAAATAGTGTGTATCCACTCTATCTATTCATTCTATATAATTAGGCCTTAACATACCAAAATTTATATCAAAGGATCCACCTAAGATAATATTATTTAAACCTTAAGCCTAAGAAAACCTCTTTTATCATTTGACTTTACTGCATTAGTTAATGGTTAACACTGAGAAGTTACCTTACACACACCTTCAAAATTAGATTTAGTGGGCCATGGGAATGATAGGATCCTTCATGGTTATTTCCTTGAAATATTAGGCTATGCTTGAGAGCATGGATGAGTAAGTGACATCAAAAGGCCCAAACATTGTTGACAACCCTCATCTTAGTTTTTCACCTTTTATGTACAATTGTTTAACTATTTACAGTAAAATTTTATTTATTGTTTCCTTATTTTTACCATGTGATTCAATATTATTATTTTTAAATTAATTCAATTAAGTTTTAAAAGCTAAAAAGACATCCTAACACTAAAACTTTTCCCAAAAACTCAAAATAATTAGTTTGAGAATTAAATTATTTTAGTCACTTTGATTAGTGTTTTTAGTTTAAATCTTCCATTTATTTGAGTTATTTTATTTTATCCTAGTCATGTCTCCTATCAATAGGCAAATGGCCATGCTAAACAAACCAAATTCAAATTTGAGCCATTCAATAATGATCCCTTTTAATTCATTGGCCAAGAGCATCATGTATAAATACATTAGATAACTGAACAAGAAGAATAATAAGGAGGGGATTAAAAATATGAGGCTATCACCAAAGTTATCCAACCTTCCCCTCTTTTGATGAGTATATCATGTCAAATAATAATGAAGTCTTGCTTTAAGCTTTGGGATTTGGAGCAAAATTCCCATCTAACTTTGACATGTAGAAATTGAATACTTAATTGCAAGTAAAAACCCTTCATCCTCCAATCCTAGTCAATCTACCTCACAAGGTTCTTCATAGGGTATAAATGTTATCATAACATCCTTACAACTCCATCCCTAATTATCTCAAGTCAAATGGAAAATTATCTTACATGAGGAGTCATCTCAAACAAGCCATGGATTCTCCTTGAAATTTCATGTAACCCAAGGAACCCAAGATATTATGCACTTTCAATCTCATCAAATAACCAATATTTTTGTTAATCCCAATGTGAATTTGAATCCTAATTTACCTTCATAGGTTTATCTAACTAATTTGAGTTTGATCATACCTTAAAAACCACTAATCATTCACCTAGCCAACCCAAACTTGAATCTTAATTCAATTTTACCAATCATGTAACTAGTCAACCCAAACTTGAACATGGGCTTCACATCTTTTTCAGGTTTAACCAATCAAAATTTTATGCACATTCAAATTCACAAGTTTATGGTAAAATTAATCTGAGTTTGAATCTTAATTCAAAGTCACCAATCAACCCCAATTAGAGTCTCCAAGTCTCACCAATTGTTCCCAATCAAAATCAAAATCAAACCTTGAATAATCATTATATCTTTCCAAATGAACCATCCAATCCTAGTTTGAGTATTGCTTCATGCTCACTCAATAATTTCACACCTCATTTTGGTAATTTCATTGTTCATCATCATGATTTCACTACTATGTTTGATGATTTTGCAACTAAAAAATAGTAAAATCATATTTATAACATATTTCTACCCCTCAAATAATTTCACCTTCCTAATCTATGAATTCACTATATAGTTCAATGAATTCACAATTTGCTATAGTGAATTCAAAACTTTAGTTGTTGAATTCACAAATATCTCATTTATGAATTCATTCCTAATTACTTTAAGCCCTAATCAATCCAAAAATTAAAACATAAAAATTCACTTACTAGAGGCTCACTCTTCTCAAGTCTCTGATGTCTCCTCACTCACTTTGTATGGTTCTCATGGTGTGGAATGCGATCCATTTTTTTTAAGCTTCTTAGAGTGAATCTCCTCAATCAACTTCTCCTCACAAATATATCTCCATTAATCAAAATGCACAAATGAATTTAAAAACACCCAATTTTTATATTTATAGTGCCAACCTATTCAAAATGTTTACCACCCCCCATCCCTCCAATATCCCATTTTTTTTCATCCACTTTATTTTTAATCTCAGGACAAGTTCAATCAACTTATTTTGAATTCATTTCAATCACTTGAAACTATCAATATACATAAGTTTTTCATTACAACTTGAAAACCCATATATTTTTCCATTTTTAGATCCATAACTTATTATCACTATGATATATAATTTCCACAACCACTCAATTTAACCTTGCATCATAAGCAAACACTAAGCATATAATCTTTGAATGGTTAAACATATTATTTTTCTGATCAATACTCTAGTTTTCATCAACTAGGGGAAACCTATTTACACAACCTAAATCTTTCAAATTTGATATTAATTCTAATAAGTTAATTTTTTTCTAGTCTAAATCACTTTATCATTATCCTCTTTTCATTCATTTTGAGTGTTTATCCATTTTATTACACAAAAACTCAAGGGGGAATCATCACTTCATTCTCATTTATTTGGGGTAACTTTTTTTCTTCTTAATCATCAATGCTCTACTTCTTATGCTATTCTTTGAAATAATATTATTTCACAAAACTATTTCAAAGAGGGGAAAATGCAGACACATAAATTATATTTATTGTCAAAATACAAGTAAAATCTATCAATTATTATTCATAATATAATTCATGATATCTTCCTCCAAATTCAAACAATTGAATAAATCAAATTAATTAATTGTGGACACTTTTAAATCCTTATTTGAATATTAAATACACATTTTACAACTCACCAAACATCTCCCACATTAATTTCACTCAAATTTTGACTCATCCTAACCAATCCCACAACTTCCTCAACCTCCTTTGGGTCATCCCTTGAGTTGTCAAATAGTTTGACTCATTCTTGGTGACTCAGTTAACCATTTCCATGTTTCTCTCAACCATTTAAAATGGTCATCATCCTCATGGGTGGGGACTTATTAGCCACCATAGATTATTTATATCATTCAAAATATCCAAATAATCCTCCATGTTGGATCTTCCTCTATAAATCTATAAATAAACATGAAATCCATCACTTTCATCATCCTAACTTATGCTAACTAAGTGCCATCAAAATCATAAGTGAATCCAAATTGAAATAAAGTTACCAAAGAGAATTTTACTTTGAAACACAACCCATTTTTACCTTAAAATTTAAGAGTGAGAAACCACATTTCAAAGAGTTAATTGAATCTACATCACAATGGAAGAATCTTTTGTAACCAAGGTATAAATTTGTGTTTGTTTCTTTTGTTTGTAGCTCTATCTTAGTTTGAGATAGTTTAGATTAAAATTTATTACTTCAGTTTAAATTTTTATATTTTATTCAATACAAACCTATAAAAAACTCTTGAAACAATTAATATTCCATGATATTTTTAGATATGGGTAATGGTTTGGTTGAGATCAGGTACACTCCTCCACATTGAGAGAGTGGAAGGCCACCAAAAATTAAAAATGGAGGGAAAACATTAGGTTCAATGCATTTTGACCATTTATAAATATGGGAAAGGTTATGGAGGATATTTCAATGCAATTTATGACCTTTTTAAACTTTAAGAAATCTTCACTCTTTTAATAATGACTTTAATGGCTTCAAATATGACATTTTGACCTTTTATATATTCAAATGCACTTTTGGGACCTTTTGATGTGTTTGTGATATTATAATGAATTTAAATACTCTTATTGACCTAATTATTCATTATAAATCACATTTTAGGACCCCTTTTCTTTTCTCATCACCCTGATTTGCATTGGGAAGTGGTGAATAGGTCTATAGTGAGGGCTTCTAAAGACTTTTGGCCTATTTCAATTACATTGATCATGGGTCTTATAATACACTAACCATGAAATGGATCTAAAAAATATTAATATGAAATTATCATATGAATTTTACTCTCATTTTATAGATATACACCCTTGAACACCATTTCATATCTCCAACTACTAACTAGGCCTCTCCAGCTAATCATGGCCTTAAGATGACATATTGGGATTTATTGTAAGATTAAGAATTAGGGAGTAGTTTGGGTGTTTTTTTTACATGAATAGAGGATTTAAAATGTTTGGGACATTATAAAAGAGCTTGAAACATATCCATTGATTTAAAACCATTCAAATAGACTCTTTAATAGGCCTAATACAAACCATGACTCCAACAATGGTTGTAATACTCATTCAATGGAGTAAGAGTACAATGAACCTTAACAACTAATTCATATCTAATCTTGAATCCACCTAATAATCATAAAAATTATTAAAAGGAGATAATACTTAGCTATTTTTTAAAAATAATACCCCTCTCCAAATGTGAAAGTGTCATAAGGACCAAGAGTGGCTAGAATTACGAACATGTCCTTCATGGAGGGATCAAGGAAGGTCTTAGACATGTTTAGAATGGTTATAATATTCATAAATGATTTTTTAAAAATAAACTAAGGTTAATAGTTATGTTGAGTTAGGAATTAAGTATTGACAATTTAAATCACCATGTAATAACAACACCTAAGTTTAATAGTTCACATCTTCAAATTTTAGTTGGAGTCTAGAAAAAATGAACAAGTCTTTTGACTTAGAATTTTTTTAAAAGAGGTTAGTCTTTACACCTTTTTTAAAACCATAAATTTCGAACACCATTACAATATTACTCTTTAGTACCCATATTACTACATAGCCTTAGTACACACCCTTTACATAAACTACATTCAAGTATTAAAGATTACACACAGTAAAAAGAGAAGTAAGCACATACTTAGAAACATGAACTTAGTAACAACATCTAGATTAGTTTGGGGAATTAGGTTTAATATAAAATTATTATTCAAGAAATGAATTAAGCCTTCATGATTCAAGGCTTTGGTCTTGATATGTTTTGACACAAATGATTTAAGGTTTTGGTCTTGATATGTTTTGCTTAAGAGTCTTCCATTCTTCATGGGTGAAAATGAGACAACTTCCATTGAGAACATCAAGTGCATAGACCATGTGTGAACATTCCACCATGTGGTTAAAGTCAATGTGGAAATACCTATCCTTATTTAATCATTCAAAGGAATATATCTATGGTGTTATAGAGATCTAAGACTTGGATACATTCATAGTTGGGATGAGCTTGGTGAGCAACTCTATAGGTAGTTCATAGATAAAAGTGACCATATATCCCTCATTAAGTTACTTACCACCATCAAATGGGAATCCCATGAGATTTAAATAGATTTCATTATTAATTTTAACTTAAGACTAAATCCATCCATTGGTCAAGCCCTCTATAGATTTAGAATTTCTATACTTATTAAGCGTACTTGACTATGATCTTGTGATCATGATCTAGATAATGGGAAGATCCAAATTACTTGATGCTTATAAGATCACTATGAAGGTAGAGAATTATTTTATTCAAGTAGGTAAGTCTATACCTAGTCTTCTCACACCTTTAATGCCTATGCCCATGCCTACCTAGCCCTATTTCATGCCTCTTTCACTCTCAATTGGCCAACCATCTCCTGATGTTCCTTCATAAGAGTTACATGAGGTAAATAACCTCTTATAAATCCTTAATAATGAGATATAAAACTTTAATAATTAGAAAACATAGGTGATCCGATCATATCATCCATTTAGGCAACCCTTATAATGTAATATGCAAGTTGAATCTCAGATCACATATACTAGGCCACCCAATGTACCAATTTTAAACTCTTCCAACACTTATAAAGTCTTTTCATCTACATAGAGTGACATGTTTTAGTGCACAACATTTAATGATATATGTTAAGTGAAACCTAACCTTAAGTAGGCCAAGGGAACATGATCAATCACAATAATGAGTGTAAAGTGAGTCCTTGATCTTAAATAAAAAAGAGTCAGACTTTAGAGGCATGTATTCCAATCTCGATGAAGCATTGGAATCCTATTATATATGTGATGAAGATGCCCCAATTCTAAATCTCATAAAGCCAAAGGAGGAAGAACAAAATGATTCTTTCTTGGAATGATAAGAAAATGAATTTAATGTGACAGATTTGGTTGAGGAGGAAGCAAAGTTTTGTAATGAATATAAAAATGAGAAGGACTTATCCTTAAGAAGACTTTCACAACTCTAAGAAGATAAAGATTTATGGTGGAAGTATTCCAAGATCGTTTGAGAGTTTAAGGCATTCACCAGAGTAGTAGTACTTAAGGGTAGAGATAACAAGGGGCTCATGATATATGAAACTCAATTTGACATGTTTTTGAATACCCATGTGAAGGTAGAGAAACCCATTAAATTGAAGAGTCTCTTGACTATATCAAACAAGCCACTAAGTTGTCATAAAAATTATAATGAGTAGGTCACAAGGCCAAGTGCTCATAAGATATTAAAACATCCCATCTACATCACAAATATATTTTAGTTAGGTGAGAAGCTATATGAGCAACACCCATGATCACATCTCAATGATAATAAATCTGAGCAAGTGTTTTTCACCATGGACATCCCCTTGAAACCTATTGAAAGGGTTAAAAACCACCTAAAATAAAAAGTATTTTCTAACATATTCCTTTCACTTGATAATATGATTATGTGTAAAAAGGGATATCTAATAAACTTTTACTTTGATTTAGGTGGTCTGAAGCCCTATATTATAACTTACATATATTAGAGTAGATTATTTCATAATTTTATTTCCTCTAGGTGTTGTGGCACAACATTTTAGTCATTTTATTTCCTTAGGTGCCTATGACATGTTTGTTCTTATTTTTTCCCTCTCTCTATTTTATTATGAGGTGAGCCTTAGTTTAGTTATTTAGTATTAACATGATCAAGTTGTAATAGGGTTGCATTCTCAAAATTAAAAGTTATAAAAGCTTTTATGACTCTGTTCCCAATGGATTACTTCAAAGGCTACTAAATTCTTGATTAGAAGGCAAATAACTTATAGAAGTAACCTAAAATTTTGACCATTTCAATCAACATGGAAGAAAAAAACCCTAGTTTAATTGTTTAGGGATTCAACATTGATTCAGAGTCTAGTAAAAATGACTAAGTCTTTTGACATAGAAAAATTTCAAGAGAGGTTGGTATTTGTGCCTTTTGTATAATCGTAGATATCAAATGTAATTTTGATGTTACTCTCCAACACCCATCCTACTGCACAACCTTTAGTGTGAAACTTTTATGTAGATTACATTTAAATATTAAAACTTGTGCAAGGAAAAAAGATAAGTGAGTGCACACTTAGAAACATGAACTCAAGAGAAATGTTGGAATTAGTTCAGGCTTCATGTTTAATAGAAAAGGCTTATTCAAGAAAGGAATTAAGCCTTCATGCTTCAAGGTTTTGGTCTTCATATTTTTTGATGTGAATGATTTAAAAGGAAAAAAGACTTATCCAACTTTTAGTTTTCCTTGTGTGGAAGATCCAAATCTTGAAGGTAAAATATTTTTAAAATTTTCTAAGCCTTTGATAGTGCAGAAACATAAAATCACAGAAGATCAAGGGAATTAAATTATTAAATAAAAAGTTAATGACCCATGGTTTTAAGACCCAAGGAAAAACCATGTGGTGTATTCTTGGAGACACCAAGGGAAAGGAATATCAAAGGAATTAACCATTAACCCAAAGCACAAAGAGATAAAGAAGTGACACATGGTAACATAAATGAAAAGGTTTCCAAAATGAAGACATGTGGCAATGGTGAGATCACTAATATGATGGACTAAATTTGATGGGACCCCAATGACATATTTAAGGCTTCCTAATTTGATAGTCATAGTAGGAATCTATTCTAATTGAATAGGGTCATATGAAAATCATTCACATCTCTAGATGGCATGTGCTTCTTTCAAAAGTCTTTCAACACTTAGCCAGTTTTGAAAATTTTTCCTAGTTCCATGTGTCAATATATTGATGGTACCAAGCCCTTTCAAAATTCCTTTAGACACTTAGTTAATTTTCATAATTTTTTTAACAATCTTCATGTTGGTAAGGTTATGGGAAATTGGGCAAGTGAAATGCTTCCATATATTGTAGTCTTGATGTCTGGGTGTCCAAAAACCATTCAAAAAATGCTATTAGAGGTTCTTGATGAAAAAAAACATGATAAGGATGAGGATAGCTAAGTTTTACTCAAGTGTACATGATAGTACAAAGAATTCATATCTAACAAATAAAATAAAGACATAGCAAAAGTAAATTATTGTGTAGTAGATAAAAATTATAGTAACCAGTACTTAAATAAGGCTTACAGATGATTTAGAGTAATTTAGATAGAATTAAGACAAACATTAATGTTAGCTATCTAGATAGCACCCAATAAAGATCAAATTTTTCAAGTTTGACTCATACCTGGACTAACATGGGAATGATCTAAGGTCATGAGATGCCTATATCTAGATCATACCTCTAGATTTTGATGAAGCTAGTTCTTTTGAATATATGAATTGATGAAAAATCACTAAACCTATTTTGAATTTTGGGGTGAAAAAGGAAGAAGAAAATGAAAATGAAACCTACTTTACCTTTGGTGATGTACCTAAACAGTTGTTTATCCTCTAAAATATTTCAAACTAAATCACACATATGGATCAAAATAAACTCTATAGATCATTCCAAAATATTAATGTTTCAAAGGAAGTCTTGAAAGAAGACTTACAGATTGAAGGTATGTGCATGAAGGTCTCAAAATACACTACATACAAAGCATATTCAATTCAAATTCTATTATTATCTCTACAATTAACCTATTGAGGATTAAATTATAATAGTAGGAGAGGAAAGGACCTGTAAAATATGACAATTATCACACTTATATGCAAATAAACATTCCAAAATATACACTACCACCATAAATTGATCTAAAAACAAATCTCTTTATTGATTTTTATGGTGAAAGTTATAATTTATGTATCTCTCTTTATACTAGATTTAGGGATCATTTTAAATGGTTCTACGATCCTACACACACACACACACACACACACACACACACACACACACACACACACACACACACACACACACACACACACACACACACACACACACACACACACACACACACACACACACACACACACATCCCAAAAGGAAAGACTCTAACCAACTAGTGTAGAGGAGACAAGGTTCTGTCTTGATTCAGTTAACTCAAGACTAAAATAATTTTATAATATTAAATCAACTCTTCAAATATCCTCAAATTATTCAAACTTATACATGATCTTAAATTTTGGTGTCAAAAGGAAGGTTATGATCCCTTGTTGAGTTGGTAAACCTTTGCATGAAAACTATGCCCCTCCTTGATTGTTAACTCAATCTTAAAGCTAAGTTTGAAGAGTTCAAATATTAATACCTTTATTTGCATGGATTCTATAGATAATGCATGAAAAATTAATTACACAGTCAATTGAGATTGATTTGGTGCTTGATAACTAGTTAACTTCACTTTAGCTTTCCCATACATGATTTGGTATTTAATGACTGAAAGTGCATGGAAATATCCATATGAAGAGTAGATGAATAGCATGAAAAATCTACTTGAACTACAAAATAAATACTTCACTGTCAATCTTCTAATTGTTTTTACTATAAGGATAAAGTCTTCATGTGCATGGAGGTAACTGAACTATGATTATTTTCTTTAAGTGGTTGTAAGTTTATTTGCAAGTTGATAAAATGACCATATCGACTATTAAGACATTTCTCTAAGATTGTGCATCTACCCCTTTCTCAAAATCTAAGTGTAGATCTTCCTAAAATATCATATTTAATGTAAATTTAATGGAGATGAATAAACTTTTAGGTCTTTTAATTTTGACTATTGATCTTTATCTGGGCCATCTCATATTATGCCAAGTATCAACTCTTTGTTTGTTCTAAAATATCTTACTATCAATATTTTGACTCATTGACCTCATGTACACCTTATATTTACTTATATATGAATGAACATGAGATATTTATCTTCTACCTATCTAACATAGTTTTGACACTTGTTAGTTTCTCATTTGGCTTCAAGATTCACTGACTTGTTGACTCATTTATCAAAATTAGATCTTTGTGTATGATTTCACATAAACCATTGATCTATTTGGGCCCATTAACATTAATCAGTTGATGCTCATCATTGGATCATATTATATGTGCCTAAGATCTTTCCACTTGGCATCAATGTGCTCATGCTAATTTTTTGACTTTATGCTCACCATTGATCTCTGAGGTATGAATGAATGCTTATCATTAGATATTGGGACCCACTGACATCATCACATTACCTGCTCACCATTATATCTTGTCTAAGCTTCTGATATTTAGAAATTGATTATTTACTCACTAATTCTTAGGATTATTTGAATTTAAATGGTTAGTTCATATGGATTAATTTTGACATCCCTATGCACATCTTATTATGTAGGTTCAAATTTATATGCTTATAACTTTAGATAGAGGTTTCCTCAATGCACCAAATTTTTAAGGAATGGTCTTGGGATAAAGTACATCATGCTCTTGTAATATTTTGGTTTTGGTTGATTTGGTAGGTGTATTTATTAAATGAATAATTGAGTTGATTTATTCATCCCTATCTAACGTGCACATGATGGTCTAGTTTCTCAAGGGCTATGTTAGTCATTTCCCCCTTAAATACAGACCCTATAAGGCATAGAAAAACAAGTTAAGGCAATGGTCATCAAAGCTTCAAGTTATAGGGATTAACATTTAGCCTTTGAGGCCAAAACAATTTAACATTTATAGAGACTTTCAGGGGATGACCAGCCTATTGGTCAAGGAAATACAAAAAATATAGTCAAAATAGGTCTAAACTATATACAAAAATTGGGAAAACTTATAGACACACAAACACAATAGACAAACTAACATAAAAATAACATGTGCACCTATGAATTTAGAGAAAATAACCACAATAGACTAAAAGAGTATAATAAATACTAAAATCATGTTCACATGTGCACTTAGAGGATTGAAATTATGACTATGCACAAAGGAGTGACTCTCGTAATATTAGTACTTGAGGAACATCCCATTCACAGGAATGAGAAGTTCTTTTTGGCTAAATTTGGCCGACATATAGAACTTGACATTATAATAAATATTCCATAGATCTTGGTATGGAGCAAGAAACTAAGTAGATTTCATGTTGAATAAAGGATCCAAAGTTCTAGATGGAATAAGTGGCCCAAGTATCTCAAAATTGGTAACAGAGCTTTTGAAACACTTTAAGCTTGCTTAAGTTATAATCTAATTTATCTACAGAGCAAGGAACTAGTTCTTAAGTGGGTTTCATGGTATTCAAGCAATTAAAAGTCATGGAAAAGCCTACATAAGCCTCATAAAACCATTTTAATCTTCAAAGGTTCAAGAAAAGGTCCTTAGAATAAGCCTAAGTAAGCCAAACCATCACAAGGATGTCATCTAGAAAGAGAATGGACTAGTCCACTTATTTATTTTATAAATGTCCTAAAAAATCCTTTCATGACCAATGGATCATGCAAAATAAAATATATTCATGCCAATATCATGCTATATAAGTTTCATCTTCACACAAAGTTTATAGCGTAAGTTATGGAGCTTCAAAGTGGAACCTACAGAGTAAGAAATCCATGTGAGTGTTAAGTTTTAACTATGTAAAGTGACCACTTAGATTCAAAAATTCCTTAAAATGTTTGAATTTGATCAATATCTAATGTTATACATGAGATCACATATTGACAGTTAAGATCTAATAGTTAATTTTGGTGTCAAATGAGTCAAAATGTCCCTAGGTTAAATCCCTTAAAATGTTGTAGGTAGTACAAGATCTAACAGTGCAGGTTCATTGAGCAAATATCAAATGGTACAAGGTGAACTAATAAGAAGGTGGGTACAATATAGATCAATGATCAACACTCAATTATACCAAAGATATAATGGTCCTTAGGAATTGGTAGGAAAGGGAGCCCAAAAAGATCGAAGGCATG
Source organism: Torreya grandis (assembly GCA_037957365.1). Taxonomy (NCBI): domain Eukaryota; kingdom Viridiplantae; phylum Streptophyta; class Pinopsida; order Cupressales; family Taxaceae; genus Torreya; species Torreya grandis. Next base: position 1,226,706 of record JARHVA010003525.1, read on the forward strand.
TATTTCTTCATACATTACAATCCAATGGTGTGAGTCAAAGTCAAAAAGTTAGAAGATATAGATTAAGGGATTGAATTTGTTTATATATAATGATCTAATGGTGAGAGAAAATTCAATAGGGTCAACATATCTTAAGGACATGTGAGATATTTCCAATTTTCATTAGCTCGTTAGGCTCCCAAAAAAAATCAATGGTCTATGTACATCTCCTACAAAAAAATTAAAAAAGTGAAGTTTAAGGTTGAAATACTAAAGGATATTCAATGGAAGGTAGAATATGTGACCATGGCTAAACTAGGGAAAACAAGGTCTTACAAGGTTATCCCACTTCCATTAAAGCTTGATCTAATTCCATGAAAAGGACATAATGATGTAGTTAGGTTAAAAGAACATAAAGGGACACCATTGAAGCTAAATATAGTCCTATGGTTGAAAACATCATAGCTATGCATTTTATCGATACATGTGGATACAATAAAAAGAATAAAGGAGATTGATTTTCCATCTATAGAAAATATTTGGGTCTAATATTTGATTGAGGGTAGATAACTTTGATTATGAAGAAGCTCCTCATCCTTTAGCATGGCCATATTTTCAACAAATAACTACCTAAAAAGCACAAAACCATGATTTTATCAGATCCACAAGCATGACCATTTTATCTTCAGTGGGAGATGGCATGAAGGATCAAATAAATGGATTTGGTGGTTAGAACTTGTAGCTAAGTAAATTCAATGTATCCTAAGAACCTTTGGGGACTTTCTCATTTGATATGCCATGAGTAGTGTCATGATTGATCAAAAAGGTGGTAGATTAAGTTCAATTAATGACTAAGGATGGTTTGTTCCCTCTCTGATGGTATGATCCCACATTCTCTCTCTCTCTTTCTCTTCTCTTATATATTCGAGTCTCTTCCCCATTATGGGGGTTCAGAGCTCTTAGAATTTTCATTGTTTTTTGGGACAAGGATACTCATCGAGACTCTTGTAAAAGTGTGATTGTTTGATATAGTTAAACCTATCAAAATATTATAAGAACTACCTTTTGAAGTAATAGGATCAACTATTTTCCTATCTCTTATCTTCAATCAGTGCTTAGTATGATTGTGTATGGTGAATTTATGAAGGAAAGTCTTCCTAGTTTATTATGATTTGTCTTGCCTCTTTGAAGGTGCTTTCAAGCTAACTTGAAAGTATATATTGGTGTTTTACTTGGAACCTCTTCTATGAAATATTTATGCAACTAGTGAGATTTTTAGGTTGTGTGAGCTATAGTTGTCTTTTATTGATCTAGTGTGGGTTCAAGCTTGTAAGAGTGTCCATTTTCATTTTGGTGCATCACCTTTTAGCCTTCTTAGGATCCCTTATCAACCCTTTCTAACCCTTTTATAAATAATTTTCATTATTTTAAGTTAGCATTAAGAGGAATTTGGCCTTCTCCATAAGTTCAACCCCACTATAGGTGACCCACAACCTAGGGTTTTTCCCATTGTGTATCTCAATTAGAGGGAGCCTAAATAACTCTCTCCAAGGGTGTATATTCAGCCTATAATAGTTTTTGGCATGCTTATTGGAACCATAGTTTAGGGAAGATTGATCAAATTTGATGCTAGTTTGATTAAAATTACAATAGTTAATCACCTAAGCAATAACATCTAGCAACTCCAAAAGAAAGATTCAACATTTTGGTAGTAGATCAGTAACCTCATCTCATGCCAAAGGTCACAACAAGGTCAGCTTCAAGAGGTACTCCCTTTGAATTTGTTGAACTACCTTTAAATTTAGTAAAAAGATTAAGGTTTTCCAATATACATCCATATCATGGAACCTTTGCTCCTAAGTCATTTTCAAGGGCTACCCTTGTAAGAAGACCTTTACTAAATCTATTTTTAGCCATGGCCACTCCTAGACCTTTCCACTTTGTGTATTTTAATGGCCAAATTCCCATGGAACTTGATCAATATGATCCTATCCTATTTGTATCCCTTAAAAGTGTTCCTTATTATACTGGAGACCAAACTACAACACCTTATGAGCACCTCATCCACATCATTAATTTTTGTAATATCTATAATGTCACCAGGGAAAATATAAATATTAGGTTATTATCTAATTATTTCAAATAAAAGGCCCTATATCGGTATATAGGCCTTATTGTTAATTCCATTAAAATATGGGACTAATTAGGTGAATCTCAACACAAGGTTCCAAAAAACTTGGGATAGAATCCCAATCTCAATTAGATCAACCCCTAACTTTGCCTTCCTTTACTATTTGAAGAATTTAAATAGTGACTTAGTAGTGATGATCTAATATATGGGAGGGAACATACTTCTAAATGCTTATGAGGTGGCCATCAAAGTATAAAATTATTTGGTTCAAGCTAGAAAGCTTACACCTAGACAACCAATGCCCCTATTTCCTAAAATCAGACCACCTCTTATTTTTATCCCTCCACTTGATGTCATTCCTCCTTTGCCAAACATTTATTCAATACCTAGACTAAAACAAGAGAAATATTACACTCATGGATCTAGTGATTCCTAAAAGCAAAAGAACTTTCAAGAGCTCAAGAACATATTCCATTTCTTAGGGAATGAGCTAGTGAATGTCAAAAGGTAGTAGGCTTTCAATAAGCCTTATCAAGGTTCATATCAATCTCAATAACAAGATTTTCAAGTAAATATGCCAACATATAAGGGGAACTACCAAGTCCAAGGTCAAGGTCAAAACCAAGGACAAGGGAAGCATGGGTACTCCTAGTTCAAAATAATATGGCTCAAGAAGCTGAAGGTACCATGCCCTGGAATTAGTCTTTTGGGAAATCCATTATCTTAACAACTAATTTCACCCAAGATTTTAATGATAAATGGCATCAAACTAATAAATTTGGGTACAACCATGCCCTTATGGCCCAAAACACATAGGTGCCTATGATGACCAAGCCAAAAGAATCTCAACAAGTTCAAAGCAATGATCAGAGATCAAGCTAGTTGGGTGATACAACGATGAACTATGAACAAGAAGAGTGTTATACACTTAATCAACATGTTAGATCTAACCATGGACACATTTTAGTGGTTGTAAATACCAGATTCAAAATAAGGAACATGGATTGTAACCAAGAACCAAAAAAGGAGCCTTTCACCATTGATCCTTTAATATCCAAAATAATTGGACTTGATGTTGTTCTAAAAGTCCCAATAGTTCTAAGGGGTCAAAATCAAGGAAATTTTTTGGTCCCTCAAAACTCACAAGCTCAAGGTATAGTTGTGGTTCCTCAAACACAACCAAATGTTGGTGGTTCACCCATCAACATTGTGGAACAAATGAAAAGGTCCAATGTGAGTGTGCTAATATGGGACATACTCTCCATGCCTAGACAAGTAGACATACTTCAAGAAGGACTACCAAATATCAATGTTGCAGAAAAACCACCAAGAAAGGAGAATGTAGTCCTTACCCATACATCCAAAGGACCAAATTAAGGGAAATCAGGTAAAGTGGTCAAGCCTCCTCCCTTCTATATTTCATTGATTATTGGTAATTCTTTTATGCATAATTCCTTAGTGGTTAGTGGGGCTAGTACCTCAGTAATGCCAAAGTCTATAGCTAATTATCTTGGTCTAAAATATGAGCCCTAATCCAAAGGATTGAAACAACTAGATGGTTCTTCTACCAAGCCATTTGGTGTAATCAAAGACCTTAGCTTGAACTTGTATGCTTGTATTAGTGTCTCAGTGGTTTAATATGTTTTGATCCTAGATTTTCCCCCTTGATTTATATTATGCCTATCCATGGAGTTCACAACAAATAGTGGAAGATACCTTGTAACATAGTGGTCCTATATGGTATTCAAGATAAGATATGGGGCTAAAGTGTCAATCAAGGCTAAGCCCATTTCATAATTCCACATAGAACCCTATGGGTCAGATAACACAAACATCGATTATACCATTATTGATGAGGATGAATCTATAATGGGGTAAGAGATTAACAATCATCTAAACAAGGTACCAAACATGTTCTTAGATGAACTATGGAATGATAGCTAGTTTGTATACCCATTAGAGGATTTTAAATAAAGGGACTTCGGTATCTACTATTTACATAAATAAATATAGTCCATGGCATCCCTCATAAGGCCTCAAGAAGATCCTAGTGGTCTATGGAAATTATTATTTTATGGTTAAAGGAGGAAGCATGGAGTAGGTTTAGGTGTCATGCTAGTGTCCCCTTTAATTTATAAATATTAATATTCATATAAATTCCAATTTAGCTACTCTTGCAATGCAATAGAATATGAGGGCCTTATTCATTGCCTTAAAGGGGCAAGTAAGAGAAGGATCAAGAAATTGCAAGTCTATGGGGATAGTAAATTGGTTATGCACAAAGTTAGAGGCTAGAATGTCACTAAGAACCCCTTATTAAAGTCCTAAAAACATAGATCATGGGACCTAATTAAGGACTTTGAGGCCTTCAACATCTAATTATTGTTAAAGGGCTAAAATCAACATGTTGATATACTAGTAGTTATGGGGGCTCATTTTGATATCCCTAATTAATTGAAAAGGGTCAAGGTGTAACCACATGTAAAAGTGGTAGTAAGACCATTAGTGCAAAACAAAGAAGCTCATTGGTAGGTCTTTAGAAATGACCAACAAATTGCTTATTTTTTAAAATAGGAAGCAAAGTTCTCCTCCATCAACCAAGGAAAGTTGCAACACTAGTATGGGGAGCAGATTGTTCAATTAAGATACAATAAGCTCCCTAAAGGTATAGTCACCATAGAAGGTCTCTTTCATGAAGGGGACCATATGAGGAAGGATAAAGTAGTGATGTAAACTAATGAAGAGAACAATGAGATATTTCTTATCTTTGAGGATAAACTCCTCAAGATTGGAAAGGTAAGCACCAACACTGAAAGACATACTTTCATAAAGATTTGTAAAGAATATGTAAACATCTTAGATTAGAAATGGAATGACCTAAGGGGTTTTGATCCTAAATTATCCCAACACACTATACAACTAGAGGCTAATGCCAATCCTATCAAGTAAAAGAAATGACCTATAAACCACAAAATTAAAGAGCTCATGAGGAAGGAATTGACCAAGTTAATTGAATATAGGATCATCTTTTTAATTAAGAACTCTTTATGGGTAGCTAATATAGTACCTATCAAGAAAAATAATGGGGATATCAGACTATGTGTGGACTTCAAGGATCTTAATAGGGTCTATTTGAAGGATCACTATCCCCTACCATCTATGGAGCAATTTCTGCAAATAGTTGATGGTTTAGAGTGATTCTCTCTCTTGGATGGGTATCCATGTTATAACCAAGTGTTACTAAAAGAGGAAGATTAGTACAAGATTTACTTCACCACTAAGTGGGGTACATTTTCTTACTATAAGATGCTTTTTGGATTGTCCAATGTTGGGGAAACCTTTTAAAGAGAAATTGACATGGCCTTCCAAGGACTACTAAATCAAATGTTACTAGTCTACTTGGATGACATCATAGTATTTTAAAATAAATCTAGTGATCACATGGACCATCTGAGGATTATATTATAGATATGCAGAGAGTATGGGATCTCTTTAAATCCCAAAAAATGTGTGTTCTCTATGCATAGAGGTGAGATGTTAGGCCACATTATTTCAAAAGAAGGATTATCCATTTACCCTGATAGAGTAAGTGCTATTTTAGCCTTATCATTACCAAAGTAAAGGAAGGGGATCTAGAGATTCCTTGGAAAGATTAACTTTGTGGGAAGGTTCATACCTAGTTTTTAAAACCTAGTCAAACCCATCACTACCATGCTAAAGAAGATAAAAGTGTTTTCTTGGTTAGATGAAGGCAATGAAACTTTTGAATCCATTAATAAAGCCATTTTTTGGGCCCCCTCACTCATAAATCCTAACTTATCCAAAGACTTGATACTGTACACCTTTCCTAATATTCACAATATATCAACTATGCTGATGTAGAAGAATGGTGAAGGAATGGAGCAACCTATTGCCTTTTTCAGTCAAGGCCTGGAAGGATATGAGGTAAGGTACACTTTCATTGAGAAGTAATTTATTGTATCCTTAATAAGCCTCAAGAATTTTAGTCCCATGATCTCCAACATTAGGATCCATATTATGGTGTCACACCCTAGGGTAAGTAACTTTATCCTTAACAAGGATTTGAGTGAAAAGCATAGAATTTGATGTAGAGATAAAAGTCACCAAGATGGTCAGAGGTAAGGGATTATGTGAGCACATGGTAAAAGATATCCAAGAAGACAAAGAAGCTATTTTGGTGACCTAATAAAACTCACAGGTAGGTGCACCTCCACTTCAAAAGAGTTGGCTTCAAGACATGAATCACTTCTTGATAGTAGAAGAATGCCCCCAAGGTTTGTATAGAGCCAAAAGAAGGTTTTTAAGGCTTCAATCCATACCTTACTCATTGGTTGATAGAATTATTTTTATAAGGGACCTCAATGGGGTACACCTTAGGTGCATAAATGATAATCAAGTGACAAAGCTCTTGGAGTAGTTCCTTGATGGACCTACAAGAGGCCATTTTGAGCCTAGAACAATAACAATAAAGGTAATGAGGGTTTGTTATTATTGGCCAAATATTTTAAAGGAATTTCAAGCATGGGTTATAAAATTCTAGAAGTGTGATCTCTTTATAGGAAAACATATATTAGTAACCCTTACCCTCAATCCAATTCAAGTGGAGCAACCCTTCATGCAGTGGGGGTTAGACTTCATAATGATGATCAATCCAGCATCAAGTGTAGGGAATACATGAGTGATTACTATAATTGACTACTTCACCAAGTGGGTGGAAGCCATTAATTTGAAGGAAGATAATGAGGGTGAAGTTTTAGACTTATTGATAGCATTATGACCAAATTTGGTATCCCAACCACTATAATCTCAGACAATACATTAACATTCCTTAGTATGAAGACAAGTCAGTGGGATTTCAAACTAGGCATCTACCTCAACACCTCTTCCAACTACTATCTTTAAGGAAATGGACTAGTAGAGTACACAAATAATAAATTGCTAAGGATCATCAAGAGGACCATGGAAGAGAATCAAATAACATGGTACACCAATCTAAGGATATCCCTATGATCAGATAGAGTGACCCCTAAAGCTACCATTGGAAATTATACATGTCTTTGTGTATGGAAGGGAAGCCAAATTGCCTATATCTTTTGAGATACCTACATTAGATTTATCCCATTATCTTGAGTTGATGGAAGATTATTCCATGAATGTAAGGATGATATGTTTGATGGAGCTAGGAGAAACTAGGGACGTTGTAATGAAGACTTTAGAGACACATCAAGATTAGGTCAAAAAGGCCTTTGACAAGAGACTTATAACACATAGCTTCAAATAAGGGTACTTAGTCCTCAAATGGGACTAAAATAAGGCTAAACCAAGAAACTATACTATTTTCACTTGGATTTTCACCCTTTGAGGAGATTTATTGGCTCTCTTCATCCAAGTGGCATAATGGAAACATCTCTACACTCTGGGTGAGCCTAAGAATGAGGTGAATCTATAGATAGGGATAGATACCTTGATGTGTCACTTTAGATCACTAATAAACTTATATTTTGTGAGGGAAAAGGGAGAGATAAAACTAAAATTAAACTATTCTAAGGGAGGTGATACACCAAATAATTTTATGAATTCTAGCCAACTACATGTTACACATGAGACCAATAGACTAACCAAACATACACCTCCAAATTGCATCGTCTCACATCAATATTACATTATGAGGTTATGGATGAATGTTTAAGATAGGAATACTAGATAAGAGGACTATAAGGGAACTATTTGAATAGACTAAGTCACTCAATCTTGAAACATCCTAGAACACTTCATATGCCCTACAATAAGAAGCTTTCCAACTATAAATAGGTGAGAGAATGAAATAATATGCTAAGGAAACAAGAGTCATCACTTAAGAAAAATCAAACATTCAAGTGAGAATACTATGAAAAGTTATGTAAGAGGTAAAAATAATTAGTATTATTGATCAAATGGCATGAAAATGATTAGGGATTCAACATACTCAGGTGGAGCATAAGTTACAATGGACAAAATGGCTACTTCTTATATAACTTGAGAGAGAGAGGAGAAGAGAGAAGTCCAAGGGTCAGAAGGACATTTTTAAAGCTAAAAAAAGGAGTTAATTTTTCATGAGAAGAGGATGTGGGATGAACCTTGAAAGGTCAGAAGATACAAGTGGCTATACAAGACATGAAACATGGCATGGAAATTTTCATTTTGGCTCAGAAAAATGACTTTATGACTTGAACATGCTTAAACATACAAAAAATGATTAGGGATAGGTCTAATTATTATAATGAGGGGTGAAAATTTTATACATGCCGCTCCATAGACTAGTTTTAGTCCTAGTTATGTGGAATCATCTTTAAATGAGTTATCATCATCCACAATCCAAATAACTCTTATTTCATGCACCCTACACACTTATCCTCAAAATTGGATTTAGTTTTAGATGAAAATATGTGGGAGGGAGTGTATGAAAATTTTAAATATCCTCCATGAACTTAGAGGCATCAAGCATGCCTTAAAATCACTTTCACTTAGAGTTTTCACACTTCTCACTAGCTTGGTCATTATGCCAGTTTGATTGGCTGAGATGAGAGATATTGTGTAGATGCTTAGGAGTTTTTATAAATAATTAAATTGAAATTATGGGTTATACAAAGTACTAATCCTTATTCCAAAGTTGGTTTCATATTTATATTCCTCTTAAAACTTGAAAAACACATAAAATAGTAAAAAATATCTTGTTTTGTACCTTATATGTGTAGTTTTATACAACTCAAAAGGGTGGGAAGGATCTTGAGAGAGTCATATTCAAGGTTTAATAACTTTAATGATAAAAATAGGCCATTATATTAGCTTCTCATCCTCATTTTCCCCATTAGGTCTTACCTGAGGGTTTACAAAGGTTTTCAGTAGTTTTTGTCCTTGATCTTTGTTCAAGATACGAAATTGGAACTACCAAAAAAATTCACAAAGATGATATTAAATAACCCTCTTAACCTCAACAAAATCCTTTCATATAAATGTATAGTCTCATGAAATATGTGATCATTTGAACCTCTCCTATCAAGCTCCTTCCTCCATTCCAACATGATTGAGTTGTCCTACAATCCAAAAATGGCTTACTCTATGACTTATCTACAAGTTTAAGGATTTTACACATCTTAAGTGACCATATAAACATGATCAAATCCATATGATTGATCATATTAGGCCAAAAGTGTGAATGACTCCCCATTTGGTTTTGGTCTATAACCTTGTCTAATAAAGTTGACTAAGACCCTTATGGTCTAAGCCATCCAATTGGATTATTTAAATTTAAAAAAAAATTAACACATGTATAATTACCATAAAAACATTATTTAACAATTTATAATTTAAATATAAGGTTATAAGTGAAAATGTCCTCTCATTTGGGCTTTAGGCCTAAACACGCTTAGTAGGGTTGACTACAAACTTAGCCATCTAGACAATATTGCTTGGTTCCCTCTTTATGTGAGGTGTTTTTAATTATTTTTTAGGTGTCTTAAAACTTATGATACCTTATTTTAAGGTTCAAAAATATCCTTGGATCACCCTTTCGCCTCTTTTTTTAAGACTACAGGGTTTTTCTTATAAGGGAAGTGCCATCTATTTGAGACAAAATAGAGGGTAGTTACCCTATTTTCTCAGACCAAATAAATGGTGTAATAGATTAAAAAATTAATAAATACACCATAAACAAAAAAATCCCTCTATTAGGTCGTTTTACCCCTCAAATGCATTAGAAACCAAAATAGACCTGCCAGACAAAGACTATGTGCAGGGTTTAAAAAATGGGTTGTGTGGTATTATCTTGAACCTTTCATTTGATTTTTTTCCATGTAAAATACCATTTAGATCATGAATACCATTATTATTGTGTCCAATTTTTTTTATCAATTCAACTTAACATATTCCTTCCTCTTTCCATGCACTTTGGACTCACAAACTTTATGCATAAATTATTGACTGTATTCTTGCCTTGGAGGGGACATATGAAGCTAACTATATGTGATTTATCTTGAGAAAATAATTTATAAACATATCATAATTATATTTTAATAATTTATTACTTATTTTCAATCATTTTCATTTAATGCAAACATCAAAATATCACTTTCTAGCTCATAGTCTATCCTAGTTACAACTGATTGTTCTTTTTGCTTTAGAGAGGGGGCACTTGTATGTTACTTGTGTGGGTTAGGAATTAGGTATAGTGATTATGTACTATTAAAACCTTAAAATATAATTTAATATTTTTTTTACCTATTAAATATTTTTTTTAATATACCAATCACTAAGGAACATCTTCCTCGAGCTCACTATTACAAATAGTGAAACATAATTGGTTGTAAGTGTTCATTATCAAATAAAGGGGCATATGAAGGTGTTTATAGGATTAAAAATCCATATGATAAATTATCCTTTTTTTATTCATGTTCCACCAAGTTCTCATTATACTCTAGCTTACTGTTCTCTAGGTTCACAAGAAATGAACACCTTTTCAAACTTTACCTTTGGCTGGCTGTAGGTGCTTACCTAGACCCATGTACAGACTAAAGATGTGTATATGAAGCAAGAAAAAATGAATAATTATACTTAAGTTTATTTTAGATTAAAAATACTCCCTTAAACTAATTATAACTCATCCAACATGATGAAACGGTTTGAGATACCATCTTGAAGCACAAAGGTCCTTCAAAGCTTCTAATCTCATAGATAATAGTGAAGTAATTCGGTGTCTAAATGATAACTTTGGGGCTTATTAAAATTAATATAAATTAGTGTTATACCATCAATATTTTTTTTAAGTGTTTTTAATTTATATAGGATACAATATTATTACATTAATATGCATCAAAATCTTGTGAAACTATGTCATATGTTATTCATAAAATGCCCATGGACCTCTATTTTTACCTTTTGGGGATTGTGTCTCTAAATACATAATCACCTCATGATCATAATTTATAAATATATATTATCCAAATAACCTTCCAAATAATTATTCTATGGAATTTTAATAATACTAAGACCTTAAGGAGGTATCACCAGATGTTTCAATCTCTCTATAAAATCATTCTTAGTCCCTTGCTTAGCCACCTATAGGTGGATATTTACACATACAAAGGTAGTAAGGAAATTTAAAATAATGAACAAGAGATATAATCCATCAATGATTTTTAAAAATATTTAAATGATTTTAAATTCACTCTTCACACTTTAAGGATATGAAACAAGTGTCAACACATCTTATTCAATCTGAATTTATCTTCCAACCACCTATAGGTAAGCATGCTCATGTTGTTTGTGAGAATATGCTACACATGACTATAATAGTATTATTTTTACACTATTTTTAGGATATAAATTGTTTTCTCCCACTTATAAAGACATATATAGTATCTTGAGACCTCTACTACACCTAATTGAGCATGACATACAACTTCATACACATGACTGCAAGTGAGAAAGGGCAAGGAGTTGGCTATGAGCATGACAAAGACTAAAATTTAGATCCAATCATGATGTTTTGAGAATTAAACATGAATTTAGATGATAAATATTGAATTGATATATGGGAAACCCCATATCTTACTCATATGATACCCTTTCGTAGAACCAAACATATGTAAACAAGGCAACCTAATTGAGACTTCACATGGTGGTATCCCTTTGTAATATGAGATGATTTACATATAAAAATATAAAAAAAAATTAAAATAAACATGGTAATAATCTGATAATATATCCAACATCATATGGAATCAACCTCAATAATTAGTTTCTAGGGACTTATCCAAAATGAAGCAAAACCTATAGGGTGCATAGATTAGTAGGCAAAAAAACATAGTCAACTTCATGAGGATGGTTAATAAATAACATGACACCATTATTTTAAATATTATTATGGAAATTAATCTCTCTATTTTTTATTTCACCTCCCAAATGTGTTTGAATTGGAAGCTCTCCAACTATCTGTACCAAGTACAAAATTGAAGACTAGTTTTGTATGCTTAGAAGGGTGAAAAAGGATAAAAATAGTTTTAGAAAAAATTTGACACTTAAAAATAACTTAAAAAATTTTAATGGATTTAATGATTCTAAATAGTCATCCTTGACCTTATCCCACATGGCACACTTCCCCATGGGCTATAAAAGTGTCAAACTCCTCTTTTCCCAAGAAAACTACTCTTTCTTCTAAAACACCTAGCAATTTTAGTTATAAATAGTTAAATAAGACATAATATGACACATTTCATATTTCATAACCTTTTTAAACCTTAAAATTTCCCAGGGAGGTCGTACAAGTCATTAAATGCTCTATTTATGACCCCCAAATGACTCAAAATGATATATTGACTAATATGACTAATAACCAAGGATAATGCGACATTAAATTCCATAAATTGACCTATAATGCACATTATTAACAAATTTTATACCCCATAAAATGTATAAATACCAATTTTTTATCTATAGGGGCCTAAATTTGACCTGTAGGGTCAAATTTGGTCAACAAATTGGTGACTCATAAGGGTAGTATGCTAGCTATACTAAATAGACTAGTAGCATTATCATTCCATTGTTATTATGGAGTCATATAAATTATAAGACAAAAAAATATGACTTTTAAAACAATATTTTATTAGGAAAATACCAACTGACTACCTCGACCAAACAAAATAAAAGACACACACACACACAAAGCAAAAACAAACACACATGTGATTCATGAGCATTTATGGAACACACACAAAAATAAAAAAATTGAAACAAAAAATAACTAAAATAAGATTAAAAATCCCTCTTATATAAAATCATATGTTTTAAACCCTTCTTTCTTCATGACATGAACGAATGAATGAGACATACAATCTTTTGATCATTGACATAGATGCCTCCAATTTTTTGATGATGTTTTCCAACTTCATTGGCATGATTTTTAATGAGATCAAATTACTTAAAAATATATTTTATATGGAAAATAAATATTCTTTCATTAAAAAATACTCAACTTCCTCATATATATCTTGAATTACAACCTCCAATGGTGATTCATAGGGGCATACCTTCCTGCTTTCCATAGTGTCTCAATAAGATTGTGTTTCTTCTCAGCTGCAAGTTATTCTATATAATCAAAGAAGAATTAAATATTATACCAAATATTGGTCATTTTAATCCATGGAATACTCTTTCTTCATCTTGTCATATACTTAATCCTTAACTTGGAAAAATTTTTCAAGCTCTTGAAAGAATTTCATTTGTAGCTACCAATCAACTTTGTCTTCTTTATCATCTAGAACCACTACCTATTAAATTTTATCTTATTGATGTATTAGGTCATAAATATATTGTTATTAAAGATATAATTCATCTAAGGGTGTTTCAAAATAAGGCTAAGGTATTGGGTCATCTTCAAGAACAATATCTTTCACCTTGGTCTCAAAAGAGTTTTCTAGGACTGCAACCTCTTTGAGAATGACTTGAAATTATTATCCATCCTTAATATCACATTAATATTCATTATTGATATGATTATACACAATTTTTTTTTTTTTTTATCAATTTTAGAATATTATTCAAGGGATAAAATATCTTCCATATCCTTCTCCTTCTTAGTGATGTCAAGACTAGGAATCTTGAAATCATGTGACCTAGCCCAATGAGGTTGCCAAGGAGGTATGTTTTCTTTAAGCAAGAGTTATAAATTATTATAAAATAATTTATCATATTTAGGTTTCCATACCATATTTTCATCAAGGTAAAGGTTCATGTGGTGATGGAAATATGAACTAGTATGTGGAGGTGGCACATAGAACTCAAAATCAGATTGAAAGTGAAGTGTAGGGGATTCTTTTGGAAGCTCTTGAGGAAGGGAAGATAGACCTTTGGATAAAAAGGATTATTTTCTTCTTTCCATTTGATAATAAGTTCATTAAAATTTGAATAGGTTAGATTATTATCTTGAGGAAGTTTATATGGGGTGTGTTTAGACATAGGATCTTCTATTGGGTCTAAACCATCCATCAAACCTTGACGTAAAAATTTCATCTTTGACTTTAACTCTTTGAATTGCTTAGCTAGGTTCTCTTGGAAAAGTATCTCTTGGAGATAATAACCATCATAATGAGGATGAGGATTATAATAGGTCTGGCATGGAACATAAGAGGTCTCTTTAAGAAGGGTGGGAGGGGCTTGCATAGGATCAAGTTCTTTCTCAACTTCACACTCCTTATCAAGGCTTCTATCCTCTTTCTTTCCCCATGACTCCACTATCTTATTATAGCTTAGGATGGTAGGATTAAGAGTCTATTTTAGATATGGGAATGTAATTTGAGAGGAAAATAAGGGCTTATATTACACTTATTTTATTAATGACATGGATTAATGCATATGCTTATTAGCCAACTCAATCTGCCTATCAAGATTTGGTTCAAAAATAAGGTTTCTCTTTTCAACTCTCTCCTCCAACTGATTAGGAAAAGAATGGATTTGATGAGCTTGATTTGGATCATGAGTGAGAATCATTTAGGATTGATATAAATGGTGGGGAATTGGATATGATGGTTGATATATTTGGTGAGGCTGCTTCTCATGAATTTTTAGTCTATCTTCCAAGGATGAAACTAGGCCGCTCACATATAACATCTCACTTGTGATCCTTTACTGATTGGCTCTCTCAATAGGTTCCCACTCTTTTTTGACCATCTATAATTCATATATCACTTGATGAATTACTAGGTAAATCTTGACCATGTCTTCTTAGTGTATCAAGATCTAACATATACCTCTCATACCCCAAAAGAGTTTACTTGAAGGTGGAAATGGATTGAGTTGAGAAGTGGCTAGGTTGACTAGGAGAATAAATATATAGAGGAATATAGATATAGGATTGATAAAACTCATGATAAGGCTAGCTACAGTGATGATAAGGATCAATATAGGGTTGACAATGGTCATAACAAGAGTGGTAAGAATCATACAAAGGCTAATAGGAATCACATAAAGGTTGAGTAGGATTGCCATAAGATAGAAATACCTCACCAACTTGTGTAAAATAAAAGTCAACACCAAAATTATCCATGAAACTTCATCAAAAGTAAGGACATAAATAAATATATTACAAAAAATATTCAAAATGAAACCTAGGATGCTGGACCAATTGATGTATCTCTAGTGTTGTTATAAATGCTTTGATAGATGCCTTCAAACATTGGTTGTTGAAGGATAACACCAAAAATCCTTCAAATTATTAGACTAAAAGTCCCACTAGGCATGCTAAGAACTATTTTCACTTATATTTTCACCCTTTAAGGATATTTCTCATCTCTCCTCATCTAAGTGGCACAATGGAAACAACTCTAGGCTATGGGTGAGCCTAAGTGAGGTGAATCTCTAGATAGGGATAACTCACTTGATGTACCACTTTGGAGATCTACTAAATATATACTTTGTGAGGAAAAAGGGAGAGATAGAACTGAAATCAAACTATTCTAAGGGAGGTGATACACAAAATAAGTTGTTGACTTCCAACTAGCTGCATGTTACACATGAAACCAAGAGACTAACCAAACATACCCTTCTCCAATCTGCATCTTCTCACATCAATATTAAATTATGAGGTTATGGATGAATGTTTAGGCTAAGAGGACTAGAAAAGAGGTATATAAGAGAAATATTTAAATATAATAACTCACTTATCCTTGAAACATCATATAACACTTCACATGCCCTACAAGAAGTAGCTTTCCAACTATAAATAGGTGAGATAATGAAACAATATACTAAGAAAATAAGAGTCATCACTTAAGTAAAATCAAACTTTAAAGTGAGAAAATTATGAAAAATAATGGAATAGGTAAAAATTAGTAGTGTTATTGATAAAATTTTATGAAAATGAATAGGGATTTTCCATACTCAGGTGGAACATAAGTTACAATGGCCAAAATGGATAGTTCTTATAGAACTTGAGAGAGAGAGGAGAAGAGAGAAGTCCAAGGGTCATAAGAAAATTTTTAAAGATAATAAAATGAGTTAATTGTGCATGAAAATAGTATTTGGGATGAACCATTCAATGTTAGAAGAGATAAGTGGCCATATAAGGCATGAAACTCATGAAAAGTGGCATGAAAGTCCTCATTCTAGCTCAGAAAATTGCCTTCATGATTTGGACCTATTTGAACATCCAAAAAATAATTATGGATAGGAATGATGATTGTAATGAATGGGAAGGATTTAATAAATTCATCTCCACGCATTGGTTGTAGTCTTGGTCATTTGGAATCATCTGGAAATGAGCTATCATCATTTTCAATCCAAATAACTCTTCTTCAATGCACCCTACACACTTGGCCTCAAAATTGTATTTATTTTTCCATTAAAATCCATTTTAAAGACCCTAAATTTCCTTAGAGGAATCATGCACACCTTAAAATCATTTTCACTTGGATTTTTCACACTTCTCACTAACTTGGTCACTATGTTGGTTTGACTGGCTAAGATGGGAGCTATTATTTGGAAACTTAAGAGTTTATATAAATAATTAAATTTAAATAATGGGTTATAAAAATTCCTAATAATTCTTACAAATTTGGTTTCATCTTTAGATTCCTCTTGAAACTTGAAAAACACACAAAATAGTTAAAAATACCCTATTTTATACCTTGTTTGTATAGTTCTATATAGCTAAAAAGGGTGGGAATGATCCTGAGAGAGTCCTATACAAGGTAAAATAACTTTCATGATCAAAATAGGCCATTATATCAGCTTCCCATCTTCATTTTCTCTATTAGGTCTTGGCTGAGGGTTTGCAAGGGTTTTAGGTAGTTTTTATATTTAAGCTTTGTTCATAAAGATCTAACATTGGAACTACAAAAAAATTTCAAAACGATGATGATAAATACTCATAATAACCTCCCCAAACACATTTTTCATCCATGCATAGTCTCATGAAATATGTAAGCATTAAAACCTCTCTTATCAAGCTCATTCCTCCATTCCAACAAGCCTGAGTTGTCTTAAAGTCCAAAAATGGATTTATTTGTACCTTATCTATAATTTTAAGGATTTTTAACATCTGAATTTACAATATAAATATTATACAATCCATTTGAGTTATCATCTAAGGCCATAAGTGTGAATGACTCCCCATTTGGCTTTGGCCTAAAACCTTATCTAATAAACTTGACTGAGACCCTTGTGGTCTAGGTCATCCAACTAGATTATTTACATTTTAAAAGTTTTAAAACCTATAATATTACCATAAAAACATGATTTAACATTTTATAATTCCCACATAAGGTTATAAGTGGACATGTCCTCTCATTTGGGCTTTATGCCTAAACTTGCTTAGTAGGGCTAACTACAAACTTATCCATCTAGACCATATTTATTAGTTACTTCCGTATGTTATTTGTTTTTCATGATTTTTTAGGTGTCATAAAACTTCCTACACATTCTTGGAAGGTTCAACTAGCTCCTTGGATCACCATTTCACCTCTTTTGTTAAGACTATAGGGTTTTACTTAAAAGGGAAGTGCCCTCTATCTGAGATAAAATAAAGGGCACTTCCCCTATTTGATCAAACCAAATGAATGGTTTAATATCTTCCCCAAGTCATAAATACACAATAAAAAATAAAAATATCTTTATATTAGGTCATTTTACCATTTAAATGCATTAGAAACTACTCCAGACCTGCCAGGCAAAGATTATGTGCAGGGTTTAAGGAATAGGCTATGTGGTATTGTATTGAGCCTTTCATTTTATCTGATTTACATGTCAATCCCCTTGAGATAATTAATATCATTATTATTTTTTACCAAGTTTTTTTATGACTTCAAGTTTTTCATATCCCTTCCCATTTCCATGTACTTAAGACTCACAAACTATGTGCATTAATTCTTGACTATATTCTTACCTTAAAGGGGACATCTGAAGTTGAGCCTATGTGTTTGAGCTAGATAAAAGCATTTAAAAACCTCCCATAAGTCCTTTTTAATCATTTATTACTTATTTTCTTTCATGTTCATGTAATTCAAACATCAAAATATCACTCTCTAGCTCACTGTTTGTCCAAGTTACAATTGAATATACTCTTTGCTTTAGAGAGGGGGGACCTGTAGGTTACTTGCAGGGGTTATGCCTTAGGTATAGTTATTATGTACTCTTAAAACATTCCAATAAAATTTATTAGTTTTTTATACCTCTTCACTCATGTTTTTAATATACCAATTACCAAGGTACTTCTCCTTCTAGTTCACTATTGCAGACAATTAAACATAGGTGGATGTAGGTGCTGATTGTCAAATGAAGGGGAATATGAAGGTGTTTATAGGATTAAAAATAAATATGATAAATTATCATTTTGGTATTAATGTTTCACCAAGTTCACATTATACTCTATCTTACTATGATATATGTTCACAAGAAAGGAAAACCTTTTCAAACTTTACCCTTGGCTGGTTGTAGGTGCTTACCCATGCCTGTTTACAGATTAAAGATGTGCATATAAAGAAAAACATAATTAATAATTATAATTAAGTGGATTTTAGATTAAAATTAATCCCTTAAAATAATTATAACTCATATAACATGATGACATGTTTTAAGCTACTAACTTGGAGCACAAAGCTTTCAATCCTGTAGATAATAGTGAAACAATTCAATGTCTAAATGGTAACTTTTAGGCCTCCAAAAATCAATCTCCATTAGTGTTATTCCATAAATATTTTTAGGATTAATTATCCTTGATATAGGATACAATATGAGTACATTATGATGCATCATAAGCTCTTTAAACTATGTCATATGTTATTCACAAAATGCCCATGGACCTCTATTTTCACCTTTTTGGGATTGTGTCTCTAAATACAAAGTCACCTCATGATTATAGTTTCTCATTATAACTTGTCCACATAACATTAAAAATAATTATAACATGTAATTTTAATCATACTAAGACCTTAAGGAGGTATCACCAGATGTTTCAACCTATTCATACAAGCATTCTCAATCTCCTACTCAGCCTCCTGTAGGTGGATATTTACACATACATAGGTAGTAAGGAAATTTCAAAATGTGAATAAGAGATACAATCCCTCAACAAGTTTTAAACCTATTTCAATTATTTAAAATTGACTCTTCATAATTTAAGGATCTGAAACAAGTGTCAACACATCCTATTCAATGTGAATTTCTCTTCCAAGCACCTGCAGGTAAGCATGTTCATGTTGACTGTGGCCATATGTTGCACATGACTACAATAGTATTATTTTAACACTATTTTAAGGATATAAATTGTTTTATTCCAATTATAAATACATATATATTATCTTTATATCTCTAATACACCTTTTTAAGCATGACAAATAGCTTCATACACATGACTACAAGTGAGAAAGGGTAAGGAGTTGGCTGTAAGCATGCCAAAGACTAAAATTTGGATCCAAGAATGATGATATAATACTTAAAAATGAAGAGATTTAATAAATATTAAATTTATACATGGGAAACCCCATATCTTACTCACATGATACCCTTTCATAGAACCAAACATTTGCAAATAAAGCAACCTGACCAAGACTTCACATGGTGGCATCCCTTTACAACATGAGATTATTTACATATCAAAAATTCATATAACATGAAAATAAACATTGGAATAATATAATAAGAGATATAAAATCATTTGGAATCAACCTTATCAATTGGCTTGTATGTAATTATCCAAAATGAAGCAAAACCTATAGGGTGCACAAATTAACAGGTAGAAAAACATAGTCAACTTCATGAGGATGGTTCATAAAGAATAGGTCACCATTATTTTAAATATTTTTAATGAAATGAATATATTTTAGTGCAATTTAAACTCCCAAATGTGTTTGATATAGAATTTATCCAACTATTTGTGCCAAGTATAAACTTGAAGAGTGGTTTTATGTGCTTAGAAGGGTGAAAAAGGAATAAAATGGGTTTAGATAAATTTTGACACTTATAGAGTACTTATAGTGTGGAAATTTATTTTTAGAAGCTTAAGAGTCATCCTTGAACTTATCCCATGTGGCACACTTCCACATAAGAGGTACAAGTGAGAAACTCTTCTCTTTTCCTAAGAAAAATTCTTTTTCTTTTGAAGCACCTACCACTTTCAGTTAAAAATAGTTACCTAACACATAATAGGACACATGGAATGTGGCATAACATTTTGAAACCTTCACATTTACCAAGGAGGCTATATAAGTCTTTAAGTGCTCTATTTATGACCCCCAAATGACTCAAAATGATATATTGACTAATATGACTAATGACCAAGGATAATGTGACATTAAATTCCATAAAATAACCTATAATACACCTTAAGTAAAAATTATAGACCCAATAAAACATCTAAAGACCAATTTTTTATCTATAGGGGCCCCAATTTGATGTATAGGGTCAAATTTGGTCAACACATACCAAGTTTGATAGCTTGTGGAGTGATCCGTATTTGATCTATGGATGCAGGGAACATAAAGCTTTTCAACTCACCCAACTAGATGGAGAGGTATTACCCATCCCATTCAATGAAATTTATTTGAAGCCTTGTTACTAAAATCATTACAGCCATAGTAACATATTTTACATATTAGATTAGATTTTATCCTTTCCTGTAAGTGCCTTGTGCACAATTTTTTTTGTTATGTTTCCTTTTCAATAAGTTCCTTGGGAAATTTGTTATTCTATTTTATTATATTATTGTTTATTCAAGAGATATTCCATATAGGAATATCCTTATGTTATCTTCATTATTATTTGAGTGGAGGCTTGGGACTCCATATGCCTAATGGACCAGTTTAAGGACACTAATATTACATAAGATAGATGCAACCCTAAGATGTCATTAGAAATGATAGATAAATTTGGGATACATATAGAACTTGACATTATAGTAAATATTTCAGAGGTCTTGGTGTGGATCAAGAAATTGAGTAGATTTCATGTTGAATAAAGGATCCAAAGTTCTAGATGGAATGAGTGGCCCAAGGATCTCAAAATTGCTCACAGAGCTTTTGAAACACTTTAAGCTTGCTTAAAGTGAAATGTGATTTATCTACATAGTAAATAACTAGTTACCAAGTGGATTTCATGGTATTCAAGTAATTCAGAGTCATGGAAAAGCCTACATAAGCCTTAAAAAATCATTTAGATCTTTAAAGGTTCAATAAAAGGTCCCTAGCATAAGCCTAAGTGAGCCAAACCATCACAAGGACGTCATCCAAAAAGGGAATAGACCATTCCACTTATGTATTTTATAAATGTTCTTAGAAAGCCTCACTTAACTAGTGGATCATGATCAATCAAATTTATTCATGCCAATAACATGCTCGACAAGTTTCATGTCCGTGCAAGCTTTCTAGCCTAAGTTATGGAGCTTCAAAGTGGAACCTATAGAGTAAGACATCCATGAGAATATCAAGTTTTAACTCCATAAAATGACCATTTGGATTTAAAAATTCCTTAATTTTTTTGAATTTTATCAAGATCTAATGATTTTTATGAGCACGCATACTAATAAGCAAGATCCAATAGTTCACATTGGGGTCAAATGAGTCAAAAGGTCCCTAGGTTAAAAATTCTTAAAAGGGTGTAGGTTAGATAAGATCTAATGGCGCAAGTTCATTAAGCAAATATCTAATGATGCAAGGTGAATAAGAAGGTGGTCCAATCTAGATCAATGATCAACATTCAATTGTATTGAAGATCTAATGGTAAGTAAGAATTGGTAGGAAAGTGGGTGTAGGAAGATCAAAGGCTCTAATTAATTTGTATATTACGATCTAATTGTGTGAGTTAAAGTAAAAAATTTAGAGGATATATATCAAGGGATCACATTCATTTATATATAATGATCCAATGGTATAAGTAAAGTCAATAGGGTTGGCATATCTCAGGTATAGGTGAGAGATTATGAATTGTCATTAGCTCATTAAGCTCCCAAGAAAATAAATGGTCCATGTGCATCTCATACCAATTAAATCAATGATCAAGTTTAAAGGTTAAAATACTAAAGGATCTTTAATGGAAGGTCAAACATGTGACCATAGTTAAATGAGGTCAAAAAATGTCTTGCAGGGTCATACCACCACCATTTAAACTCAATCTAATGTCATGAAAAGGACATAATGATGTAGTCAAGTTAAAAGAAAATAAAGGGACACCAATGAAGCTAAATATAAACCTTTATTTGAAAAAAATTAGCTTGCAGGGGTCATTTTGGGACTATGTTCACCATTCTTATAGAATGACCTATATATAATGAGCTCTCCATTCTTATGGATTCTCAAAGGAAAAAATAGGTATTTTAGACCTAATGGATATCAAAAGAATATATGTAGTCTATAGGTCTACATTGATATATGTGGCTACAATAAAACTAATAAAGGAGATTGGTTTTCCATTTATAGAAAAGATCTGGGTCTAAGATTTGATCGAGGGTAGATATGCATGATTATGAAGAAGCTCATCATCCTTTAGTATGCCCATACTTTTGACAAATAAACACCTAAAAAAAAAAAATCCATGATTCTATTAGATCCATGAGAATGAAAGTTTTGTCTTCAGTGGGAGATGGCATGAAGGATCAAAGAAATGGATCTCATGGTTGGGACTTGCAGCTAAGTTCCATCAATGTATGTTTAGAACCTTTGGGGAGTTTACCATTCAATAAACCATGAGTAGTGTCCTGACTGATGGAAAAGGTAGAAGCTCAAGTTCAATTAATTACCTAAGATAGTGTGTTCCATCTCTAATGGTGTGCTCCTACATTCTCACACACACACACACACTCTCTCTCTTCTCTTATATATCCTAATCTCTTCCCCATTATGGGGGTTCAGAGCTCTTAGAATTTTCATTCTTTTCTAGCACAAGGATACTCATTGAGACTCTTGAAAAAGTGTGATCATTTGATATGTTTAAACCCTATCAAAATATTTTAAGAAATACCTTTTGAAGTAATAGGATCAAATCTTTACCTATCTCCTATCTTTAATTAGTGCTTAACATGCTTGTGTATGGTGAATTTGTGAAGGAGTGTCTTCTTAATTTATTGTTATTTTTACTACCTCTTTAAAGGTGCTTTCAAGCTAACTTACAGGTCTATATTAGTTTTCTACTTGGAACCTCTTCTATGAAACATTTATGCAACTAGTGAGATTATGAGTTTATGTAAGCTATAGTTGCCTTATGATGATCGAATGTGGGTTAAATATTATATGAGTGTCCATTTTAACTTTGTTGAATCATATTTTAGCCTTATTAAGATCCCTTATCAACCCTTTCTAACCCTTTTCTCAAAATTAATTAGTTTATGTGAGCATTAAGATGAATTCAGCCTTATTTGAAGGTTCAACCCCACTATAGGTGACCCACAACCTGGGGTTGTTCTCATTATGTATCTCAATTAGAAGGAGACTAAAGAACTCTCTCCAAATTTATAGATTTAGCCTAAAATAGTTCCTCTCCAATAAATTTAGATAATTGTAAAGAATTACTTTCCTTACAATTAATGATAATATAAGGTCCACTTTGAAGGCTATCAAATTTGGAGTACTTACCTAGATTTGCATGCTCTTTATCTCATTTGAGTATTATGTCTCTTTGATATAATGTCTTTGATGAAGCTCTTTTGTAAAAATATTTATTGACATACTACTATTTTTACCACATGATATGCATGGAATCATCCCTTATCTCTTCTAATTCTCTTAATTCATTCATCCTAACCTCCAATTCATCACTTTCTAGAAGCTATAACTAGTCTGCAAGTTTCAAAGATGGAAGCTCCAATGAGATAGGTAGCCTTAATTATCTTCCATAAACTAAGAGATAAGGTAAATGACTAATGGCCTTATTTTTGGTGGTCCTATCAGCCCATAAAGCATTCTTTAATTTTGTATGCCATGATCTCTGATTATCTTCCATTATTCTTTTAATGATTTGAAATAGGTTCTTATTAGTGGACTCATCTAGTCGATTACCCTATGTATAGTAATTTGATGAATATTTTAGATAAATACCTTGATAAATATCTCATTCACATACCTTTTCACTATTTAATGCCAAAACATTATCTGATATTATAGTGGAAGGTACTCCAAAATGGGTGACTAAAATTTCATATAACTCAAACACATAGTTCTCATTTTCCTCCTTCAAAGGCACTACTTCCACCCACCTGGTGAAATAATCTATAGCTATCGAGACCCAATTATTACCTACACTATATGGAGGATATATCATTCCAATGAAGTCTAAAACACACTACATGAAAGGCTTCTTAACTTAAATAGGCCTTAGTGGCATAGCAACTAGTATCTATTTTCATACAAACATGGAAAACTTGAGACACTTCCTAACCCATGTATGTGAATCCATAAATAATTTAGGAAAAAATTAACTACATATAATTATTTTTATAGGTATGGTCTTGTCTAAAAATTGGCCTCTAAAAGGACTATCATGAAATTGCTAAAAAAGTTTGTCAAATTGATTAGTTTCAACAAACCTTAAAAACATACCTCTAATATCCTTTTTGAAAATAAGTCCATAAATTAGAATGTATGGTACTAATTAAAACCTAAAATATATTCTCCTTGATGCATCTAATCTCATTTTTCATTCTTCTATTTGAAGGAATCTACCAATGTCTTGTGTCTAGCTGGATGGAGAAGTAGTTTTAGCTTCTTGTTGGGTGTATTGAAGTGTCAAAACCATCTCTTTTTATTATTTCACAAAATTTTCAAGATTTTCACACAATATTTTACCTTGTAAAAACTTTTTTACCTTCACTTGAATTTTATATTCCATGTACTTAGTGACCCATTCATCTCTCTTTCCACTTAAGTCTCTATTGAGGATGAAATCCTTGACACTAGGATGAACTACCATTAGTATAATATTGTTATTTGAAACCAAATGCATGAATTTTTTAAAACATATTATTAAAAAAAAAGTATGATTTAAAAAAAAACAATACCTCTCCTTATATTTTTATATATCTTTATTGAAAAAAGTAATAGGGTGCTCCAAACCTTCACTATTCTATTTCATACACATGGCTGAAATTGTACTAAATGTAGAAAAAACATACATAAAAAAATCCTTACTAAAATATAGATTAAGAAAAGTAGGAGATTGGTTGATTTATTGTTTTATGGATTCAAAACTTCTCTTACCCTCTTTACTCCAAGTGAATTCTTGATGTTTCTTCAACATTTGAGTGAGTGGTCCTACCGGTTTTGCAAATCTAGGAATGAATCTAATGATGAAATTGATCTTACCTAATTTTTTTTAAATCATTTATTATGTTTTGGTAATTATAGATAAATTATTTCTTTGATTATCTCTATATAAATATAGATACCATCTTTGGACACCACAATCCCAATAAGTCTCCCCTCATGCACTAAAAAAATGCACTCCTTTGGATTCAATGAAACTCCAAATTGTCTACATCTATAAAAAACAACTCTCAAGTGTGTTAGATGATAATTAGGATAATTTGAAAATATATTAATGTCATCAAGATAAACTAATACCATTTCACTCAAAATATCATGAAAGGTAATATCCATTGCCTTTTGAAAAGGGGCTCCAGCATTATAGATCCCAAAAGGCATCTTTTGGTAGGCATAAATACCCCATTTGGCTGTGAAGGCTGATTTCTAATGATCTTAATCTTTCATTAATATATGGTTGTAATTTGATTACCCATCCAATAAGGAGAATATTTTTGAACCTAATACTCTCTGCAAGATTTGATCCATGGATGGAAGAAGATAGTGGTCTTTCAGTGACACTTTATTCAAATCTTTGAAATCCACACATAATCTTATCTCTCCATTATTATTTTTCACTAGTACAAGGTTTTCTACCCATGTTCATTGAATGATAGGAAATATGATATTTGAATCAATGAGATTGGTAAGATCCTTTCTCTTGAGGATTTCAACCTTGGGATTGATTGGTCTTTGCTTTTATCTTACTAGCTTTACATCTTGTTCAAGCTCAATAGTATGATGTGATAATTTGGTATCAAGACCTTTAAAATCATGTTAACCCCAAGAAAAAACATCCATGAATTATTTAAATAATTAAATGAAAGATAATCTCTTAGAATCAGTGTTCACTTTACCCCAATTGAGTTACTTATCTTCAGCTATGTGAACTTGGTCATAATTTTCATCCTTAGATGAGATGCTTACCTTGTCCTTTCTAAGTTAATCATATTCATTGAAAATTATTTCCAAATTCACTAAATGTTCAAGAATTTTTTTGATCTCAATTGCATAATTTGATCTTCATATTGGTGTTGTAATTTTTTTTGATTCTTTGAGCAAAATTATGCCTCATTCTATAGGAAATAATCTATTTATTTATCACTATAAAAGACTTGGAAAATTACCTCATTGTTTATAACTAAAGGCCTACATAAAACTTTGATTTGGGTATGATCTTTATTACCCTTAAGATGATCCACTATATCACATTGTGATCCTATGGATGCAAGTCTATCTACATTTTCATTGGCTCCTATAGGAGTGACATGAATATCAAATGCTAGGAAATATTCTATAAGGTCCTAAATTGTATTTTTGTAAGCCTTTAGGATAGGGTTATTTGTTACACTTAAATATTTGAATTATTGTACTTCCAACTCACTATCACCTTTCACCTTCAAAAGCTTAATACCTCTCTTTCTATCCCACTGAAGGCCATGAATAAAAGCCTCATACTCTATTGTATTTGATGTAAAATTGAAATGAAATCTAACTAAAGAATAATACCTTTGATTTTGAGGTGAAACCAACATTACACCATCGCCACTCCCATTATTTGATCTAGATCCATCAAAGAACATATTCCACAACCCCTCTAAATCTTGCTTTGAGCTAGTAAGGCTAGTAATGAATCATCTTATTCATGCATGTAATAGACACCAAAACCAACTTCTTCATATTCATGGTTATCAGTAGCATACTCATCCAAATTAGATCTAGTATGAATTTAAGTGGCTTAGAAGGTTCTTGATCAATAGTATCCTCATCTTCTTCTAAAATATTGTAATTCATATTAGACATATTTGGCATATATGGTTCAAGGTGAAATTTGAAAATAGGTTATGATCTTATAGTGGCTTTGGTTCCATATCTGGTTCTAAAAACCATGTATGACTGGTCTAAATAAAAACAAACTCCTATTTTAGTAGTCAAATATTTGGACAAATATAGTGCAAAATATGGAGGAAATCAACAATTATATCTTATAAAATGGTGAAATTTGGACAAGAAACAAGTAAAATCTTAAGATTTTTGAGGATGCCCATAGTATTATAAGAGAACCATCCAACCATAACACTCCTTTTTCACGATGTTCATACTTGAGTCCTATTTTATCAGCTATGGATTTAGGGATGATAAAAGTACTAGCTCCACTATCAATCATACAATCATGGACAAGATAATATCTTATGACAACTAAAATATATAATGGAGGAGGCTTAGTTGCCTTAAGATATTGAGGCTCAACAATTGAATTGGAGTTGGTTATAAAAAATCTTACTCTTTTCTTTTTGGGTGGTCTATCAGAGATATTGAGCTATGAAACCTCCTCTTGCAGATACTCCTTTTGTCCTAGGATTAGTACTGCATACCACGTTGAAATTAATACTAAAGTTTTCTTCATATGATCCATAATACTGAGTGGGGAAGTGGCTATCCTTAGCCATAAATTTAAGATCAAGAGGGGATAATAAATGTTGTGTGAACTAAATAATGTAAGGCCCTTTCATATTTTACCCCTTTGGATCTTGAACTTGTTGATTCAACTGATAAGATGGCTTATTATGCTAATCATTCTAATTAATATTTTGATATGGCTGGTATGGTGGAGCTTGTTTCCTTTTAATTACAACCAGCTTATTGTTATGAGTCTTGAGAAGATTCTCTATCTTCCCCAATCTATCTATTTGATCACCTTATGTTTGATAAAACTTTGTTGAATTTGGTACTAGAGCAATAGGTGGAGCAGGAAGATGGATCTATGGAAAGAGAGGCATTAGTGGCCTTGGAGACAACTTGCCTAATTGTATAAGACAATTTTCATCCTTGATTTTTACTTAAAAATATTCAAGTAGAGTGTTCCCTCCCATGAATTGAATCATCATAGCCACATCTGAATTGAGAGCCTTCAGATATTATAGAAAAACATAGTTAGGTTTATGCTTGATCATTACAAGAATTCTATCCCAAGTATTTTGGAACCTATAATTAAAATCCACCATGAATTTATGATTTAATCTCTTGATTGTTGTAAACTATTCCACTTGTGAAATATGATCAATTTTATCTTCAAAGTGCTTACACAGGACCTCTCCAAATTCATCCCAACTATTGATTGATGCAGGTTCTAATCCTCTATACCACTAAAGTACTTTCCCATTCAAATAAGTTGTTGAAAACCTCATTGCTACATTTTAATTTGTGTCACTTGATGCATTTAATAAAGGTTATCAATAGATTCAATATGTTTTATAAGAGTAACTAGATTCTATCTTGTAAAATAAGGAAGATCCTTTAGAGCAGAAGTTGGAATATCATCCCATTGAATAAGATTCAGAGGATTTCCACCATTGAATGACACAAAGGCTTGTCTTTTGGGAACAACCATATGAGGTATGGTATTTATAAAAATATTTGGTTGAATAATATTTTATTGAATAGGAGGATTTTGTGTAACAATAGGGGAAATAAGAGGTGTAGGATTTGGATTTGAATAAAAGAATTTCTTCTTCTTTTTTGATTGGAAGGGTAACTCAATGAAAATTAGTTTTTTTAATTTTATATAGGATCTTATGAAAACTCTTGGGGGCATGAAAAGTATGAAAATGATTCACTTTTTGTGAATAAGTGGTCCCATTAGAAATGCCAAAACTATTAGCTATCCATATAACACCCAATAGAGATCAAAATTTTCAAGTCTGACTCATACCTGGACTAACATGGGAATTATCTAAGGCCATGGGATGATTATATCTAGATCAAACCTCTATATTTTGATGAGGTTAGTTCCTCTAAATATATGAATTAATAAACAATTACTAATCCTATTTTGAAATTTGGGTTGAAAAGGGAAGAAGAAATTAAAAATGAAACCTACTTTACATTTGGTGATGCACCTGAATAGTTGTTTATCCTCTAAAAGATTTGAAACTAAGGCATACATATGGATCAAAATAAACTCTATATATCAATCCTAAACATTAGTCTTTCAAAGGAAGGCTTGAAAGAAGACTTGTATATTGAAGGTATGTGCATGAAGGTCTCTAAAGACACTGGATACAAACCATCTTCAATGAAACTTATATTATTAGCTATTAAATAAAACTATTGAGGATGAAAGTATAGTGGTACATGGGGAAAAGTACTATAGAATATGAAAACTATCACACTTATATGCAAATTCATAATCAATACTACACACTATCACCATAAACTGATCTACAAATAACTCTCTTTATTAATTTTATGGTGCAAGTTAAATATTTTGTATATCTCTATATACCAGCTTTAGGGATAATTTTAAAATGTTTCAAGAGCCTACACACACACACACATATGCATATATGTATATATATATATATATATATATATGTATGTATATATATATATGTATATATATGTATATATATATATGTATGTATATATATATATGTATATATATATGTATGTATGTGTGTGTGTGTGTGTGTGTGTGTGTGTGTGTGTGTGTGTGTGTGTGTGTGTGTGTGTGTGTGTGTGTGTGTGTGTGTGTGTGTGTGTGTGTGTGTGTGTGTGTGTGTGTGTGTGTGTAGGCTCTTGAAACATTTTAAAATGATCCCTGAAGCCGGTATATAAAGATATACAAAATATTTAACTTGCACCATAAAATTAATAGAGTTATTTATAGATCATTTTATGGTGATATATATATATATATATATATATGTATGTATGTATATATATGTGTGTGTATATATATATATATACATACATACATATATATATATATATATATATATATATATATATATATGTATGTATATATATATATATCCCAAAAGGAAAAACTCTAGCCAATTGACATAGAGGAGACAAGGATCAGTCTTGCTTCACTTAACTCAAGACCAAAATCCTTTTAAAATATTAAACCAAGTCTTCAAATATCCTTGAAGTCTTCAAACTATGCATGATATTCAATTTTGGCATTGAAAGGAAGGTTATGAGCCCTTGTTAAGTTGGCAAAAATTTGCATGAAAACTACACCCCTCCTCGATTGTTAACTCAAGCTTGAATTGAGTTTGAATTATTCAAATACTAACACCTTTGTTTGCATGGAGTCTAAGGAAGATGCAAAAATTAATTACATAGTCAATTGAGAATGATTTGGCTCTTGATGATTGGTTAACTTTAATTTATCTTTCCTATGCATGATCTGGTACTTAATGACTAAAAGTGCATGAAAATATCCATATGAAGAGCATATGAATAGTGTGGAAACTCCACTTGAACTAAAAGATAAACACTTCAACACTAATCCTCTGCATATTTATACTATAAGGAAATAGTCTTCATATGCATAGACTTGACCAAACTATGACTATCTACTTTAAATGGCTACAAGTCTATCTACATGTCAAGGAAATGACCATGTAGACTATTAATAAATTTTTCCAAGATCGTACATCTACCCCTTTATAAAATTCTAAGCATATATATTCATGAAAGATCATATTTGATCTAGCTTTAATGGCGATGATTAAACTTGCAAATCTTGCTTCCTATTCGACCCAAGTCAATTTTATATTCCATTGGCTTTCAAATTTTAATTTTAAATGTTGATCTTGATTTGGGCCCTGCCATATTGTGTTAAGTATCATTTATTTATTTTTTCCACAAGATCCTGCTATCAATCCTTTAAATCATTGACTACATGTGTACAATAAATCTACTTCTATATGAATGAAGGTGAGTCATTGATCTTCTACTAGTCTAATATAGTTTTGATACATGGTATGTTCTCATTTGGCTTTGATATTCATTGATTTATTAACTCATTTCTCATAGTTAGATCTCTGTATATAATTACACACACACCATTGATCTATTTGGGCCCACTAATATCTATTAGTCAATGCTCACCATTGGATCATCTGATAGGTACCCAATATATTTCCACTTGGTATCAACATGTTCATGCTAAATTTTTGACTTGATGCTCATTTTGGTATGAATGAACACTCGTTGTTAGATCTTAGGACCCACTAACATCATTAGGTCCCCTGATCGTCATTAGATTTGATCTGAGCTCTAGATATTTGTATGCTTGTCAACTACTCACTCATTTCTAGGATTATTTGAATCTAAATTTCTAGTTCCCATGGATTAAGTTTGACATCCCCACATGCACCTTATTCCTGTAGGTTTAAATTTAAATGCTTGTAACTTGAGATAGAGAGATTGTTGAGACACCAAATTTTCAAAGATTGGTCATGGGATAAAGTACATCATGATCTTTCAAAATTTTAGATTTGGTTGATTTCATAGGTGTATTTATTAAATTCATGACTGAGTTGATCTATTCATCCCTACCTGACATTCACATGATGGTCTAGCTTCTCAATGCCTATGTTAGTCATTTTTTACTTAAACAAGGACCCTATGAGGCATAGAAAAGTAAGATAAGGAAATGGTCATCAAATCTTTAAATGATAGGGGTTAATATTTGGCCTATGAGGCTAAAAAAATTTAAACAATTAAACATGATAACACATACAAGGAACAAAATAAGAAATACAGTAGGTAACCATAACCAAATAGTCTATAATAATCTCAACAAAGGTTCATCATCTTTTTTATATAAGAATACTTATATATAGTAATTTACAATCCCTGACTATTCACATTTTTCTCATACTTTGGAATCAAAAGAGGAGACTGTTTTCCTTTTATTTACTACAAGTCATGAAGGATAGGACAAAATACATATAGTTGACAACTGAGTACATAATACATGAATATCCTATGTAACTTTACTATCTAATTTATTATCCCAACACTTTCTCAAACCTAAAAATGTTGTCTTGTCCTAAGATAACATTATAGTATCATCTGGTGTTACACTCAGATTAGAGTCTAAAGAAGTGGTTAGACTAGTAAGAGTCACAATAATCATTTAAGGTGGAATTTCTAGTTTTCACCTCTTGTGCACTACTTAGCCACACTTTCAGGTTTTTAACTAAGTAGCATACCAACCTACCACCCTTTTAGTTTTCAATAGGCTATCATAACTAGGTGGCCACCATTTATGGGTTTTCAACCATCCTAGCCCCATTTGTCTCACTGGTCATCCTAATATAAAATTGTTTACAAAATTTCAAAATTTTTACCTTGCATAATACTTAGCTAGAAAGAAGTGGCATTATTATGGAAGATGATTGGCTAGCAAGATCCTTGGCCCTAGATTATGAATCCTTAAATTGCACAATGACTTTCTAGATCTTAGATGGTGGCTTATAGACTAGAACATTAAGAATCTAAGCTACCTCAATGTAAAAGGGAGTTATATCAATTTTGAAAGTATGTCAATTGATCATCACTTCCTAGACCATGCATAGTAGGATGTGCATTAGTGCATGACATTTGATAAATTTTTTAGGTATGATTCATCAGTGATGCTCATGGTTGTATTCATTTTGTTCACTCGCATCTGTATTTCTACATTTAGTTGCACCAGCTTATTTATGTGACATTCAACCTAGAGACCCAAAAATGAACTATTTTAAAGATCACTCTACCAATTGAGAAGTTGATCATGCACATTTTCCCTAGCATTAAATGATTCCTAGAGATCTTGTTAATTCTCTTCTACCATTGTGGTATGATTGTCCATGGTTATATTAGTAGATTTGGTAGTAGTGAAGTCTATATTAGAGCTAGCAAGGGAATCATCAAGGTGCTTGTTCTAGTTTAGAAGACTTCATGTAATGTAATGTGCTTGGATGGATGCAATATCTAGCATACTTTGGTACTCTTCTAGTAAGGTGATCAATATGAATACCATAGTCTTCATACTTTGGCTTAGTGTATCGATTGCATGATGCTACTAGGTGATGGACTAATCTTTTGTGAGCTTAGTAGTAACTAATGTCTTAAGCCTGCACTAGTCAGATATCACTTGGTCTTTGATTTATTGAGTGACTAAGTTTGGGAAAGTTTCCTTAATCATTTTTAATACTTTTTGAAGGTGGGCCTTTAGCTCCAAATTTTTTGCCTTTGAATAATCCCATTCTTACTCTAAGGAGGTAACCTTTTATGTGATTCACTCCTAAAAAGCTATGGTACCCTCCAATTATTTCTTCAAGGGCATCCTATAAACATGTAATTAAGCCTCTTATTTGATTGGGAGAATGAAAAACATGATTACAGATGTTGATGGGTCTAGGTATGGCATAGAGGCAAGCTAGAGTTAAAAGGTAGTGCACCGATCACTCACTATAGGAACATCTCATAGTCAGACACCTCCTAGCAGTAACTCAAGTTACTACAAACTTTTCTCTGTGGTAGTGGGTGATTTTTGATAGGTAGGATACTCATGTTGGTCTTGAGGTTATGTTGGTGCTTGTTGTTGTTGTTGTATTATGGCCTCTACTACTAGCTTGAGTTACTATGTAGCATCTTCAATCATATTGAATTTTGATTCCTCCTCCTATTTCTTCTTCTTCTCATCTTCCTCCTTTTTCTCTTATTCTTCCTCTTTCTCTTTCTTCTTCTTCTTCTTCTTCTTCTTCTTCTTCTTCTTCTTCTTCTTCTATTCTACTTTCACTTCCTTCTTTTCTTCCTCTTATTTCCCTTTTTATTCTAATAGGGCCATATACTTGGCATGTTTTTGTACATTTTAGGCCTACACTTGTTCTTGTGCTCAAGCTTGTGCCTACATTTTTGTTGTCATAGGGCTTCATCATCTTCCTTATTTTTCCTAATAGTTTCCATGGCCTATTTTGCTTTGGATTTTTCATCCTATTTTCTCTTATCTTATTCTTTTTCCTTCACTTTAGAATTGAGTTCATACTCCTTTTCCTTGCACTTATGTTCATCTTGCACTTGTTTAGATACATCAACTAATTCTTATGCCTACTTGGCCACATCCATGGCCTTTTGAATGTTATCCTCTATCAGAGGCAAAAATCATTGAGAGGGGGGTGAATCAGTAGTGGAAAAAAATCCAATTCAATTTCCAAACCCTTCAATCACTTAAGCATTCAACACAACCATTCATGAAGCATTCAAGATGTTTATAGCAATGAACAATAGATACTACAAGATCACATAAAAAACACAAGATCTATGTGGGAAACCAATTAAACCCACTCTTAAACCTAAAAAAAATGGAATATTTATCCTATAATAAGTATGCAAACATGAGAATTTAGTGAGACACCTATTCCATAAGGAGAACCTGCCCTTAGGATGGTCAAGTCCTTTTAGCCTAAATTTAGTGAAACACCTATTCCATAAGGACTACC
Organism: Torreya grandis; assembly: GCA_037957365.1. Taxonomy (NCBI): domain Eukaryota; kingdom Viridiplantae; phylum Streptophyta; class Pinopsida; order Cupressales; family Taxaceae; genus Torreya; species Torreya grandis. The sequence continues at coordinate 1,261,433 of JARHVA010003525.1, forward strand.
TAACCCTAAGATGGTCAAGTCCTTATAACCTAAATTTAGTGAAACACCTATTTCATTAGGAACACATACCCCTAAAAATGGTCAATTCTTTTTTACCTATATATTGAGCATCCTCCCAACACATATGATATGAACATTTACTGATCACTAATTACCTACAAATCTGATGGAGACACACTATAAACACATTCCCCTTTAAATATTCACACACTCAAATAAATATATAATCACATTTTATATCACCCTACACTTCTTAGAAATAACTCGATCGAAACCTCAACAACATGACCAAATGGTCATACACATAGTACAAACTCAGACCTATAAATCCTTCTTCCATTCATATTTTCCCCAATCTTCAAACCTATAAGAGAACTATAATTAACATCATAAATATTACCTATAGTTTATAAACATATTAATAAGCCTTATATTCTCTAAAATCCATCCACTAGGCATACACGCTTTCTTATTTCCTTCAAGTCTCATATACACCTCTTCTCTCAAGTCTAGAAATCATCACCTTTGATTTCACCTTTTATACAGCATTCATGATTATTATCTTCTTGGTCAGCCATAATACTTGAATTAACCATTAATAATATCTCAATAACACTCTCACAGGTCATCCATAATAACTATGGGTCACACTTAAGTAGTTACACCTTTCAATTAGGCCTTAGTATCCCTTATAGGTCTCATGGAGACCTATTCACTCCTTTAGCACTTCAACAAGAAAATTGGAAACATAGTACCAATTTCAAATGTATAGGTCCACTAAACATGAAAATTAGACATCCTTAAATGATTAAAATCATTATTACACACCTCTACATATGCTCAACCTACTTAAACATTATCCCTGTACACAAGAACCCCATGAATGAACAAACAATCAACTATACAGATTTTTTCATATTGAAGATGGATTGGTAAAACCTAAAAAATCCATAAAGATCATCCTCAAGGAGTATAAAACACTCTTAAATAGATAACTCCCCTTTAAACATCCAAATAACATCATAATATCTCAAAAATATCCTTCTTAGGTCACTTACAAAACATGGTCAAACACATAGTCAACTTTAGAGCTCAATATATTAAATTGTACAAATATTAAAACCTTCTAACCAATTTTTATATATTTTCATTGGATTCATTTATAATTTTTCTTTTTACATATTTTAATTCATCCTAGATCAAAATTTATGGCTCAAACACTATAGACTAGTTTTTCATTTGTTAAATTTAAATGCCAACGATCACTATTAAACATTGAACACTTTTCCATCATCTCATGTCCTCTAATATATTAAATAAATACACATCATTCATATTACTCAAAATTATCCTAATATTTAAATTTGATAAACATCTACCAATTTTACCTCATCTCATACTCCTTGGCAATTTTGACAAAATACACATCATCGATCTCCTTTGATTAGCCTAGTCTTTACCTTTGCTCACTATTAAACATAAAACACTTATTATCATCTCACTTATTCATAATAATTTGGAATAAACATTATCCATTAATATATTTGAGATTATCCTATAATTTAAACAACTTAAACAGTAGACACTTTGACCTCTTTGACTTAATATGCATCATAGATCTACATTTGTACAAACACCCGCTCACCGTTAGATCCTTATCTAGTCCTAATCTTTACCTTTTGAAAATTTGGATAAGTATGGGAACCTATGAAATCTATCTAGAAGGACAATTTCTAACCTTAATAAAAATTTCTATACTCAATCGCATGTTGTAAAATTTAAAGTATATGATCTTCTATCATAGGGGAATCCATCCATATATCAAGTTGCTCCTAGAACCTTCACATGTGAAATATAATTCAATAAAATTGATTACTCAGATATAATTAAACTTATAAATTAAGATAATATTAATTTTTTTTATGTATATCTATGATGTTAAAAAACATTCAATGTTAGATCTCCTTTAGAAATTTGGCTAAGTATGGGAAAACATTGTAAACTACTTGGGAAACCAACTTTGGATAGTTATATCTTTTGCTATACTAGAATGCATGACCTAAAATTTTGACCATATAATATTGGGACTAATTTGATCACACCCATGTAATCAAATACCCCTAACTCATCCATACATAGTAATGGTGATGTTATAAAACTACCTACTCAGATTTTTCTATCACATAACCAACTATGCCCATATAAACATAATGAATAATTAGATGAATACCATGTAATTCCAAAATCTCTCCAATATTCCTTGACCTCTAATATAACCTCTCACACATTATCAATACTTCATACCCATCCCTAATCATGCCAAAACTTAATATCAACCAAGGCTACTTCAAGCATATTAAGACAAGCACATTATACACTTTGTCATTTACAATTAGAATATCAAGAAACTTCATCCACTCACTTTGACACCTCCATGACATCATTTATAAATATCCAAAAATCTCCCCCTTTTTAATTTATGTCAACACAAATCATACATCTCATTTTTCTTCTCTCTCTTTAAGTACTCTTACAATAGGAACCTTCTCCCCCTTTGACACAATGACAAAGTGGGTACAAACTTATCTTGAGGACATCAAAAGACCAACAATAGGAGAGGAAAAACTTATAAAAATGATAAAAAAATCCCCTTACCTTGAGCCTACCTCTTCTTTGCCTTGACAACTTCCTCTTGTTTATGCTAACACTCTCTTTAACTAAGCACTATAACTAATGAAGAAAGAACATATAAAAACATTTTAATCTGATAGAACTCACCAAGAAACATCTGAGAGGGAATCCCCCTAATATATCTGATCCATTTCACCTCTTTAACATCTTTAGATGTCCACACATCATGAAGAACCACCACACATGCTTACTAGTCTTCTCTCTCAAGCCACCTCAAAGACCACCAACAGAACTTCATGCCACACACCAAATAGGAAATATGCTCTAAAACAAATTGAAAACTTACATTTAAACACTCATACCATTATATTTTGGAAAAATTTATCAAATATCACTTTTCTTCACACTAGTTCTATCTAGTCTCCTTATATCCCTACTTAGTACTTGTAAATACCAAATTTTTTGGTAAAAACACCTTCACGACCTAAAATTTCATATCTAGAGGAATCACATATTCCCCCTTAGGCACACAAATTTTCATCACTATTTCATCTTCTATAACATACTTCCTTCACAAATCTACTAGCTAACTAATCCTCCATCTTGATAAAATCATGAATAATTTGAAAACCACAAACCTTTAGATATCTATGAATCTTGATTTAATAACCCATTTGGCCCATTCAACACATTAAGAAGTATCAGACCTAAATTCATAAGTCAAACCACTTTTTTAGCATAGCCCAAAACTATAGAATCTTAAAACAAATAGGGTCAACAAACCTCCTTTTGGTCAACGCCCACCTATGAAACTTCTTGTACACCTAGAGACAACCATCACACACTTATGAAACAACATTTGAGCCTTTATGATTTTGGTAAACCATACATCCTATAACCCATTTTAGGCTTTCTTGCCCTGAAGCCAAAATTGAGAAAATTGAAAGCACTCAAAAATCTCCAATTTAACTTCAATATACCTTCAGACCATAAAACCACATGGAGCATGCTAGAATTAGGTCAACATAAATTTGAATGAAAACTCTTAAATCCTTCTTTGCCACTAGGAAACCTTTAATTTGACCTTGTAGATTGCTCCAACTTTAGGACCAAAGTCCTTGAATACACATTGAACACACATACTTGATTCTCCATAAGAAATATGTCTCTTAAGAAGCATAGTCAAAGACACCTTACTTCACATGGTTATTTATAACAATGTGAAACTAGGAGTTACCCACAAATCCTCATATTACTTCTCCTCCTTGGTCATATGATATTTATAGTTCTTATTTTTCTTCTTATGTTAAATATAAATAACCTACTCAACCACTACAACATTCTCCTTATCTTCTAAAACTATATTGACAACACATAAGGATAACATAGATACATGACATATCTTTCAAATGAAGAATCTTCCTTGCATTTCATATCCTCATCACTAGGTATTGAAAATTGATGTTCTTTACATGAAACTTGCTCAACAATAATAGGATGTTCACTTAAATCCATACACACCTCTAAATTAGCCTCAACTAACACCTTGGTCTTCTCCTTGATCTTGGTCTCTTCATTCATAACATGAGCAAACAATGAGATCTCTTAGAACTCTTCAAAATTTTTAGCATTCTCCACCATAGAAAATAGATTAATTTGATCTACAGACTCATCATGACTCACACTTACCTCCTTTGGTTTCCATGAGCTAACTTGCCTTATTTATTAGACTCTAAGATCATGATTAAACATATTATGTCTTATAGGCCTTTACTTGAAAAATATAGCAATGTTACCTCTTTATTAATAGTTGAAGCACACTATACCTTGTGCAATAATCTTATCCTACTTTCCTGAGTAGAACACAATATTTCAATATGTCCATTCTTTTGAAAATTTAAACAAACTACTCCTTTTGAAGAAGACTCACCTTGTCTTACCTTATTTGGACAATGCTTGGCAAAATGTCCCTCATCAAGATAGTTGAAACACAACTTTTTTCAAACCTTTTGAATGTTGATCCCCATCATAGTTTCATTCAAACTCATTTCTAACAGGTCTTATATACTCTCTATCCCTATGACCAAATTGATTACATGTGTAACAGTATCCATTAAAACTTGCATACCTCATGGCATTTGGTTATTTGATCTAATTTGTCTTCAATATATTTTTACCATCATTTATTTATTGATTGGTGACCTTCAAGGGATAAACCACCTTACTCTCATTGCCCTTCATGTCAACTTGAGAAATAGCTTTGTCTCTTCATTAAACCCAATCTAGATCAATCACTAGTAGACTTTTGACTCTTTATGAGATTATCCAGATCATTAGAACTTTGATCAAACTTGAAAAATTCTTTCATATTGCTTGAATACTTCTCTAACTCATCTTTAAAATACAAAATCTTAGAAACATACCTTGAACATTCTTCTTCTTTGGTTATTAGAGTTGCAAACATAGATTCCAACTTAGAATTAAGAAACATGACTGTACCTTCATGCTCCTTGGTGTCTTCATTCATTCTTGCTTCATACACATTGAATTGATCCTCATAGTCCTTGATTTGAGACTTCATCTTCTTGTTAATCTTATTATCAATCTTTAGTTCTTCAAGAGCATTCATCAATTCAATCTCATAGTCCACCTCATCTTTATCATCATTTGAATCACTCCAAGTAGATTCCTTTTGATATGATCAACTTCCTTCCTCAACTATGAAGAGGTCTTCATCTTCAATAAGACCATTATATTCATGATCATAATTTGAGTCACTATCTTCACACTCATCTGATGAGATGTAATAACCTTTTGTGTAGAGACTCTTCTTTTCCTTTAATTACTTATTCTTGTTGTCAAACCTTTTGAATACCTTCTTGCTTTTATCATACTTGAATGATCTCTTACCATCATCATGAACTTGACCATGCTCTTCATCATCAATCTTCTTATGCTTATGAAGATACTTGTTAGAAAATTGTCCTTCTTCTCCATAATTGAGGCATTTGAAGGGTAGTTTACCCTTATACTTGCCTAAACCTATTTTCAATTTCCTTATAAACAAAGCAATTAATTCATCATCATCAATATCAAATATTTCATCATCCTTGATTTTTTTACCTTGGAAATTCTTCTTTTGCTTCATTTCTATCTTGAATGTTTATTCCCTCTTTGTTGGTATATCATCATTTATTCTCATCTTGTAGGCAATAAGGATGCCATGTAATTCATCCATATTTAACTGAGTAAGATCATGACTTTCTTCTATGACATATACTTTAGAATCAAACTTGAGAGAGAGAGAACTTAATACCTTTTGAACTATAGTAGCTTCTTCAAGCTTCTCTCTACGACCTCTGATGATATTCACAATCTCATCAAATCTCTACAGAAAAGGATGTCATATAATATTGTTCATTCATTTTAAGAATCTCAAATTATCTTTCATGAGTATTCAAATTTTCCAACTTAACCTTTAAATATTCTTAATAAATAGTATTCAATTTATCCCATATTTCCTTGGTATATATGTAATGGATTACCTTGGTGTATTCCATCTCTAAGAAACCATAAGTGATAGCATTCATTACCTTAAAATTATTCTCAAATAACATATTATCTATAGCACTAGATGGAGGAATAGCAAATGAAATATAACCATCCACAATAGATTACCAAGTGTCAAACCCTAGGGACATAATTTAGGTACTCATCCTCACACTCCAAAAAGAATAACTAGATCCACTAAACATCAGTGCTTGCTTAGTGGAAAAACCTCCTTGTATTTTATGGCTACCCATATTGTACCTTGGATTTTATTCAATCTCTGAATCCTTTACCAAAGGATATTCTAATACTAGTTATTAGAGGTATAAAACACTAAGAGAGGGAATGAATCAGTGGTGGAAAATAATATAATTCAATTTCCAAACCCTTCAAACACTTAAGCATTCAATACAACCATTCATGAAGCATTCAATATATTTATAGAAATGAATAATAGATAATGTAAGATCACACACACAACACAAGATCTATGTGGGAAACACTCTTAGGGAATAAAAAGCACTCTCAAGCCTAAAAACACATGGAATAATTGTCCTATAATAAGTATGAAAACATGATACTTTAATGAAACACCTATTCCACAAGGAGCACCTACCCCTAGGATGGTCAAGTCCATCTCACCAAAATTTGGTGAAACACATGTTTTACAAGGAGAACCTACCCATAAGATGGTCAAGTCCTTCTAACATAAATATAGTGAAACTACTATTTCACAAGGATCACTTACCCCTAAGGATGGTCAAGTCCTTCTGACCTTGATGTTGAGCACCCTCCCAACACCTATGATATGAACATCTCTTGATCATTGACTATCTACCAATATGATGGAGACACCCTACAAACATAACCCTGTTCACTTCTTCACACACTCATAGACATCCAAAATCACCTTTTGGATCACCCTACACTTATCAACAACAACTCTATCACAACCTTATCAACATGACTAAATGGTCATACACACAATCCACACTCTGATTTACCTCTCAAATACACACTTAGACTTGCAAATCCTTCTTCCATTCACTTCTCTCCCTAATATTCAAACATAAAAGAGAAATATTCTTGACATAATAAATATGAACTATAGGTCATACACATGATTTTCAACCTACTCTGCAATACAACCCATCCACTAGGTGCACATCCTTTCTTCTTTCCTTCACTCTTTAACTCTCATAGACACCTCTTCTCTCAAGTCTAGAAATCACCACCTTTGATTTCACATTTTATAGAGCCTTCATGATTATTATCCTCTTATTTATCCATAATAATTTCCTTATCCCTTAATACATATAAAATATCTCAATACCACTCTCATAGGTCAACCATAACAACTATGGGTCACACTTAAGTAGTTATGCCTTTCAATTAGGCCTTAGTAGCCCTTATAGGTCTCATGAAGACCTATTCACTCCTTTATCACTTCAACAAGAAAATTATAAACATAGGACCACTTACATATATATAGGTCCACTCCATATGACCTCATAGACATCCTCAAATTATTATATTCATTATTATACACCTTTGCATATGCTCAATCTACTTAAACATTAGCTTTTTACACAAGAACACCATAAACAAACAAATAGTCAACTTCTAAGAATTTTTTAATATTGAATATGGATTCTTCAAACCTTAAAAATACATAAAGATCATGCTCAAGGAGTTTAAAACACTCTCTAGTAGCTAAGTCCCCTTGCAACATCCAAATACCATTAGAATAGCTCAAAATATCCTTCTTAGTTCACTTATAGAACATGGTCAAACATATAGTCAACTTTAGATCTTAATATCTAAAATTTTATGAATATTTAAACCTTATATCCATTTTTTTTGGATGCATCTTGGAGTGATTTAAAAAAATTATTTTTACTACATCTTTGAATCCATCCTAAATCAAAAGTTATGCCTCAAACACTATAGACTACTTTTTCCTTTGTTAAATTTAAATGCCACCACTCACTATTAAACATCAAACACTTTTTCATAATCTCATGTCATCACATAGCTTGAAAAAATATGCATCATAAATATTTATTAAAATTATCCTAATCTTTAACTATGCTAAACCTCTATCACTTTGACCTCATATCATGCTTCCTAGTAACTTTGACCAAATACACACCATCAATCTCCTCAGATTAGCTTGATATTTACCTTTGCTCACTATTAAGCATTGAATACTTCTTATCATCTAATTTTTCCTCATAATTTGGAATAAATTCACTATGTCGATCTCTTTGATATTATCCTAGAATTTAACCATTTTAAACATCATACACTTTGACCTCTTTGACTCAATATGCATCGTAGATCTGTATCTATATGAACACCCACTTGCCGTTAGATCCTTATCTGGTCCTAATCTTTACCTTTTGTAAATTTGGCTAAGCATGGGAACCTATGCAATCTGCCTAGAAGGCCAACTTTTAACCTTAATAACTTTTGTTGTACTCAATCACATGTCTTAAAATTTAAACCATATGATCTTCTTTCATTGGGGAATCCATCCATATATCAACCTGCTCCTAAAACCTTCACATGTGTGAAATATAATGCCATCAAATTGATTACTTATATCTAATTAAAATTATACATTAATATTAGATTAATTTAATGTGATATATCTTTGATGTGATTAAATGTGCATCATTATATCTCCTTTGAAAATTTGGATAAGTATGGGAAAACATTGTAAACTACCTAAGAATCCAAATTTTCATAGTTATATCTTTTGTTCTACTCAACTGCATGATCTAAAATTTGGACCATAGAAACTTGGGACTAATTCAATCACAGCCATATAAAAAAATCCCCATAACTCATCCATATGTGGTAATGGTGATGTTATCAAAATGCCTAAGATTTTTTTGTCATAAAACCAATTATGTCAAGATGAACATAATGAAGAACCAGATGAATACCATGCACTTAAACAAGATCTCCAATCATAATTAACCTATGATAGGACCCCTCACACATGCTCAATATTTTAGAACCATACCTAATCATGCCAAAATTAAATATCAACCAAGCCTACTTTAATCATATTAGGATAATCACACTTCACTCTTTGTTATTGACACTTAGACTATCAAGACACTTCATCCACTCACTTGGACACCTCTATGAAATCAATGAAAAATATCCAATATCATCTACATCCTTGGCCTTTCATGTGGCATTGGATTCTTTGGATTGATGTGTGGTGTGCTATTATTTTGCTTCTTCTTTTTGCCTATTTTTTCCTCCTTCCTCAGACATTGTTTAGATGCACAAGTTTCTTCTTCCCTAGTGGCCTATTACTCCTCTTTAATCAGCTACTTCGGTGAAATATCTTAAATCTCTTAGGCCTAGGATGACGATGGTAAATCACTGGGTCACACCTTTGATCTGGGAACCTATGTCTTTCTCCTCCTAAGTGTGACCATTCTTCATTTATGTGGTGGTACAATAGGTACATGGGTAGGTTATGATTCCTATGCAGCAGCTAGTCATCCAATTGTGAACTCTTCTAATGTATGGGAGACTCTAGTCTCCCACCTTTTTTGAGGCCTATGCATAGGTGTTTTAGGTGAACTCTTTGATAGGGTTATAAATATGTCCTTATCTATGAATGTTGATGTACATTGAGTCTAGAATAAATTAGGTATATGATGGAGTTTCTCCACTTCTTCTCAAACTATTCAACAATAATGGAAGGTGGGTATGATGGGAGGTCTACCCATAGTTCAGGGGAAACTTAATTTTGTATTTAAACCATGTGTATTGCCTTACAAAAGAAAAACTCTTTTTCCTTATCCTTATATATGTCCCTAACCATGTTAGCCATCATGACCTAGTAGATGTATTACTCATATATACCCATCTACATGAGGTCTTACCTTTAGATCATCTATCCATGTCATGGTACTGCATGTCTTTCAATTCAAGGGAGGGGACACTAAATGGTGTTATACTTTTCACTTTCCCTTTTACTATAGTAATATGGTATCTTCTTTTAGTTGTTGTGCTATAGGAACATCTATGCCAAGTGGTATCGATTGAAAGCGGGTTTCACACCTAGATGTGAACACTTTTTTTTGGGCCACTTTGGCCTATTCCATGTTCATTATTATGAATAAGGGGAGTGATTGAAAGGGAAAATGTGATAGCTCATCAATGGTGATTAAAAATCCTTTGGGTAGTAAGGTGATAGAAGTGTAATGTTCTAGGTATTGCATGATATCGAGTGGCACTCAAGGATGTGTTACAATGAGGTCTAGGTACTCCTCCCATTAGGCTTTAAATTTTCCCTCATGTGTAAGAGATCCATGCTCCTACATCTAGGTGAGATTATAAAACTATTTTGATGGATAATAATCTATATTAGGGTGCACTTCTCCCTCTAATGACTTCTACTACATGAATCAGAGTAGGAAGATGAGGAACTGGTATTGTAATGTCTGCTTGGGAAAGGTGAATCACTTCTCAATGCTCATGAGTATCTCTTAGATGAAGTACTCTAGTTAGTTAAATTATTCATTTCAATGGATTATCTATTGGGTGATGTCCATGTTGGGTATTTTCTTGGTAGAATTAATCATCTACTAAAATATTCTTATGATGTTCTCTATAAGGATGCACACTGACACATTTGGGATGCCATCAATGGGAATCCCTCTCTTATCCTGCACATATATAGTCCAAACTTATTAAAAAATGGGAGGAATTTTCATCTTATATTGAGCCAAATAATCTCTACATGCAAGAATGCCCAAAACTCAGGCCATGGTTTGTGTATTAATGACTGTAGTCTCATCTGGGCCCAAATAAATGTTACTATCATTATACCAACTGAACAAAATTTTCATGATTTCTCTTAGGTTACCAAAATTAGACATTCACAATAGAAACTCAACATCTATATTTTGGAACTATTGGGAAACTACGAGGGTAAGTGGTTACATACAATTGACATGATCTAGTTAGAATATATTATATTTGACTTGGTGGAGGTAGTCAAATGGTTCTTGGTCACTAAAATTTGTTTGTCTAAGTTCTATGTTGACACCTGTGGCCTTTTATTTTGCATCTATGAGATCCATAATGAGACCTGAAGTATCCACAGCTATGCAAAGTGATGGAATTATAATAATATTTGTTTTCTATGCAAGAAAAATAAATCAGCTCTTGGAAATTATAGCTTAAAAAATATACACAAGGATGAAATCTAGAGTTGGTATTCAAACTTAGGATTTATATATTTGACACCTCTTAGATTCCAATTGAATATCAAACTAATCTATCTAATCATCATAAATTCAATGGTGGATGTGGCAATCTATATCTAATTTGGCCATTAAAGTAATTATTCATTGGTGCATGTGTGGAGTTATGATGTTATGCTCTTTGGTCTAGCGGTATGAACAACTAATGTTGATGATCAACTAATTTGTTAAATATTACATCAATTGACCCTTGGATCATGCATTTAATTCTAGTGGATGACCATTATTTGATGGATATCTTGTTGATGGGATGTTTCCATACCTTTCCCATACTTAAAAAATTTTAGTCACTCCTCTTTGACTTTCTCGGTGACACACATGAATCTTCCTATGCACAAATAACACATGCAATGATTTCTATCTTGATTCTTAAATATTATTAAATATATCATCTATAAACAAACACAAATAGAAAAAAAAAACCAAAAACATGCAAAAATAGGGAAATCCTAATGTATTTTATACTACTCAATACCTATTCAGTTTATAGAATGAGATCAATCACCTATTGGCAATAGGGATTAAGCCTATGGCTATTTACCCACCCTGGTAACATGGTTTCCTAAAGGTCTCTTCAAACCATGGTTCCTTATTGTGTTAGGTCATGTATAATATAAATCCATTTTCATCATATTTTTAACTTACCTAGGAATGCTTTGAAATGAATGTCATACAATAAGATAGGTTGATCTTTATTAAATTCTTTTTAGTGTAAGGTCTTATCATGCTATCCTTTTTATCTCTTCTTATGTACTTTCTACATCCATGCTACTCTACATCTATACTCATCCATATTATTTAGTTCGAGTAGTCTATTAGTTAAATATTGATGATCACCTAGCCTCATGATCATGGTGATGTGTAAGTTGGGTACTAAGTATTCTATCGACATGACTAATTCAAGACCATACACTAACTATAAATGCATAAAACTTATGGATTTTTTATAGTGCATGTGATATGCCCACAAAATTATAGGAATATGATCTTCCTAGTCATCCCTCAGACATTGTAGATATTTTTTAGCATTTTATCCTATATTTTTTGGAATATTTAGCTTGGCCATTGGACTATGGATGATACACAATGATTTTTTTATGAGAGATCATAAATTCTTTAGTTAGATCCTTGATGGTGTTGTTTATAAAGTTCATTCCTCTCTCATGAACTAAATTTATAGGTCATCCAAACCTTGTAATGATGTTTTCATATAGAAAATTCATTGCATCCTTTGCATCATAATTAGGTGTTGCAATAACTTCAATCCACTTAGTAAAATAGTCTATCATAATGATTATATACCTTTCTTTGCTACACTTGATCAATGGGTTGATAGGTTTTATAAATTCAATACCCCATTGTTCAAAATTATACTCATATAATAGAGGCTACAAAGGATTTTCATCTTTATATAGTGGTTTACCCATGAATTTGTAGATATCATAGTTTTGTGTAACTCTGTGTGCATCCTAGAATAGATTTGGCCACCATAATCCACTTTATAGAAGTTTTCTAGTCATAGCTTCTCCAAAAACATTTCCTCCTATGATTCCTTGGTGAGATTCATCAAAGAGTTGAGGTCATTCATGTTCTAGAACAACCTTATGTATAACTTCATCCTTCCCCAAATGATATAGAAAACCTTTGATGATGGTATATGACAAGGCTCTAGTAACAAACTGCTTCTTATCATGCTCTTGATAATTCACATGGAATATTCCTTGTTTGAGGAAGTTGGAAATGGATTTGAATTTTTTAGGAATTTTAGAGACATAGAAGAGGTGAGCATCATGAGATTCTTCTTATCTTTCTCTTATCTCTTGACCATTTGGAATGTGACTAAAATGGTCTGGTCCCACATTCTCTCTTCTTGACTTGACATTAATGTGGAATTTAAACTCCTAAAATAACATAAGCCATCAAGATATTCACCCTCCTATAATTTTTTTGTTGACAAGGTATCAAAAATCTTGATGATAAGTGAAGAATTTGAATGGTGTTTCAACTAGATAGTGCCAAAAATTTTAGAGTGCAAACACGATGGCCAATGATTCTTGTTTAGTGGTTTTATAGTTTTTCTCTAAATCAAATAGTTAATAATATAAAAATGAACAAGATTTTTGAGTCCATAATACCAACTATGATACCCAAATCATTCACATTTATGTGAAAGACAATTATCTATACTAAAAAAACTGGTATGGGCACAATAACCAATCTTTGCTTTAGCTCAATGAAGGTTTCTTATCATTTTGAAGTCTATAAAAAATTTACATGATTTCATAGTAAATATTCCAATAGAGATGAATTATCTATGTATCCTTTGATAAACTTTTGATAGTATCATGTATGTTCAATGAAATAGTGCACTTCAATTGAATTGATGGGTGGAGTCATATTCAATATTACTTTAATTTTTTCCTAATCTATCAGAATGACTTTGTTGCATACTACATGTCCTATCAAAAAACCAATGGGTGTAAAAAATAAAAATTTCTTCAAATTCAAAGTGATCCATAGATCTTAGCATAGTTCTGACATTAGATGTAGCTTTGAAATTTTTTCTTTAAATAAGGAGAAGACTACCCAGTCGTTAAGGTAAAATTCAAGGAAGTCATGAATGAAATCCTTAAATGTAGTGAGTATTATGTGAGAGAACACCATAGGTACATTATTAAGTCTAAAGGTCATGGCCTTATATTCAAAATAACCCCATTCCATTGTAAAAGTTTTTTTGGCTCTATCTTCTTATGCAATTGGTATATGATGATATCCACTAAAACCATCCATGAAAGAATAAACTTCATGTCTTGTGAAAAAATCTAAAATTTCATCTATGAATGGAATTGGAAATGGATAATTTACACATGCATCATTCAAAATGCTATAATCTGGACATACACGAATTTCCCCTATCTTATTTAGATACACTACCATGGGGCTTACCCAATCTACCTTTTCTACCAGATAGATTATTCCTATGTCATATATTCTATCCAATTCAACCTTTACTTTGATCTTCATGTTTACATTAAGCTTTTATGGATGCTTATTTATAGGTTATGTGCATTCTTTCAGTTCAATATGAATCTCACCAAGATATGGGTTAAATACTCAAACCTCTTAGATATTTGTAGGAAAAACATCTTGATAATCCCTTAAAAGTCGTAGAGCTGCTGAAATTTTAGCTTCTGTCCAATAGTCACTGATGTTTTCCAATTTTGGAACCTCATCTTTTCTAAAGTTTGTGAAATGATTTTTAGTAGGCTACTGATAAATGTTTATTTTTTCTTCATCAACAGATTATTGTATCCTTTGATACACTTCCTATTCAAGAATTTGAATGTTGTGTAGCTTAACTTCTTCAATAGGTTCTGCAATAGTGTTCTTTAGTGGTTCTATAGGTCATTTAAGTTCAAATAAATCATTCAAGTCTAGGTCACCATCAAAATCAAAATCCTCAATGCCCTCTACTTCATCTTGTATACAGTGGCATGGCTACATTAGGTATTATTCTTCTTTACTAGCATCTTTGTATCTTTATAATTTTGAATTGAGATTAGATGTTGCATTCTGTTATGTAGTGGATTCTATTATGGTGCTTAAGTCTTCTGTGTGCCCATGACACAAGAAGTATTTGAGTTTCTATAATGCATTGTAAACTAAAATATTTTCATCTTTAAAAATAAAGGTTTGTATAAAATCACTTTACACTTGTGATCAATGTTTGGTTTCCCTTTTTCACTCTTGGTGCATATACCATGCTGCTAGTAGTGAAGTAAGTGGATAATGGAACATGCGGACTCAATAGTTTGGTGCCACATGTTCCTCATTCCAAACTTTAAAACATTTATGTATATGAATTTTAGGGCACTCACCTTCTTGAAATAATGGCTGATTTGTGTGAATAAACTATGGTAGCTGGAACCTATTGATCATGACCTCATAAGCATTATCCCACTCAAGCTGGTTGTCTTGATGAGTTTCTCACCATGTCACAATAAATCCTTTTAGGGTATAATTTAAAGCACTAACCTACTAGTTGATGGTAAGTTTATGAAATTACAATCATATAATTAAGTCATTGATTTCCTTAGTTACATAATATAAAGGAAGTTATCACTCATTCATAAAGACCATTGGTCAAAGTTCATGATCACTTTAGGCCCAATTGAGGAGGTGTGTCTAAGTCACCACTAATGGAATAAGCTATTTCTCATGGTAAATTTCCTTCCCTAGTTGGCTCTATGTAGTCTTGTATGTCATCATCTAATTGATAAAGGAAGTCAACTTTTAATAGAGTAGGAGATTTTGTAGACATAGATGCACACTCTTAAATGATAAATTGGCTTACCACAAGCTATGTAGTTACTAGTTTGGGCATCCATTATTTTGATGTCTTTAATTACTGAGTGAGTAATGATTGTACCTAAAGGTGTAGTATAGTCATATAAGAAGTTGCATTTAGATGTGTGTAGATATTTTGGATTATCTTCAACGTTTACCTTTATCTAACTAGTTTCTAACACAATGTATGGAAATTTTGGTTTAGCCAAAATTATGTAAGGCTTATGTACTCTATTAAGAGGAATCACACACTTTATCACCTTAGTGTGCCTATAATTGGTTCTACACCATGTTGATAGTCATTTGACCATCGTATGCCCATTTCTTAACTATGAGCACAAAGTAATATATTAGTGTGGTTTTCATGTCGATGACTTCAAAGTCACCTCATAGTGTCAGTTTTGTAACTTTGATTTACACATATTTTTAGCTACCAATAGGTGCAACCCTTTCATAATCATCTAGGCTCAAAGTTACTAGACTGTAACTAAAAATTTCTCATCCATTAACTTCCTAGGTAGACCTAAGAATCATATGGACTATGTTGTTGAAATCAAAGACATCATTTAAAATATTGTAACCAACAACCTCAATGTTGATGCAGGGATCAAAATCATAAGGCTTCTTCATTTTGACATACTAGACTAACTTCTTCATCTTTTATTACCCATGCTATACACACTCTAATAAATTATGCAGTAGGTTTGTGATGTTATATGAGATGTCTTCATTATGAAGTGTACTTAAAAGTTTTAGAAAATTTGTGAGCATAGTGACAACTCCATCCTGACACATGATGCACATGATATGAATATATATTTGTGTATCTATTGATATAAAATCTCTTTTGGTGGTGTATTGATGTTTGATTCTTTTTAACATCTATGCAACTTCATACATGAGGCCATTTTCTATAGATAGATTTAGGTATTTATCTTATTTAGCTTTTTGGATTCCTTGATCCTATAATATCTCAAGTAGAGGTAACCCTTTTTCTATGTGTTTTTATCTTGTAACAACATTCAAGAATGCATTTTATTTAAGATCTACACTCACCATAATCACATTTAGGATGGCCTTGTCCTTTTTTTTTCCCAAGATGGGACAATCTTATGTATCATGATGATTAGAGATTCTATAGTATGTGTAGTATGACTGACATTGAGGAATCATCAATAAATTTAATTAGACATGATTATATTCTCTACATAAATAAAATTTTAAGGGAGTTTATTGATAATTATTCCCTCTACCACCTTGGTATCCTCCTTTGTATCCACCTCAAGCTCCTCCTCTATTGGAATGATATCCACCTCTATATCTTCTTTGTTGTTGTGTAGTGTTCCAATTTTGATGCTCTTGATTATTATCACCAATTATAAATTATTGTTATGAAACTGGTGGGGTCTAACTCATTTGTTGTAGCTACATTATGGCTAGGATCTAGGGAGTTATATACTAGTACTACAAATATGGAGGTTTCTAACTCAGTGAAGGAGGGGTCCATCCATCTAGACTTTGAGGTTAATATTATGGTGAATTAGGAATCTATTATGGACCTTTTTGGGTCACACAAACTTTGTCAATCTCTAGGCTTGGGATCACTAGATTCATTGAGGACATTTTCTATGTAGTGATAGTGGATACATTTGTGGTGATGCCTTATTTAATATCTTACAAAGACCTATAGTTCTTCTCATCATGATTACGTGACTTAAAAAATTTTCAATACAAATTATAAAAAATCTTAATGTATTACTGTAGAATGAGGCATTGTGTTGTGTCATGCCCTACTACTTGATAGAGTTTGCAAAATTATGTCTTAAATTAAGGACAATCATTTCTATTATGTCCTTTTCTGCACTCCATACACAATAGATTCATTTTAAGATTATCTTCCTAATGATATTGCTCAATTATTTTCATGAAAGACTATAATGTATTTTAAATCTTGGAATTAGCAATAAGGGATTCTCCATAATCCTCAATCTGCTCTACCCACAAGGTAGTAGATCTGGCATCTACTTTCGTAGCATATTGAGTTTACATAATGGAAAACATGATCTTGGAGTGTAATCCTTAAATGAAACATGAATTTTTATATTTATATATTAAATTAAATTCTACCTTATTCCTCACATCAAATAATCTATGGTCATAATCACAAATTGACTCTCCAGATTTTTTCCTTATCTCCATCAGGTCTTGTATTGTTTGACTAGTGAATTTCTTTATCTTGAATTATAAGAAAAGCTAGTCCTCAACATCTTTTAGACTTGCCTTTTAAAAATATCATTTGTATATAAATTCAAGTTCTTTCCTAGCTAGTGATCTTAATAACTTTCACTTTTTGATAGCTTCATTAGTGATTCCCTTAGCTTGCCATCTCATCTTTCAAGTTAGTAGGCATTGTTTAGGATCCGTAGACCCATCATAAATGGCTAAGTTTATGAATCCTCCTTGATGACCTATCATGTTGACTAGTATGGATGGAATCTAATGTGAAAATATTATTAGAGGAGGTTTTATTCTGAATGATCTTACCTATGTACTACTCTATGCACTAGGAGAATTATTGTGTGTACTTTGTTTGTCTATGCTTCCTTCTTTTTGTTGTTTAGTTTGAACTAATCCTATGGCCTTAAAATACTTTATAATTGATATTGTATGAATTTAGGTACCCCAAAGGGTCATGTGTTCTAAAAATTATCCTTCTCAAGTATTACATTCCTATCTTCCTAGCTAAAAGCTTCTAATAGAATATAAAATATTGGGCTATGGGGAAGTATGCTCTTTCGATGAATGGATATTTCCTTCAACTTCTTCTTCTCTTATGCTTGAACCTATGTTTAACCTATTAATGTGTTATGTTTATTTGCATAATTATTATTCTTATGATAATACCCTTTCTTGTAGCTATGCACTACATCTATCATCTATCTATTCCACTTCTAAACTATTCTTTCCTTCCTCTTCACATATCTCATCTTCATCTCATTCTTCATCCTCTCACTCTATCTACTGGTATTCATCATCCTCTTTATTTATTATTCATTCATCCTCTCACTCATTACTTATTTTGACTCATTAATTGTCTAATCTACTATTACTCTTATGTTTACTTGCTACTACCTTGATATTCTTTTATTTATTCCATCTATTCTATTGTTGTAATTCCCAATTTGAATCCAAACTTTTCTTTTAACTCTTCTTCCCTCATGTCTCCATTCTATATTCAAGTTCAAGCCTTACCTACTCATCTATCCATCATTCACCATAATGTCACACACACCCCTATATGCCCAAAATGACTACTCCATATTGGCTGGAGTAGGCACCATGGCCTTATCCACAAACATCTTTATCAGAAGAGGTAGTCATTGGAAAAAAATTCCTCTAATTCTATAGACAAAATGGTCATGCACATCTTTAAATTATATATATCCCTATAATGTGAACTTGGTGATATATCTATCTATGGTGGTGGTAACCCAATAGTCTATTGCTCTCATCCAGTTAGTTTTTAGTTTCAATAATTAGTCTATCTTCTCTTCGGTCTAGGTAATTATTTCTTTCATTCTAGGATTAAAGCAATAGTATTCCAATATTATCAACCAATTAGTTAAAATTTTAGGAAGTTCACACTAGAAAATTTCATATATCTCTTCATATATATGATCCTAAATATTTTCACTTATGGTAAGACTAGTCCTTTTAGCTTCTTCTATGAAATTCATACTTTTTGGTTTAACCATGTTTCAATATCTTGTTATCCTAGTAACCATATTAGCATAGTTTCATTTTAGGAGTGTCTTCATGATTACTTCACCATGGTTATTAGAGGTTCTTGATGCAATATAACATGCTAAGGATGAGGATAGATAATTTTTACTCAAGTGCACAGGATAGTGTAGATAATTCATATTTAATAAGGAAAACATAGACATAATTACTGACCAAATTTGACCTACAGGTCAAATTGGGACATCTTATAGATTAAAAAATGGTTTTTAGGTGTTTAGAGGTATAATATATTATTCATAAAGGTGTATTATAGGTTTGATTCCATTTAATGTTATATTAGCCTTTGTCCTTAGTCATTTAATCCTTTTAGTCTTAAGAGTCATTTTGAGGTCAAAAAAAGGGGCATTTAATGAGTTATAATTCCTCATAGGTAAATGTGAAGGTTTAAAGCAATTATTTCATGACCATGTGTCCTATTATGTCTTAATTAATTAAAACTAATTGAAAATTGGTAGGTTCCTTAGAAAAAGTGTAGTTTTCTTGAAAAAAGGAGTTTTCTTGAGTTGTATGAACTTGTACGTACTTATACAATTGGTTAAATTTAAAGAGAATACATTGGTTTTACACACACTTAATTTAATGATAATTTTTATTAAAAACTCAAAAAAATTAATAAAACCACTTATTTCTCCTTCCACTAGGCTTGGCAAGCAAAAGCAGTCTTCAAGTTTGTACTTGGTATGGTTAGCACGAGAGGTTTCAAGAAAAATGCTCTTGGGGGTGTATTTTAAACTAATTATTATTACATTCTATGTTTTTTTGTAGAATAATGGTGGCCTGTGCTTCATGAATGATCCTCATGAAGTTGACTATGTTTTTTTCTTGCTAATTTGTGCACCCTATAGGTTTTTCTCTATTTTAGACAAGTTCATATGAAAAAATTTGTGATGTTGAATCTAGAGGATTTTAGATCTCTCATATCATTATTTCCATTCTTATTTTCATGTTTGGAAAACATATCATGTGCTAATTATTTCAATTTGTAAGTTGATGTTCCAGGTGAAATGGTAGTCAAGTCCACTACTTACAAAAGGTTATATTCTATAAAAGGGATTAACATAAGTATAATATGGTGTATTCCATTTTTGGTATATAAAAGGGTATATTCCATAAATACCACTCCTTCCATTTTTATTCTTATAACTCCATATTTTGATCAAACACCTAATCTTGTCACATTCACAGTCAACTTGCTGCCTACTCTCAGTCTCAGTCATGATGTTTGACCTCTAATCATGTTAATAAGGTATTAATGGAGAGTATACATGTGTTTTACATGTTATTTTTTTATGAATAGTTAGTATAACCTTCTAAAGAGAACAAAAGTCTATGATAGTAGTCATGTACAATATATACAGTTAGGCAATTGTTAATGTGTATCTACATGAGCCTCATGAGATGAATTCATGGTGGAATGGATATTTGATAAGTTATTTAGTATTTTAAGTTTATAATTTTATAATTTTAAACCTTAAAAATCTTAGAGTTAGTCATAAGAATATAAATCCATATCTACTACCAATTCTCACCTTTATTGCCTATATATGATAGTGTCCACCTATAGGTGGTGTTAGCTAAGGAGTCATTTTAAAGTGCTCAAGCATATGATGAAACTATTCCTAAAGTCTTCATGTGTTAATTATATCATTTAAGACTCATTTTATATTTTATATTTCTATGAGAGTTGTAAACCACCTTCCAAAGGTCTAATGATAGAATTCAAGACCTTTTCCCCTAAATTAGCAAAATAGAGGCCTAAGACATTTTGGTGGAGGCCATTAAAAAATTATTAGAAAATATTATTTACATATTAATGTTCTAATATTTCATCCTCTATATAATATAGATACTATGAAATTTTTTGAGGGCAGAGGACCTAAGAAGGATGGTTATTGTAAAGCCCCAATATACATTTTTATGTACTAGTTTTAAGCAGTGATCATCAATAGTTTTGACTCCAAGGTGACTTTAACAATTAGAGTTGCAAGTGTAAAATGTTTTAATAATATATTTACATGATAATTTTAAGTGGAACTATTTTACCCAATAATGTTCTATGAGAGGATTTAAAATCAAGGTAGCATGTCCAATACACACCTAAAAGTGTGTCTAATCATAAAATGTGTACCTACAATAGACCTTAAATTAAAATCATCAATTAAAAAGGATTAAACATGGAAACACAAACTTTATTTGATGGAAAATTGATCCCAAAGACCTCAAAGATTATCCAAGGGAATGTTGACTCATTTTCCAATGTTGAATCTATACCTACATGGTCCAAATGGCTAAAACATAGTCAATTTAGTCAACTGTAGGCAAAAAGTAAGACCAAAGTATGGTGTGTAGCATAAAATCACTTATTTAATGATATTGGAAGATATAAATAGGTCATAGTAACTATACCCAAGGCTTAATTCAAACAAATTCACTGATAGGGTTTCATCTTTCCCAACACAGTTGATTGTGTTGACTGAGAAAGGTAGTGAATAAAAGAGGATGGTTCTTGATAAGGGTGTAGCTAGACATGATAAAAATGGATAAAATTAGGTACCAAGTGAATCCAAGGAGTTCTCAAGTAGTGTTTGAACATTATCTCAGTCTTAATTCATGAAAGGTAACCTGTAGGTGTAGTTTAAAGCAAAATAGAGTTAGGGTTTATGCATATAATCTTGAGGATTCAAGGATGGGAAGGGATATGTAGAATTTTTTAACTAGTAAAATGACCTTATAAACATTAATTATGATAATTATATCATATACATGCTCTTTTAAATTTAAAATAGGTAGAGAAAGGCCTATGAAACATAGTCAATCAATCTACTCTCCAACACCCTTGCACAGTCTACCTTCCCACACAGTCTATCTTAAGCTTGAAGGAGTAGGGGGTATTTTGACCTGATATAGATCCCAAGTTTATTAAATATGTTATAAATCACTTATATAACACCACTAAATAGTCATATTTTCTAAGAAATCAAATGGAGTTCCCTTTGTTTTATCTCAGACAGAGGGCACTCCCTTATGAATAAAACTAGCAGGGTTGGGAGAATAAGGTAGAAATATGAAGCTATAAGATGTAGATACTTTTAAATGGGGTTTATAAAGTTTTATAACACTTATAAAAACATGATAAATCAATAATTAAATAGTTAATCTTAACCGTATATCTTAAACACTCAATTATATAGGCAGACCTAGTAAACACAGTTTAGGCCTAAAGCTAAATGGAGAATAATTTTCATTTATAGTATATATTAAACATTATAATGAATTATATAATTTATATTTAGGAAAATAATATGTTTTTGAGATATTTTTAAGTAGAGGAACCATCAAAAATTCATTTTGGACTTCAAAGACAACTTAGGCCTACTTGACATGGTTAGGCCTAGTTTTCAAATGATAGGTCATTTTATTTTTTACCCTTAACCAAGATTTATAATGGATTAGAGAATATTTATGGGGTCATAATATAGGTTATAAATATTTTATAGGGTATATATGTTGAAAATAATCCATTTTTGAGCTCAAAACTAACTCAAACCTATAGGAAATATAAGGAAGAGCTTGATAGGCTAGTTTTGAATGCTCATATCTTTTCTAAGGATGTGCATGGAGACAAAATAAGTTTGGAGGTGTTATCAGGGTCCTTGAACATCATATTGTAAATATTATTTTTTAGGTTTAATGCCAAGTTTTTATGAATAATGCTTAAGAGGTCAAACTATCTAAAACCCTTTCGAAGCCCTTATAAGGACCCAATTGGGAAGATGAGGATGGTAATATAATACAATGGAATGGTTTGAATATAATTATGATTTTACATTTTATATGAATCTCTCAAACTCATCCCCACCCTTTTGGACTATATGAAATTGTATGGACATGGTACAAAAAGAGTACTTTTAACTATTTCATGTGTTTTGTAGGCTCCAAAAGGTTTCAAAAGATGAATAAAGTTTGGGATGAATATTAGTAATTTTAATAACTCAATATGAAAATTTAATTCCCTATAAAATATTATAACTATGAAAATAATAGCTCTCATCTTAGCTAGTCAAAACAGGCATAGTGGATAAGCTAGTGAGAGGGGTGGAAAAATTCAAGTGAGATGATTTTAAGGTGTAATTGATGCTTATAAGGAAATTAGGGTCTCGAAACTTTTAATACACCATATCCCATGTATTTTAATCAAAAAATAATGCCTTTTTTGAGGCCAAGTGTGTAGGGTACATGAACAAAGAGTTATTTGGACTATAGATGATGACTCATTCCCAGATGATTCTAGATGACCAAGCCTACAACCAATTCATGGAGAGGAATTAATTAAACTCTTAACATTCATTACAATCATCAGACCTATCCCTAATCAGTTTTTGGACGTTCAAAGAGGTCCAAATTATGAAGGTAGTTTTTTGAGCCAAAATAAGGAGTTTTATGCCACATTGTAAGAGTTTCATGCCTTGTACGGATACTTGTACTTATTAAAATTACATGGATCATCACATACATTATTATAATGCAAAATTATCTCCTTTTATCATCTTTAAAAGTGTCCTTGTGACCTTTGGACTTCTCTTTTCTCTTTTCTCTCTCAAATTCTATAAGAACTAGCCATTTTGGCCATTGTAACTTATGCTCCACATGAGTATTGTGAAGCCCTACTCATTTACATATCATTTAATCAATAATAATACTAATTTTTACCTATTAATGACTGTTATTAGTGTTTTTTAATTTAATTTTGGATCTTGCTTAGTGAAGACTATGGATTCCTTAGCATGTTATCTCATTCTTTCATCTTATTTACAGTTGGAAAGCTTCTTCTTGTAGGGCATGTGAAGTGTTCTAAGAAGTGTCAAGGTTGAGTAAGTTAGTTTATTCAATAGTGCCATTCAATTCCCCTTGTATAGTTCTCATAGACTAAACATTCATCCATAACCTAATAATGTAACATTGATGTAAGAAGATGTAGATTGTAGAAGTGTATGTTTGGTTAATCTCTTGGTTTCATGTGTAACATACAGCTGGTTGAAAGTCATCAACCTATTTGTTGTATCACCTCCCTTAGGATAGTTTTATTTCAATTTTATCTCTCCCTTTCCCCCCAATAGTTTAGGTTTAGTTTTGATCTAAAGTAGTACATCAAGGGAGCTATCCCTATCTAGAGATTCACCTCATCCAGAGGTTACCCACAAGCCTATAGGTGTTTCAATTGTGTCACTTGGATGAGGAGAGATGTGACATCTCCTCAAAGGGTGAAAATCCAAGTGAAAATAATAACATAAGTGAATTATCATGTGATAGATAGGAATTAAGATTAAACAATACTTAATTAAAGCTTATAGAGCATTTGGAGTAATTTAGATTGAATTAAGACAAACATTAAACTTGATAATGCATGCAAGGAACAAAGTAAGAAATAAGATAGGTAACGATAACCAAATAGTCTATACTGATCTCCACAAAGGTTTATCATCTTATTCATACAAGCATAAATATATATAGTCATGTACAATCCTTGAATATTCACATTCTTCTCATACATTGGCATCAAAATAAGAGACTATTCACCTTCTATCTATTACAAGTCATGGAGGATAGGATAAAATACATATAGTTAACAAATGAGTACATAATGCATGAATATCCAAGGAATATCTTACACATCTTTACTTTCTGATTTAATCCCCCAACATACAAGTTCAAATCCCATACACTAGTGGGTTAGTAGGATATTTCCACATGGTAAAATCCTTCTACTCTAAGCCTCATGGAAGTCCATGAAGGCACAATACATTTTTCAAACCCCCAAGCAAGTGGGTGAGCAAGATGATGCCACATAGAAAAATCTTGTTTCACCATATAAAAAATAGTCAAAATTTTACTTAAAGATGAGAAGCAATCAATGAGTACCATTTGGACCTATCATACTCTGGGTGCTTGGGGCTAACCATATGTAATTGTGTAGACCTAAAAAATCTAAAGGATTTATGGCCAAAAAATAGAGGATAATTGGAAAGCTATGAGAAAGCCTGAGAGTCTAAAATTTGTTGATCACATAGGGACTAGAGGGAATATACCCATAGAAGTAAAAAATACTAGAATGATCCTAATGTGACATGTGGATAGAACCTACCACTAATATTTTTTTTTGTGTCTACATTGGCACTCATTGAGATGAATTCTATGGCATGTTTTGACTATCAATTGTAGATTCATAGGCAGACTGGTAACTAGAATGATTTGTAGAATCAAATTAGGAGTAGCCTACTATGGAAATTATGCATAAATCAAATCCAAATAGCATAATGGGTATAAGGATGGTGGAATTGGGCCCTAATCATCATTAATGTGAGTGCAGAAAGATCTGAATCATAAATAGGACTTGTCGATAGTTACACAAGCATGGCGTTGACTTTCCCAAGGAGATCCCCACTTTTCTAAACCCCTTCCATGCATGATTAAATTTATAACCACCCTAATAGTGAGAAATACAAAGTCAAGATCCTAAAATTTGTAACTTTAACTATTTAAGGAAGTAAATTATAATCACAATGATGTCTATTTTTAACACAAAGATGTTTTATAAATTAGGATGTTCTTGAATCCTCTACCTTTTTCTTATACCTTTTAATAAATAATAAAATTGATTTGACTTATAAAATTCCTATACCTTATGTGAATTTATGAATTATCGATCTTATCTTGTGAATAAGTTGATTTATCTTGATTTTATATCCAATTCTCTCACTTTTTTTCATGATATTACTCATTTACAAGTTGTATGTTGTGTGATATTAAGTTCATGTAGTGTTTAAATATTGAGTCTCCCTTATAATTGCTTTCAAGAGCTCTTTACCTCCCTAAAAAAAATTTATGTAGAAGATATTGTTAATATTTAAAAGTCATGCATGTTTTTTATTTCTATTATTTTCATTGTGTATGCTTAAGTAGATAGAATATGGCATTATATTTTGGTGTATCACCCCTCTCCCCCCGCCTTTGCTTTCAATTTATTTATTTTACACATTCTTTCCTCATTTTCCTTAAAAGTGAATTATTTTAGTGTAGATTTAGGTGATACATCAAGGTAATGTGGCCATCTCCATAGGTTCACTCTAACCATAGGTGACATAAATCCTTGGTGTGTTCCCATTGTGTCGATTGGGTGAGGAGATGTGAAACACCTCCTCATAGGGTGCAACTCAAATAAAATAATAGTTAGTTAGAGATAGTTTATGCTATTGGTGAGAAGAATGGATGAGGATGATATAATGAATATAGTTAATTATTACATGTGGAGTAAACAAGAGACAATGAACTCCAATATTTGGAAAAGCAAAAGAGAGAATTTTGTAAAATAGGGTTGTAAATAAGACTATGTAATACTTTGCATCAATAGAAATGAAATAACGATAATTTGAATTAAAATATTTAATTATAATCCCATAATTATTTTAAGTGATTTTTTTTCCCTTTAATTCATTTTTATTTCATTGGAATAGTTTTTATTCTTTTAACATGTAAGAAAACAGAGTACATGACTTTTGATAGTCAAAACAAGGTTATAAAAGTCAAGTAAGTCAATCTTCTATCACTTTTCAAGATTATTTTGTGAAAGGAAAATATACATGTGTTATAAATGTTTTAAAATTTAAAGTATTTCAAATTTGATGTTAAATATTTAATTTTCATTGAACTTTAGCTCATTACATGTATACAATCAAGATAGGGGTTTTTATAGTCAAGGACATTTATTTTTATCATGTTTTGGAATTTGTCCAAGTTCCAAGGTGAAGTATAGATGAGTAAATATGTGTGGAGTTTATATTTAAATAATAAAATTCCAAAAATATTTTAATAATTTCAATTTATATTCATTTTGTGATTGTTTCCTGTACATAGTCTATATAACCTAAACTAGGGGTTTGAAGCACAAAAATCCATCTAACTTGAAAATGAATCAATCAAAATTAATGAAAATTAAAAAAGGTATATTAAGATGTTATTAAATTTTTAAAAGTGGTTGAAAATTTATTTTTGATCAATAAATAAAGTGATTCCAATAGCTTAGTCTATAGGCCTAATTCTTAGGCCTAGAAACCCTACTTTTGCATTATCTTCCATTTCCAAATTTGAACAAAGGATTAAATCATTATGGTGAGTTAAGATAACATAAAATAAATGTGTAAAAGGTTATTATAGTAGGATAAAACATTTAAAAAAAAAAACTCATTCAAGAATGTTTTAGGCCTAATCATCTCTCTTAATCAAGTTTCAAGTTTGATCTTATTTTGAACCCCTACATCACATGAGTTGCAAGTTATTGGGTTTTGTAAATAACAAGTTGGTGGAATAATGGAGAGTGAAGTAGTTTTTATACCATATATGGGTTGGATATGGATACATATAAATCTAATTGATATGGGTGGATTGATGATGGATATAACCTAAGTTGGTTCTGACCAAAAGAAATTCAAAAAAAGGGAAAGCTATGGCGTAAAATGAGGCATGTGGGTCAAGAAAAATGAAACCTTTCTAAGACAACACTTGAAATATAGGTTGGAAAAGAAATCAGAAAATTATATTTGATACAATATACTAATATCACATTAATAATCAAGCATACTTAGATGTCTAATGAAATAATAAATATAATGAACTTAAGAATGTATAGTCAAAGGTTTCCACATTTGAGAGATTATGTTATTACATCTACAAGGGGGATTATGAGTAGCATACAAAAGGAAATTAAAATAAGTAATAAAATAATAATAATAATCACTATATTAAAAATAAAACTCATGCAGAATTAAAAAACTAAGATACCAAAATGATGATATATTTTACACAATCCACACATTTGGAGAAGAATCAAGATTTGCACATCTAGATCAAATGTATAACTTTACTCAAAATTTATTATTAATTTCAATAGATAAAATTCTCATCCATTTGGGATTGTGAGGATACAAATATATATAATATTGGAATGTGGAAGGCCTAATCTCTTAAGTGTATTATAAATATACATGTTTAGGAATAGAACTATGTCAATCTTCATGCAAAGCATGCATGTACAATGATGATATCCCAAAATAGATTTCTTTATTTAAAATAAAATATATAAATACAAAATAAATTAGAAACTTAACATTCCATATTAGAAAAACATGAAAATACATATGTATAATTAGAGAGATGGTGATGTGGCACCCGCTAGAAGAAAAATCTAAGAGATAATGACTGTAGAAGCTAAAGTACATATAACTTTCATTGTAAATGAAATTATAAATAGAAATAACACTATCACTAAATATATGCCTAATGTTACCATGAATGTATTTGTATTATGGGAAATTATAAGTGGTACATACACATGCTTGGTATGTGTTTGCATTATTATGTATTTTGGATCCTGAATAACCTAAGTTGGTACATGTGTTTCCCCTGTTGCTAAAGTTAATTATTTGGTCTCTTCCATCTATAGATATAGTGCATGACTCACTTAGAAATAAATGTCAATAGTCTCAAAATAAATAAAATATCTCTTGAACAACTATGAGATCTTGTTAATTAAATTATTATGCATACCTAATTTAGTTTTCACCTTCAAATAAAATGTCTTAGCTCCTATATTTTGATCTCTCAAAAAAATCACTAGTTGCATAATCTCATCATTGGTCATGTATACCATGCCTTTAATATCATATCAAATGTTTTCAAATATTGATTAAATAATATTTTTAAAAATGGGCTTAAACACTAATTTCCCTAGGGGAGTGCTTACCTAAGTGAATCACATTTAAGTCAAAATAGACATTTCTTCTCTTTCTTGATTTGGAAATTATTGTGTTAGAGATGGAATTTATTGATGCCATTAAAACAATATATCCCTCTTAATATAAAAATAATTATGCACTCGTGCAATCTTAGATGCTATTATTAAATTTAAATAAGCATAAATAAGACATATTTCTAGATTCTTGGATTAGAAAGTGAAGATTTCCATCAATGTCTTTTTATTTATTGAACAAATGAATTATATCCTGCAAATTAGGATTGGATGTGGTCTTATTTGACCTTATTAAGTTAATGGTGTCATATATATTTTTATCACTCCCTATAGGTTATATACAATTTATTTAATATATTTAATTGTGTGCCTTTCTCATGGCCTGTGAACAAGCTAATCATAAATTATGAACATTTATTTTATCACCCCTATAGTAACATTCATAAAATTTCAAGGATATTATCTATACTTATCCAGGTTTGAGAGATTTAACTTTATTATCTATGTTAGAGAGAATATGTCTTCTCTTTGTTACAACACAACCTGTTGTCCTTATGTAACCATAATCTTTCTTTTCAGCTTTCTCAATGTACTTCTTTATCTATCAAAATGAAGTTTGATTATTGGTTATTTAAAAATCACTAGTTCTTTATTATTATTCTTGTTTTAAATGCTTAATCCATGAAGTAATTTTTAATGGCACTTGTTTCTCTCCTAGATATGATTGATTTATATGAATATATGCAGGTGATTTTGTTGGAAGGAAACATGTATATGGGATAAAATATCCCAGATATAGGGAAAGGAAGAATAGCTTTCCTATATCTAATGACTTTATTTTGGGATGGTGTATCAATTATGTGTTTAGTCTTCCATACAACTCTATACACTAAGACTATAAGAAAGTCTATCCATGTATCTTAGTTAATGTGCATTCTCATTTGTGTAGATACCTATGAGGGGTGGATTGTGTAGAAAAAATAGAAGTGGACACTAGGTTTCCATTATTTACCCTCTTTGATGGCTCAAAAGATTGAGTATTTGTTCTTGTTGGCTCTTCTAGCCACCTATAGTCCTAGAACCTTTGTTTGTTTTGGGATGGTAAATTTTTGAAAAAAATCAGCCTAGTGCCCTCCTTTTCATGCACCTCATGATGACTAAAGTATTCCAACTAGGTATACATGAGTATTTATGCTTATAACTACCTTGAAAGGTCTTTTTGTCTATTTCATAAATCATATTTTGTAAATGAGTTTCTAGGTGGTGTTTCAATGCATAGTTAGTTGTACTTAAGCCTAGTTCAAGACTTGTTCCATCTTATTGAGGTCTTATTACATTTTAGGGGCATTTAATTTGAGTTAATGCATACTTTGGTCAAGATTATGATTATGTCATTATAAATACAAGAATATGGTTATTTTCAAATTTTAGTTATGAAGGAAAATGAGGTAGAAAGAGTCCTTATAAGACATATTTAAGACTCAAATGTATTCAAAAGGTCTCTAAAGTACATGTGAAAGTATAAAAGGATATAATTTCATATCATTTGAACTATTTGAATCACTTACATAAAAAGACACCTTGTAATGCTTTGACATCATCATGACAATAAAGTAACCTCATACACCTCTACTAATCCATGAAAGGGGGTCAAATGACATTGAATGACTTAGTTTCCCTCTCTTTTAACTAGATTTTGGCATTCATTCTGCCTTAAACATGGAAAAACACATGTAGTAGCCTAAAAATATTCCACTTTCAATATGAACAAGTAGGTTTTATAGTTTTAAAGGATTTTTTAAACATTTTATAGGTTTATATAGGTCCATTCATGCATAAATACCATCAATATCAAATAAAAGCTCCTAAAAACCTTCAATGATGGAGATTAAAATGAAAAGTGTAGAGTTTTGAGGGTTTTATTTAGGTGTACAAAACTACATGGATAGATATAGGTTAGGGTAAGGACATGAAAAGTCAAACACACCATGAAAAATTAATTATAGGTCTCATATATGATATTAATGCAATTAAAATCCCAAACAAAAGGATAACTACTTCATTTCTCCTTCAAAGACATAAAGTGTCTATTTTATTCAATGTGGAAAAATTTTCGGGTAGATGCATGGTACATTACACCCATTAGAGAAGGATAAGAGGGTAACTAAGATACTATTATAGGTTTTAAAAGAAATAAATAATTAGTTATCTCTATGAACAATCATCAAGAGTACCAAATAGGCTTGTGAGGTCACCGAATGGAACACGATTCTAGTTGAAATATTATTTATACTATTGCATGGTTCCAGGTGGTTCTTTGGGATTTTGAAGAGGTATAATAAGAACCATTTTGGTGAATTTAATATAAATTAAGGGTATATAATAATATACTTCCAAGAAAAACTCTATCAATAGATCTCAAATCCTCTTAAACCCCAATAAGTCAAATTTGTCTTATAATATTTTTTTTGGTCGATTCCATGGAATGGATGATTTTTGGAGGTTATAAAAATGTTTTAAATTTACTTTGAGATATCTATAATATATTTTAAAGCTTTAAAACCAAGTTGTAATATTCTAGATGCATTTGAGCAAAAGGGTAGATTTGTAGGTGTGAGGTAAAAACATGTCTTAATTGTGTTTTAGTGAGCCATATCATGATAAAATGGTCATAAATTAATTAAAGTAACCAATAAAACTTTATAGGCTCTTTAAAAAATGCTTACCAGAACATTAAGTCTCAATTTATATGAGTTTCTAAAATGTTTCTAGTCTTAAGGCATGACCATACAAGTCTGCACACGTGGAGGTAGGGTTTTCATGCATTTAAGGTGTTATTCATCATAAAAATTATCTTAAAAAAAACCAATTATTGTCCTCTAACAAATAATTCCCTTAGAATAATTGGAAAGTGCATTGTTCATTAGAATATCATTTTTCAAGGTCTTAGAAACCCTAAGTGTTGGATATTAATGTAAGTATGTTATATAATAAGATAGTTTGTAATGTTTTAAAAATGATTCTTTGAGGGTAGATCATATAATACAGCACAAACCTATTTTAATTTTTCTTACTACCACTTGGTTAGTTCTTAAACAATAATATGACTTCCACAGAAGATGTAAGACCTTAAAGTTCAATGTTCTTAATGATGATATGAACATGAGAGAGAGAGAGAGAGAATATCAAAGCTTAAGAAGTATTAATATATCTACATATTATTTGTAATAACCTTGAATATGAAGGTTCTTGGTCAAAATAAACCAAAATAATTAAAATGATACACATAAATGAATAGGGATCAAGGTTTTTAGCACTTTTTGAGGATCTTAACATGGTTTAAGGTATCTAGGCAAGGCCAAATTTTAGGATTATATTATGACATTATTAATCTTAGTGATCCACTTTTATAATGCATTTTTGACAACACATAAATTATATTTGATAAAAAATCTAAGCATTATTATAAATTATCACATATAACAACCAATGATGAAGATGGATTTCATGTCAAAAGGAAGAAATTTGAATTCATATATAGGGTCATAACTTAGAATTTGAATTAGAAGAAGCCATAATAGGCATATGAGAAGATATGGGATTATTTAAATATGTTTCACACTAGAATTAAATATTAAATTAATCATTATACTCCTTCATGAATTCATGCACCTATCAAGCAGGTTTCAAGTCTAGATAAGGGACTATGAGGTCATGTGCAGGTTTAGAAAGAAGGAAGAGATCCAAAGGTAGTTACATTAATCATAAAAGACTTATAGAGCACATAATATAGTTTAATATGGTGTAGAGTATTTTAAGATGTCTAGTAATTCTTTATTTCTCCATGGTGAGGTTTTGACTATGTTTCAAATCATTTCCAATAGAGTTGTAGGTTCACATTTTCCTCAGGAAGCATGCTAGTTATGCGTTGTGATGAAAAGATGGCCCAATAATTGATGTTTCAAAAGTTAAAAATAATATATGGAGATGAATGAGGTAAAAATTATGAAGATATAATAACAACCAAGAATTATATTATTTAGGATAAAAACATAATTGACACTAATCTCAAATGTTACGGGTTCTCATCTTCTTAAGAAATAAGCTTGGTCCTAAGTGGTGATGAAAAAATTATTAAAGCCTTATTTTAGAAGGTAAAATACCTTAAAAAAGGTTAAATGGAGTAATATTAGTGAGGTAACAAGAAAATAACATGATATATTTAGGATAAAATCAAATTTAACAAGAATTTATTCAAGTTGCAGGTGCATTTTTAGTTAAACATGTTGAGACAGTCATGATGAAGTCTCAATCTATATTTGAATTTTGTTTCAATGGAAAGGGGTAGTTACATAATGATTTTAAGAATTTATAAGACCATTAAACATCATTAAAACCTAAAAAAAAATTAAAAAATAAATTCATCCAAATAACACTCCTCTAGTCTATGTAGGACTATACCCAACCTATGGTTTCTAGAAAGCTTGAAAAAATCATATCTCTTATTTTATCCATCAAAATTGGATGAAATTTGAAGATGATATGTGGAAATATTTTTATAAGTTATTATTATTATTTTTTAATATGATAGAGTTTTATTATATGGATATGTCTAAGTTGCAGGGTCTGTAGGCCTACATGCACATTCAAAACCCTGCTCAAGAGTCCAAAAATGAACACAACTTTGAAAATAATGGGTGTAAAAGTATGAAATTTAGAGAGGAGATGGTGTATTTAATTTTATATGCATGTGGTAAGGTTAAAATGTGTTTTAATGTCTAAAATGAAGTTTATCTTAGTTACCATTCATGTAGGTTAAAAAATCACAATCTAAGACTATTAAATATAAGTTTTGGCTCATTTGGAGGTTAGAGAATGGATAGAGAAAAGAATAAAAGTTAATACCATAAGCATGAAAATAAAATAGAATATAATAAAATATTTAATAATTTAAAAATAAAAATATAGAGGGATAATACCATCTAAAACTTCAATAAAGCTTAGAATCTTATGTCCCCTTTTTTGACATAACAAAGACTATAGAGAAAGTCAAGATAAAATGTTGATCATGCATAAAATTATGTAAAATAATGAAGGATATCTTAGGTTTTGAGGGATTAAAGGAAAATTATATACATGAATTCATATACAAGCTAGGAGTCTAAGTAACAATATCTCATGAAGAATCTAACATTACAAGAGCAAGGTAATGGTATGGGTTTTAGGAAACTCTCATAATAAGGTCAGTTTGAGAACCAAACCTCAAGGTGTTTATGCCATGGGATTGTATTTAACATTATATCTCCCACAAGTCTAAAAATTATAATTATGGAGGGTATTTTTATTCAACATTATCCTAGGAAGTCTCTAATAGAGCATGCAGGTCTAAATCACCTAAAAAGTTTTGTGTAAGGTCAGAGATATAAAGACCTCAGGTGGTTCCCAAAGTTAACAACCCAAGTTGTAAAGGAATACCAAAGCCTTAAGATTATGTTAAATAATTATTTCAAGTTTAAATGTATCTTTAGGATCCTCATAAGATTAAATAAAATATTATTATAGGTTGCCTAAACGATAAGAAGGTTATTAAATATGCAAATACAAAATTCTACCTTTTCTAGGACTTGTACAGG
Organism: Torreya grandis; assembly: GCA_037957365.1. Classification (NCBI taxonomy): domain Eukaryota; kingdom Viridiplantae; phylum Streptophyta; class Pinopsida; order Cupressales; family Taxaceae; genus Torreya; species Torreya grandis. The sequence continues at coordinate 1,296,496 of JARHVA010003525.1, forward strand.
CACAAGGATGGAGTCTAGAGAATTTTTAGAATTAATATATGTTTAGTGGTATAAAAATGAGTTAAAAATATTAGGAACACTTTAATAATAAGAGATTAACTCAACATCAAAGCCAAGGTAACAAACTTGCCACTAAGATCAGCTTCAAGCACAAATGCTATGTGTGTGTGGAAACTCTTATGAGTCATTACACCTATTTATAGGTCTATACTTTATCCTGAAGAGTAATAATGAATTATATATAGAACCTTGTAGTATTTTCAACATATATATAGATAGAGTGTATTTTACATTATTGAAATGCACTTTAAATAAGCTACTAGAGGCTAGGGTATAGTGTAAAAGGGTGAAAGGAGAGTAAATCAAGGTTATCAATGCACTTATAATTACCAATTTAAGGAAAACATGCCTATTTCATGACCATTATGGAAATAAAGGAAAATTTTGGGCCTAATTAACATGTAATAAAGTAGAGGTGGGTTGATTAATGCTTCATGAAAGTAAAATAGACCATGTTACACTATTATAACTACAAGAGAAGAAGTGGATGGTTAAGTTTAACACATGCATGCCTCTCCAAATGTTATTTATGCCTAAGATAACTACCTCTATGCCACACTCTAAAATAATTCTTCATTTCAATAGGTATGTTGTCATTGAGAAGTGTATTATCCCAAAATTTCAATTATTTTCCTCATGACTAGATAATTAATAGGTTATGATAGCTATATTTAGGTAGCTCAGTAGTGTTCTCTTGTATATTTTTATTATAAAAAGGAATGATAATTCATATTATTGTACCCATATTTTGGGTATGACTAAAATCTACCCTTTTATAACTCTAGCTTTAAGCCTTTTGAATCAATAGAAACTAAAATTTATCTTCTTCATGTTGATATGTTTATGCGATTATAATTATTAGTTGATATAAAACTATGATTGAACATTTTATTCCTATTATATGTCCTTTATTTTTCACCTTTCTATCATTAGGTTGAGTTATATAGGTGATATTCTATGTTCAAATTGTGTCATCTAGTGAATCATTATGGAAACCAACTTATTATGTTTAATATAAGACATTTTAGGAATCTCTTCAAGTCCTATGCATATAATCACAACCCAAATATAAAATAGTAATGTATGAAGAGATAAATTTGAAGAATGCATGAGATATTTTCAGTTTATATTGAGTCATATATTTATATTGAGAGGCTAGTATATGGAATATAATAGATTTGGTGCATCACCTTTATTAAATAAAAATGACACAATAGTAGAAAAATAGACTTGGCTTGATAGAATAATATAAAAAATATTGAAATAAAGAAACATATGGTTGTATTACTTCAAGGATCTAATACCATATAAGTAATGAGAACAATATCATTTCAATAACCAAAAAATATATAGATTTCACAACAAAAGCATCAAAAGAGGCTATAAGGATGAAATTCAAAGATAAGGCAAATCATATGATATTTATAATAAGACATGCAAGTAAAATGGAGATACTTTACATAAGCAGGCAAGGAAAAATAAGAAACTAGCCTAACTAACCAATGTGGGATAAATATACAAAGGACCAAACTAGGAAAATACAAAAACTATTTAAAACATAGTAAGCATGAGAATAATATACTCTAACACCCCCTCAAGTGAATCTAGGGGATAAAAATAACCAAAAATGATAATAAAATGGAATATACATAGTATGATTCATAGAAATAAGGCTTGATGAGGTACTCATGTAAAATATATCCATGAAATGAAGAAGGAATATGTCCTCACAAACACCCCCCAAGGATAATATTTAAAACCTTAAGAATTCCACACAACTCAAGGAATGAGGTGATGTAAAAAGGATTCATGACAATGTCAACAACCTATTAATGAGTTAGAATTTACTCCAAGCAAATAACTCCATCCTAAATGTGTTGATGAATGAAGTTCATGTGTATCTTAATGTGATTGGTCTATTGGTGCTCAATTAGGTTGTAGGATATGTGAATTTCACTTTGGTTATTACCCAAATTATAGTAGGTGAATCCTATGTGAATCCAAACTCTATCTATAACTAAATAATCTAAAGAACCTAAAGACTCAATGTAACTTCTTCCCTATGTTTAGCCTCTACAGATGAAAGTGCAATATCTTATTGCTTATTTCACACCTAAGCAACTGGAGAACAATCAAGAAAAAATATGTAATCAAAAGTGGATTTCCTATCATCAAGAGAACCTACCCAATTTGAATTAATGTACCCAACCAACTAATTATAACCCATGATGTAATGTAATCCAAAATGGGTAGTGCCTCATAGATATCATAAAATACTCTTGATAGCTTGCCAATGACTATGATTAGAATCATATTCAAACCTAGATACAATCCTAAATGTAAATGAAATGTCTAGGTTATCAAATACATAAGACTCAAAACCATCTACCTATATAATGTAGGATCATAAAAAGGAGTAATACAAGTGGTAGTGAGAGTGATTCCAAAATAAAAAGGAGAGGGACTTGGCTTGAAATTATCCATGTCAAAATGCTAAAGAAGATCAAGGGTATACTTATGTTGACTCAAATGAATCCCTACATCTTATTGAGAAATTTCAAATCCAAAGTGTAAAATACTAAGATATATCATATCAAATTATGTTAAAAGAACTTGTTGAATAGCCTAAATCTGAGAATAGGAGTTGCATGTGAGAAAAAAATAACCAGCATACAAGATCACTATAATAATGTCCTCCCAAATGTGATTGATATATACTTTGGGATTAGAGTGGTAGTGAAAAAAGCTAGTAGATACAAAAAAATAATTCTTCTTCTCATACCAAGCATGAGGGGCCTATTTAAGACCATAAATAGAGCTCCTAAGTTGAAAAATAAGAGAATAATCATGAACAAACCCAAAAATCTGATCCATGTAGATTTCCTCCTATAAATCTCCATGTAAGAAGGCACTCTTAACATACATTTGGTATATTGGCCAACCTTGTGATGTAGCAATATAAAACACAAGGAAAATATAATCCATATTAGCAATGGGTACAAAAATCTTAGAGTAATAAATACCTTCGACTTAAGATAAACCCTTTGTAACAAGACATGCCTTATACTTGTTAATGGACCTATCAAATACATACTTGGTGTGGTATACCCACTTACACCTAACCAATATTCTACCATTAGGAAGAGAGACCAAATCCCAAGTATGATCCTTCATCAAAGAATACTAATCTATCATCACATCATCCCTCTCTTATATCCCATGAGCTTGAAAAAAGGACTATAGATCCCCAAAGAATGCATGACATGAAATTCCAATACTTGTAGAATGTGCATGATGATGTCTATTGGGTGGAAGATCATATATAAAAGGTGTTTCCTCAAAAATTATAGTATGATCCTCATTGGCATAGTGATAACATCAATGGGAATAAGATCCTCAACATCCATAACCTCCTTAAGGGCTTCCTGAACTAGCTCCTTAAAGTATGAATCCTTAATAGGAGATGAAGAATCAAAAAAAAGAAGAAGAAAGCATGGAAGAAAATGAAGAGTCATGAGAAGTGAACCACTCATAAAACTATACACTTGTTCAAAAATAAACATCATGAATATCAGGATCCAAAATGTGTTAATCTCTCATGTCCTCATAATACCCTATAAATATCAAGGGTTTACTCTCCTTATCTAATGTTTTCCTTTTCTTATTTAAAGATTCTAAAAAATGAGACATCAGGCTTGGTTCTATTAACATTTTGGTCTCACAACCTAAATGTCAACCATTATCATTCAAAAATCTTTATGGTCTTTATTTCAACTTGATTTTGATGCCTCATAGTGCCCTTATTTAAGAGAAAAAAGACTAACATAAGACTAGAGGATCTAGACCATCATAACATGCCATTATAGGGACAATATAGTAGTTTGGGACAGGCTCAAGGATGTTAATTTAAGGCCTTAGTAATTAGCCATTTTCATTCAAAAATATTAATGGGATCTTGACATTAAATGTAGGGCTACCAAGTGGTGAAACATTATTCCATCAAGATATTATATCAAAGACACATATACATCTAGCTAAGTCAAAAAGTTAAGCAATATCGATGGTGCATGTTCATGCATACAAGTTGAGATCAATTATCCACATCAAATATTGGGACAAAGATCAATGGTGTGCATTTAATCACATAAAAAATATATAATGGTGTGAGTAAGGTCAAAAAGTTATTAGATCTTAAGATTAAACACAAATGGAACAAGTGTCTCAATCATGATAACTTTTGATCAGATCAATGGTGTAAATAAAAGGTAGAAAATTCAAGGGAGTTAGATTTAATATGAGGTTGACATGTGGCATAAGTGTGTTCAATCATAGGAACTGATATAAGGGTCCACAAGAGGCATGCAAGATTGACAAGTATCTCATTCTTGAGGTTCAGAGTAAAGATTGATGCAGAGTTTCCAAGTGGCACCATCTATAGATCAAATGACTTATTAAAAGCCAAAATAAAGGTCTTCTAGATCTCACCTATCTATTATTTTATCTTGTTATGTAGGTCATGTTTAGTGTTTAAGGTCATTTTATTGAAGCTAGAAAGTGGATACATTAACTGGTTAGTGCCTTGAATAAGGTATTTCCATCACTTCCCTCAAGTTTTGATCACTTGGTGAACCTATGCATGAAATATTGATGTATAATTTTTTTTTATAGGTATATATTTAGTCTTTTTATTGTCTCATTAGTGTTTTTATAAGTTCAAATAGAGTGGATGAGTAATACAACTAGGTGCATCACCAATATTAGCTTAGATTTCTCTTTCAACTATATTTATTTCCCTTTTCACCTGAATAATTAGTATCTTTTAATGGAAATGAGTTGAGTGATACATAAGAGGAGATAAACTCATTAAAAATCCTAGATATTTGACCCAATATTATGTAACCCATAGCCTAGGGTCATTCTCATGTTGAGCTAGATTTGTGTAGAGGCCCTAAATAATCCTTTGCTTAGCTAGGGTGCAATCTAAGTCTCCAACAATTTATGGCATGCCTGATGGGACGTAATTTTAGTTATTGAAGCAAAATTTCATTACATTCATCTTTAAATCTAGATTATATTACTTCTTGGTCCTTATCTTAGAGGTAATAGGCATACTTTTGTTCATGGTTTTTGTTACCTTCATTTTTTCTAGGTTATGGTAACCTATAGAGGAGAATTCTATCTTTCCTCTCCCTAACATCCCTTTCATGATCCATATCGGCCTTATGATGAGCATCACCAACCATATCTAGAGCCTCACCAGTAGTATGAGGACCTATATCAGTCATACATGTAGGATTACTACCCTAATTCTCCCTATGAATAACTAATCCATCATAATATTTCTTGTCCATAGTCCTATTATGAGTCCCCTTATTACTAAGATCGGTCATGGAAATATCATGAAATTAGAGAATAAACTACTCATACCCAAAGCCATTCCTTATCTATGCTTAAGCAAGCTCTATTAGACCAAGAAAATAATATGATAAACATTGATACATTGAAGGGGTATGAGTAGGAGATTTTGAAACATGTCATTAGGTGGGGTTAAAAATTTAGTTTAGAAGAAAAGATAAAGTTGGATGTCCTTCATTAGGGGATGTTATCCAATAAATAATGGTGACATCATTGACATATATGGACTCATCTTCAATATTGAGGAGAAGCTAATAGCCCATGAAGAACATCAAACACCCCATCACCCATCTTTCCTTCCCTCATTCACCCCATGTTAAACTAATGTTGAGATTACCATCATCACTCATAAGCCCTCATCAAGTGAGTTTAGAGTCATAAAGGTCCTTCCCAAATCCTCTCAACCTTCCCCTCATGTAAATCTATCCAAGGGAGTGTCCAAGAAGAAATAAAGGTTAGTTTTGAAAAAACTAGTCATCATGAGCAATCAATGTTTGATTTTGAAGTATCCCTTGCTAGGAAAATTAAATATATAGAAAAAACTTTGTACCAAAAATTGGTATATACAAAAGTGAAACCACATCAACTATACATACATATTTTCACTCATCAAGCTATAATGCACACTATACAAGAAAATCATAAGCCCAAGTTTCCATCCTGGAGTCAACTCATGCAGTTAAGCAAACCCAAAGATACTCAATCCCCACCTATCCATCCTCAAGAATATATGTCCTTTACCTCATGGAGATCCATCCAAATTGATATGTAGAATATGGAGGAAGTGGTGATTTTTGAAGACATGTAGCTAAATGAAAGGAATGAGGTATATATTTCATCTATCTTAGAGTCACTCTAAGTATCTTTTATGCCACTTATGGAGAAAGAATCCATTATTGAAGAGGTAAAAATTCAAATTTATATTGAATGTAGTTGATGATGATGATTTGGATGAGCTTGAGGATGAAATGGTTCTTAGGATACCTCTTGATAGGAACAAACATGATTCATTCTTCTATAGTGTTGAGAAAGATGAGTTGCAAGAACAAGTGTAAGTAGAAGATGAAATCCATGAAGAAGTTTTATATGTGTCACCAGAGGTTATTTTTCATGAGCCTATTGATCACATACCATTTATCCCATATCAAGATGCTTTTAAATAGATTGCTAAATTGACCATTGATGAATGTAGCTTAGTCAAAGAAGATAAACATCAAGGTAATGATGAGGATTTTTGGCAAAAATATATGGATATTTTCAGAGAATATCAAGCTATTCTAGGTCTTACACTTCCTATTTAATATATTAAAGAAAAATTAGTTGCTAAAATTGGTTCACAAGAATAGCAAGTTCATGAATATGAGAGGGATGAATAAGTGTTCAAGTTCATGAATATGAGAGGGATGAACAAGAGGTCAATCATGAAGACCTTAACAAGTCACTTTTTCATAAGGAGTAGAATGAAGGCATAATGGAATATACATAAAATCATTGGAAACTAATGAATGAAGAAGAATTGGTAGCATTATTGTGAAATAAAATTATCTAGGAGGATGATTGTGTCTTGGGTTCATAACCTCAATCCATGCAATTCAAAATAAAAGTTGGGATCTTAGATATATCATCAAGGAGACATGAGAATCTGATTTCTCTTTGTTGTATAAGAGATATATCAAGAGATTTTGATCATATTTCAAGGTTCCATGATGAAAAATCCAACTTTCCATTTGATCCTAGAGGAAGCATCTTTCTATAGGTTAGTTGTTCTAGGTTTGCTTTATTTCAATAATTGATTAGCATAAGTAGTAGTTTGCTTCTATTTTATCTTGTTTTACATATTTTCTTAGGTTAGTTGTCCTTTAGGTTGGTTTACCTATTTTGTGTGTGTTTGTGTTTTCCTTTTAGTCAGAGGTTGCTTATAGTTAAGGTTTAAATTTTTCATTATTTCATGAATCCAATAAGTCATGAATGGTTTAGGTTCTCAAGCATAGTAGACATGATTCCCATCAAAGTCATCAAAATTTTTAAAATTTTGGCCTCACAAGCCAAATTTCAACCCTTATCATTTGAATTTATTTATGGTATTTACTTTATCATACTTTTGATGCCTCATAATGTCCTTGTTTAATAGAAAAATGACTAACTTAAGCCTAGAGGAGCTAGATCATCATTTGGGATGTGCTCAGGGATGTAAATTTAAGGCCTTAGTAATTATCCATTTTCATTAAAAAATATCAATGGGATATTGAAATTAAACACAATTCTACTAAGTGGTTAAGAAATGTTACATTAAGCTAGTAGATAAACAACACATGTGTATCTAACCATGTAAAAAATTCAAGCAAGATCAATTATGTGTGTTCATGTGTACAAGTTGAGATAAATGACCCTTATAAAATACTGGGACAAAAATCAATAGTATGTGTTCAATCATGTAATGAATATCTTATAGTATGAGCAATGTCAACAAGTGAGCATATCTTAATACTAAATGCAAATGCCCCAAGTGTCTCAATTGTGACAACTTTAGATTAGATCAATGGTAAATATTAAAGGTAGGAAAGTTAAGGGAGTTAGATTAAATATGAGATTGACATGTGGAATAATCATGTTAAATCATAGGAACTGATAGAAGGGTCTATATGAGGCATGCAAGATTGACAAGCCTCATTCTTGAGGGTCAGACCAAATATCAACATGGATTTTCTAAGTGGCACCATTTAGAGAGTAGATCACTGATCAATGGCAAAAATAAAGGTTAAGAATATAAGATTTTATAGGATATCAATAAATCATGTTTAATAAAATCTCTAAAAGATGCAAGATGGTGACATATATTAGAATAAGTAGCAATCATATTTTAAAATATAATAAAGAAGGTGGTAGGGATGCCACATAGGCAGACACATTAGATAAATAGATCCTATGAACCCAAATAGGAAAAGGCATAGATATAATATCTAGATGTGATCTAGGTTGAGCTATAACAAATATCTCAAAGAGTTTCCATTAAAGCTTAGTTTGGACCTGGTAAGAGGGTTTAGAACTTTTATACCTTGTTTTTTGAGATTAAATTAATGTTTTATAGTTGTGTTTATGGTATTTTGAAAGTGATCCACGTGTATGATGAGTTCTTAGCTTCTATAAATGCTTAGAGGCAAAAATAGGTCTTTCTAATCCTAATAGAGATCAAAGATGGTTGGCTAGTTGTTGAAATGATATCAAGTAACCTGTGTATCTCCATTGCAATTATGGATATATGAAAACCAATAAAAGGGATTAGTTTTCATCTATAGTAATTCTATGATCAGGTTTGAAATTAGTTGGAATTCATGTGATTATGGATATGTGTCTCATCCTTCAACATAATCTTAGCTTTGATAAGTAGGTACTTGCAACCACTCAAGGAAGTTATAGTCATGGATTTGTTAGGTGCATGAATATGAGGATTTTTTCCTTATAGTGAAGGTAATTAATTTAGAGGAGATATATAAGGATTCATTTAGTGGGGGTTGTTGTTTATAGGAGTGGTCTTGACCTTCATGATCTATCCTTCCACACCAGGAAAAGACATAGTGGTATTAATGTAGGGAAGGGATTGATGAAGTTTTAAGTGGATATCATGACTACTTTTGGTGGTAATCTTGGAATTGATCATTATGACCTCTTATCCACTCTCCCATACATCCCTTCCCCTCTCTCTCATGAGATTTTACTATAAATTCAAGCTTTGAGCTCTTTATTTTCATCCCTCTTTGTGGCATGACTATACTCTACCAAGATTGATCTTTGTAACCTCATGAGTTAAATATATGTTTATTTTTATATTTTATTGTTCTGGTATACTATGTTAATTTCAATTTGATTTGCATATGTGGTAGAAATCTTTCCCTTTTCAAGTCTTGATCTCACCTAGCTACTAGCTTATCTTGTTATGAAGGTCATGTTTAGTGTGTAATGTTATTTTATTGAAGCTAGAAAATGGATAAATTAACTAGTTAGTGATTTGAATTAGGTCTTTCCATCACTTCTCTCAGGTTTTGATCACTTGGTGAACCTTTTCATGAAATATTGATGCATAAAAAACATTTGGAGTTGTATATTTATACTTTTTCTTGTCTCATTAGTGTTTTTAGAAGTTCAAATAGAGTAGATGAGTAATCAATTTAGGTGCATCACTAACATTAGCTTAGATTTCCCTTTCAGTAACATTTCTCTCCCTTTTCACCCCAGAAATTAGTAGGTTTTAGTGTAAATGAGTTGAGTGATATATTAGAGGAGCTAGACTCATTGAAAATCCTAGAGGTTTGACCCAAGATTAGGTAACCCACAACCTAGGTTCACTCCCACATTGGACTAAATTTGAGTAGAGGACTTGAAAAATCCTTTTCTTAGCTAGGGTATAATAAATGTCTCTAACAAGTTCCAAACCAAGCCTCCTCTAGAGTCAAATTATAAAGTGCTTTGTGTGGTGTGTGAATCTTAATGTAATTCACATGATTAACTACCTCTACCCATTATATGGGAGTTAAATCCCATTAATGAATCATACAATTAACCATCTCCTTCAAAGTTTGGTTCTTCTTTTCTACCAAGCCATTATATTTTGGAGTATGTGGAATAAAATGCTAGTTAAAAATACCATGGTCTATCAAACAATCATAGAACTCTCTTTTGAATTACTCCCCCCATTATTAGTACAAATCTTCTTGATGCAACTAGAAGACTATTTCTCAACTAGATCCTTAAAGACTTTGAATTGTAAAAAAAAATCACTCTTATACTTGATAAAATAAATCCATGTACACCTCAAGAAATTATCAATAAAATTAAATGCATAATTATCTCTATTTAAATAAGTAGGAAAGACCATCAAATCACTATGCACAAGCTCAAGTGGTGAATAATCTCTCTTGGACATACCTTTAGGAAACAAATATTTATGTTGTTTCCCTAATGCACAAATAGGGAAAACTCCATCAAAACATGAAACTACTATGGGTGATCAAATCCTTCAAATATCTATAATTAGGATGTCCTAATCTCTCATGTCATAGTTTACTCTTGGATTTTAAATGAGAGACCAAACATGTCCCTATAGGAAGAGTATCATCAAAACCCTCAAGGTAATAGATTTGAGAACCACTATCAACAACACCCTATGAAATAAGTGTGTGTGGCTCTATCAATGCTGTAACTTTAGACCCCTATGGTGTGAAATTCACTATCTTACCCTAAATAGAATGATAAATTTGATAAATATAAATAAATTTTTTAGTAATGTCAAGGACATATAGTGCATCATTGATGTGGCCAAAATCAATCTATATATCACCCTTTCCCTTAACTTAAATAAATAAAGAATATCCAAACTCATTTTTTGAAGTAGAAATAAAACCACAAGATATAAATGAATCCTTAGAATAATTCATGTGGTGAGAAGCACTAGAATCTATGATCCAACTGTCTAAAATAGGTGACTGAGATCTCCCAATAACATTAAGTACTTTACAATGGTCATTGGGTGGAATGGAGATATAAATCGTGTGTTCTTTGACTACATACTCTAAGTATTTCATTATTTTAAAACACATAGATTCTTTATGATCAGTCTCCCCAAAAAAAGAGCATGAAAGACTATATTTATTCTTGGAGTTAGAAGATGAGTTGGGTTTAGATATATTCTACACTTTGAGATGGAGGAATGTTCTTGGATTTACTCTTTGATTTTAACTTGATCTTAGGATTAGATGATACTAATGATTTTTGAGAGGTGGAAGACTCAAGGTGAGATAATTTTGATTCCTCTCTAGTAATTATTTCACATAATAACTTAAAATTAGACATTTGAAATGTGACACCTAAGGCATCCATGCTAGATAAAAAGGTAGAAGAAAATATTTGGAATGGAAATTTCAACTTGGATAGAATAAGGTACACACACTCTTCATATTTATCATCTCATCCACTCCTATTCAGTTGTGTCAACAATTTTGTAAACTTAGTGAGATAGTCTATAATAGAGGTAAAATATTTAGGATTAAGAGAAGTAATCTCAACTTCAAGCTTCATGGCTCTAATGTGATCTTCTTTTCCAAATAAACCTTTTAGTTTAGCCCATATTTTTAATGGAGATTCACCTCCATCTAGATAAAACAAAATATTATCACTCAAACAACCCCCAATAAAATGCATACACTTTTTAAATTTACATTGGTGATAATTTTTTTCATATTCTCTAGTGAACTGTGGTTGAAATTAATTCAATAGGGACTATAATCATTTGAGTTTAATGATTGTTTCTATTATAGTTATCCATGTATGATAATTATGTGTATTCAAAGAATCACATTGATCTAAACCAAAATAATAATCCATGCAATCAAATCAACAAAGAATACAAATAATACAAAATGGTGCATAAAATGACATTGTGACAACTCCCAAAAGATTTGTATTGAGACCCCCCCCCCCCACCCAAAAAAAAAAAAAAAAAAAAAAAAAAAAAATCTTTATAAAAGTAGTGAATTTTTAAAAATATATGACATTAATATTTAGGTAATTTAAAACCATACACTTTGAAAAAAATTAAATGGATTTCAAGTTACAGTTTAAAAGATGTAGGCTTTAAGAATTCTCATAAATGGGTCAAAATTAATAACAATTACACTATAAGCTAATTTCTATAACCAAATTGGTGGTGAACCTAGACTTTTAACCACTCATTAGAACCTAAATTTAACTATGAATGTTATAAATTAATTAAAATTTAAAAAATATTTTACAAGTGACCTTGTATGATTAAAAACAAAACTAACTTCCTCTTAAGGTTAAAATATAGCTAGTAATAAAACAAATAATAAATATAACAATTGTTTTAAGAGGATGAATGGTGGATTATAGGTGTCAGGTTTCTTAACCCTAGGTAGGTGCCTTTAAGAGTCTCCAAGTCTGAGCATAAAGATGGGTTACCAAGGAAAGGGGGAAGAATGATGCCTCTACACCCCTCCAATGCACCTTCACACAAACCTAATGCTCCAAACATGTTGTTCTTCCTTACAAATATATTTATTTACAAAATGGATGATACTTGGCTTCCAACATAGATTCCACTTAGGTTTCCTCCACATAGGCAAAAAATCACACCAAAGTTCTGTAAAATCAATTGTCTTTAGACTTTTCAAGTTGATACAAAATTTAAACATAGGCCAAAAGGAATACAATCCACTTTGAGAACATATCCTCCACCAACATAGACCACCAATCACTAAAATAAAATCCTCCAAGAAGAATGTAGACCTACCAAAAAAGGATAAGACTAGAAATGAAATAAAAATGCTATGTAGTCTTCCAATGCACCAAAATAGTCCTCCAATACTCTAGATAAAATGGATGTTTCCTAGAAGATCTAAAAAAAATAAAAATTCCACACAACACCTCTTATTTTTATTCTAATTCCCTATCCTTTCTCCATACAGATCCTAAATGTTCTAATACACTAGATAGGAAGGATGCCAAAGTAATATAAAATAGATATACAAACAAAATGATCTTATAATACACTTATTTAAACTATGTAATGATCCAAAAGAGGGCATTAAATTATGTAGACTAGGACACAAGACAAAATGGTGCAATAATAGATAAATAGTGCTAGGGTTGATAGGATAATCCAAAAAAATCTTTTAGAAAAAAATAAATGGTTGTAGTACTTCAAGGATCTGATACCATATAAGGAACAAGAATAATATCATTCTAATAATTGAGGAATCTGAAGCATTCATAATAAAAACATCACAAGAGGTTGTAAGGATGAAATGCAAAGACAAGGCAAATCATACAATATTCAAAGTAAGATATGCAAGTACATGGAGAGACCTTGCATAAGTAGGCAAGGAAAAACAAGAAATAAGACTAACTAGCCAATGTGGGATAAATCCACAAAAGACAAAACTAGAAAAATATGAAAAACTATCAAGAACCTAGCAAGCATGAGAATAATATACTCTAACACCCCCCTTCAAGTGAATCTAGGGGCTAACAATAGCCAAAAAAGATAATAAAGTGGTATATTCATAGTATGAGTCAAGGAAACAAGGTGTGATGAGGTACTCATGTACAATATATCCATGAAATGAATGAACATGTCCTCATGAACACCCTCTAAAGATATATTATACATGAGTATCTCATCAGACCCTTTTTTGGGACTCATACTATATATATTTCACTTTATTATTTTTTGGCTATTTTTATCCCCTAGCTTCACTTGAGGGGGGTGTTGGAGTATATTATTCTCATGATTATTAGATTCTAGATAGTTTTTTTTGTCTTTTCTTAGTTTTTTCTTTTGTGGATTTATCCTACATTAGCTAGTTAGGCTTGTTTCTTATTTTTCCTTCTCTCCATTGTACTTGCATGTCTTATTATAAATATCATATGATTTGCCTTATATTTGTATATCATTCTTATAGCCTTTTATGATGCTATTGTTGTGAATGCTTCAAATTCTTGGGTTTTTGGTGTAAACACCTAAATTTCATTTGGTGTTGAAATACACCTAAATCTATTTAATAACTATTTTTAAATTAATAAATTACATTTCCTCCCAAATTCAAATAATTAAATAAGTCAAATTAGTTGATTATGCACACTTAAATTCTTATTTTAAATAATAAAATCTAGAATTTCCACCTCATCCAAACATCTCCCACATTTTTCTCCCTCATCTCAACTAAATCCATAAAATTATCAATCTCTTATGACTCATCCCCTAAGTTGTTCAGGAAATTGACTTAATCTTTTTAACTTAGCTAAGCAATCCCATGCTTTTCTCAACCATTTTTAAATGGTCTTCATCCTCATGTGTGAGGACTCAATAGCCACCAATGATCATTTAGATCATTTAAAAAGTCCAAATTATCCTCCACCATTAGATATCCAAACATATATAAATAAAAATATAAATCTTCATTTTCAAGAATCCTAAAATCCTAGAATCCTATCACATCATAAAATCTTGAGTTCTTAATCAAGAAATTAGAGATCTATAAACAAGCAAATCAAGGTGAATCAAAGAATTCATTTTTCACCAAACACTTTCTATTATATTTTGCACTAGAGGAGTGAGCACCACATATTTTAAAAGATGAAATCAAATGTATATCTCAATGGATAAAGCTTGTGCATTCAAAGCATAAAGTTTATGATTGTTGTTTTATTTTATTGTTTCTCTACCATAGTTTGAATTAATCTTAGATTAGAATTAATTTAATTTATTTGCACATCTAAATTTAGTTCATATATTTATGGCACACCTGATGGGATCTTTCCCACATCTTTTTCATATTTGGATCATTATTTTTGAAAGTAGATAGTATTTCTCATTTGGTTTTTGTTATTTATGTTTTAATTTTGCATTTAATCTTGCCTTTTTTTGAGTTTTGTTATGAATTACAAGTTATTTTTAGGCATTTTATATTTGGTTGTGTATGCTCTTTTGCATCACATTAAATTTGCAAGAAAAATCAATGAAATTATAGACCATAACAACAAAATTATCTTATTTTTGCCATTTTCTATGTTTTCTATTCTATTTGCAGGATTTAAAACATTTTTTTTAAATCAAAATAGTGATTTAATCATTATCTATAAGCATGAGTCTATTTATTTTCCCTACATTAATTTTATTATAATTTTGCTTTTCTTATTTGTCTATGTAACAATGATTTCATAACAGAGAGGTTATTTTCACTTTGTTTTTATGGTTTTTCACTTGTTTTTTTATAGGTTACCCTGTTCTAAGCCTAAGAAAACATTCTAACAACTTTTTTACAGAATGTTTACTAAAGAGAATTAAAAAAGAGTCAATAAAAAGCCAATTTATTTTTACTAACACTTTATATTTTTTATTTTCAAAGTTATTAGTAATTACATCACTTTTTCATTTTAATATTTTTGATTGTGGTTGTGGAAATCACATATGATATTTCCTTGGTGTTACATTGGTAATGATACCTGGAAATCAGAAATGTTTTCATAATTATCTGTGTTACCTAAGTAGTACCCATGTATGCTCTTTGCTTAGCATTACATTGGTGATGATACTCAAAAATTAAAAATATATATTTACTTTTAATTTTATTTTCTTAAGGGCTCTATTGACCATGGATTTCACCACCATGTAGTAGGCTAAACCCTATTTACCAGTGGGGTATATAAATTAAGATCCAATTATTTCAATTACCTAAGTGATTATGTGTTTTAAGTACATCATGACATGAGGGGTTTTCATGCTCAAATACTTAGGGTTTCAACAACCACTTCAAACTACAATATCATTGATTGTCAACACATTAAGACTCTTATGGATGTGTTAGGCATTTTGGGATAAGACCCAATAGTGTGCATCCATTTATATATTTATTCCATGATTTCCCTCCCCCCCATAGATAATTTTTTTAAACCTTATGTCTAGGATAACCTCTTTTCTCATTTGAATTTGGTGTATTGGTTAACATCTAGCACCTAGAAGTAACCTTACACACACCCTCAAAACTAGACTCAATGGGACATGGAAACAATATGATCCTCCTTAGTTAGTGCATTGAAATATTAGTCCACATTTGAGAGCACAAATGTGTTAATGATAACAGAAGGCCCAATATTTTTTCATGACCCTTCATCCTAGTTTTTACCCTTTATGTGCAACTTTATTGATTGTTTAGAATATAAATTTTGTTTATTGTTTTTCATGTGTTTAAAATTTATCTTATTTGTAAAATCATCAAATCAAACTTTAAGCTATTTTGGGTATTTCTAGTCCTTTGTTAGTAGTGTCTTCCATTGTAAGAAGCATGGCATCTTGGAACCATAACTCGACCAATTCCATCCTGACTCATAATTAAAATAATTAATATTATAATTTGGGGTTTAATCCAACCAATTTTGATTTAAATCCATAATTTAATAAATATCAAATCAATCATCAAGCTAATCAAATTATGATTTTGAATATGTATTCAAAATCAAACATCAATCAATTAAATCAAAGCATGGATAATTGTTCAAACTTCCCAAAAAACCAATTCAACCCAAACCATAACCAATCCATTTCCAAATTTAGTAATTATTCATGTTCACCCATGAAACAATATCAAGACTTTAATTTAGGGATAAAATCAAATCAATTTTTGGGTTATAATAATCAAAATTCTCTAAATTATTCTTCCAATACTACTCCATCCACATATAAAATTGAAACTATGCACATAGATCCATATGTTTCTAATCATAACACCAACATAATTCAAACCTTTGGTTCACCTTCTCCATCACTTTTTGATATTCATATGTACCAAAATGCATTCACTTGTCAAACTCCAATTTAGTCAAATCCAACTATGTTCCATCTAAATCAGTCTTCCAACAACTATGCCCATCAAAATCAATCATTTGATTTTGCATCTAATTCATCCCAAAAATCAAATCCAAACTTATTCACAAAACCCCACACATTCAAAAATCTAACAAACCAATCCTTCTAAAATCATACCTCTTCATCAACATAATTTGTTACTAGTGAAAACCAAAACTTTTCACAACAATATCATTCTATCACTAGTAATCCTTATTCTAAATCAAATTTCCCATCTACTAGTTACATTTCCAACATCCCTGAATACACTAGACAAGAGTTATCTGATGCATATTACATTAGAATGAACCCACATTTATTCATATTTGAAAAACCTAATTTACAAATATGTCAAGATGTCTCTCTAGAACCAAATCACACCATCTCATTTCCAAGTCAAAATCATAATCTTTCATCTGTTGTCCACCAAACAATGATTTTTGATAAAATACCCATTTTCGACAAACATCCTATCTTGAACCAAACACCATCTAATACACCTATTTAAATATAATATGCCTTCAACCCAAAACCCAAGACTCTGCATTTCTAAAAATCTCTTCAACCCAAATCCAATATTTCTAAGAGATCAACAAAAAGGAAATTTGGTAATAAAGCACATCGTCAAGCCATCTTTATGGCCATATCTAAACCAAGATCAAATGTATTATCAAAATCAAACATCTAATTTATTTTGAGATTAAAATAAATTTCAACATCCACTTTTGTCTTAACAATAGTTTTATAAATAGACAAATTTGAAAATGATAACGACAATGTTACAAGTAAGGAAGGATCTTCATCTAGCATCAATACAAATCCTATTAGAAACATCAAAGTAGTCTATTCTATTTCCATCAACACTAATCTTCCTTTTCTTATTAACATTACACTACCACCACATGTCAACTAAAATCCATTGAAATGAACCTCATTAGACTTATATCATGGAAACATGTCAATTATAACATCTATAAACATCCTTCATAGCATCTCATTTGGAGAAACACTACTCCATCAACAATTAATTGAAGCTCCAAAATGTAATCAAAGAACACCAATAGATGGAAAAATTCATTCTTTTTACTTGAGGATAGTCATGCTAAAAACAATAAAAATACCAAGTCAACTAGGAGAAAAACCACATGGAATATTATCCCAATCATAATATAATAAACAATATTAACTCCTACATTACATACTTATTATGCCAAACTATTAAAATGGCATTACAATGAGTTGGATCATGATTTTGAGATTAATTTTGAGGCATATCACAATAGCATTGAATATTCTAGATTCACTAAGGAATTAAGAATAGTCAATATGGATTTATCATATTTTGACTTTTGTATCATTTTATTGTTAGTCAATAGTGGTTGGGTAAGGGATATTGGTTTCTATACATATGGAGATATTATTAGTCCTTGGTTCTTGATACTCTTTAACAACATCACTTGTAGTCCTTATAGATGAAGATGTCCAAATTTCATGATGGTCAGAAGAACTGTTAGAAGGTATTTAGAGTTTAGTTTCATTGTCAAACATATCAATGTAGGTCTCTTTGATAATTGTGTTTTCTAAGGAAAACCAAAGTTACTACTAAAATTTGTCAAATAAACTTATATTTAGACATATTTATTCAACAAGGATTCCCTAATTGAGAGCATCTCTCTACATGGTTTACTAATATCACTTGGTGGGCTCAATAATCTCAAGTGTTATTCAAAATCAATAACAAAATGGAAATAAAAATTGATGAGGAAATCCAATCAGAACAATAGTGACTATCAAGAGTTGATATGGAGTGAAAATCTATAAAATTAGGGAACTTATGCATCTTATGACCTTCTATTAGGTAAATATGTCAAAAAATTGTAAAAATCATAAAAGCATTAAAATACAAATAATAATGATAATAATAAGTTATTTTTATAAATCCCTTGACACTTGAGGGTAATTTATTTACACTTGTATTGTATTCATAGTATTACATCATACCATCATGCTCATTTTTGTATTGTATATAAGATGTTATGTTTAGTGATTATTTAGTTGTCAGTTCACATAACATAAACATTTAAAATTTGCAGCTTATCATATCATTTCAATTTTATCATATCAACATATTATCTCATAAAATACATTTCAAAAATTAGTGTTACATTAGTTCTTACCTTAATTATTATAAGCAGAGTAGATGATTTCTTACATTTTTCTATCAAAGTTACAACATACTAGCCGATAGTCTTATCTAGAAGATTGTCCATGATAGTGTCTCCTTTTATAGTTCCTATTGACCATTTTTACCTTAGGCCAAAATAGGTCAACCCACCTATAGCCAAAATATTTTATATCAGATTTTTATAATGTCATATGGTATGTTAAAGTCCATTTGATGTCATGGCATATGCCATTATAGCTTTGGTTATAGTCCAGCTTAGTCCTTGTGTCCTTTGGTGTCTTAGGGGTCATTTTAGAGTCATATATATAAGTGGAAAGTTTTCATTGTGTCAAAAAAATTAGTATTATTGAAAGGGCCTACTCATGCCTTAAGGAGTCAATTTGGAGTTTTAAAAGTTCAAGAACAAGCTTTATGAGGCCAAATCATCATCAGGATGTCATGAAGAACTAGACTAGACTAGTTCACTTGGACATTTTATAAATACACTCAAAAATCCTTTTGTGACCATAAAATCATGCATGGTCAATTTATGTAGTTCCAAGATCATTATCTACAAGTTTCATATCTTGATGAGCCTTCTATCTCAAGATCTATGCCTTCAAAGTTCATCTTGTTGAGTCTAAAGGGCTAGGACATCTTGCATGTCACTTGAAAACTCATTGGTCAACTTGTTTATGAATTTTATAAATGTACCTTAAAAATACTCATGAGCTAAGATATTTTATTACAATAATTTTCTTTATGTTAGGATCTTTCTCTACAAATTTTGTGTTCATGTGAGCTTTCTATTTCAAGTTCTAAGTGTTCAAAATTAGACCTATAATGTAAGACATTCATGCTAACATAAAGTTTGATCTTTTTAAACTAACCATTTAGGTTCAAAATGTCCTTAAAAGGTTTAAATTTTATCAAGATATAATTGTCCACATGAGTTCATATATAGACACTTGAGATCTAATAGTTCGTGCTGAGGTCAAACAAGTCAAAAGGTCTGAAGGTTAAAGCCCATTAAAGAGCTATAAGTTAGGCAAGATCTCATGATTTGGATCAACTAAGTGGAGATCCAATGACATGAGATAAAATGATAAATATATGGTTCAAATGAAAATCCAATAGTATGTGCTATATCATACATCTAAATTTGATGGTGCAAGATGAGTCAAAAGGTTAAGGAGTTCAAGAGGCCACCACATAACACAAGCACAAAAGATGATAGACTGATAATAAGATCATAAGATTAATGCATTATTTAAAAGTGTCATGAGAACATTCTTCATGACAAGAAATAAATAGATCATGTTTGTTCATACCAAGGAGATAAATGGCATGTAAAAGGTCAAAAGGTCAATATTTGATAGCGAGGATCTATGAGGCCAATGGAAATAAAGATAGGTCAAAGTAATTTTATTGGTATGAAAAAAAATTTATGACTAAATTTGAACCAAAGGGAAAGTTTTCAACTGAGGCAAATAAGGTCTTGAAGGGGTCATCATTCCACCATTAGAGATCAATAAAAAACTAAGGAGTGGACATATCCATGCATTCAGGTATAGAGAACATAAAGGGATGCCATTAAATTTAAATATGGACCTCAAGTTTGACCTTTTATAGTTTTTAAGGTTCATTATATGACTATGTAGACCATTTTTAAAGAGATCCATGTACATAATGAATCCTCAATTCTTGTCATGACATAATAGGCCCATTTGGACCTGTTTGGATCAATAAAAGGGCGATATGGTCTATAAGTCTAAATCAACATAATGACTATAGTAACACCAATAGTCTAAGATTAGTTTTCTATCTATAGTATACCTACACATAGAACCAATGATTTCATCCCCAAGACCAACTACATGAAAAGGCCCCATCTCTCCACTTTTGCACACCATGAAGAACTAGTGAAGAGTAGCTAGCACAAAAACAAATATCTAATAGATTGATCCAATTGTTCTAATTACATTGATGTGAGGAATAGCTTGGAAAAACTTGATCTCATCATTGCAACCATTAGGGAACATTGAAGAAGGAATAATGTAACTATTCAACCACTTAAAGTGACTTAGATAAATTAAAAGTTTGAATGAGCATAATTTATAAAATTAGTTGTAATTATAGTTCAAATGGAGTTGAGATCTTTTATTCCTCTTTGAGCACCAAAGTCTCTCTCTCTCTCTAAAGGCCCTTTCTTATATAAATATATCCTTGGAGGTTTTTTTATCCATCCCTCAGGCTGGTATGACTAGACTCTACCAAAATTTTTATTCTGCACCTCTTAGAGTAATGAATAGAGGATTTTGTAGTTGTTTACCAATTTGTACTTAGGTGTTTATGTTTTTACAATATGAAAAAGTGGTTTTCATCTTCCCTTTGTAGGTATAAGTTCAAATTAAGTGCTAAAAAACTTTCCTTGTAGGTCATCTAGTGTGTCTTAATGTTGATGTCTTAGGTATAAAATAGATTATTGACTGTAAGTGCTTTCAATCAGGCCTTACTTTCATTTCCCTTCAGCCTAAGTCCATGAATTAGACCTCTAGGTGAAACATTATTTATTGGAAACCATTGTAGACACTATATTAGTTTTATTCATGGTCTAGTAGTGTACTAATGAATTCAATATTGAGAGTGGATCCTTGAATATTTAGTACATCACCTCCTTTATATTATGTTTAATTCATGATTTCTCTAACTCTTTTCCCCATAAGTAATCAGCTTGGCATACATAAGAGCATTTGAAGATACATTCAAGGATCTAGCCCTTAAATCTAGAGACTCATTTCCAATATAGGTACACCCTCATACTTGGAAATGTTCCCATGTTGCCCAAATTTATAAGAATCTTGAACAAATTATTATAGGTTATAGTATTTGGTGATAATAGTTTTAGCACATCTAGTGGAACCCATTGTATTTAAGACAACCTATCAAGGTGAATTTTGGTCTTGATAAACATTAGCTACAAATTAGTGTACTACTCAACATTTAGTGACTCCTTCATGGTAAATTTGGTTCAAGGCCATTATCTTTTTATAAAATTTCTCTCATAATTCATGGTTTTCACTAGGTCATCTTCTTTTAGAACATTCAATCCCATTAACTCACCCATTCAGCCTAAAATTCCTCTTGAAGTTTAGTATTTATAGCCTAATCTACCCTTTGAAGATGAGTGGATTTTTATAGAGAGGAAGAGATTGACAAGGTTGAAGAAGTTGAAGATCTTGAAGAAGAAGACATTGATAGACCTCATGCTTTTCCTACCTTTGATACTGATAATCTAATTCAAATTCAATTATATGATTCCATTCCTCCTAACACCATGAAAGGTATTCCCACTTTCAATGGTGAGAGTCATGTCAAACTAAGTGAGTATATTGGGGATGTTTCTAACTTTTTAAATTTCCAAAATATTATTCAAGAGAACATTTCCATTAGAATCCTTTCCATGTCCCTTAAAGGGAAGGTTCTTTATTGGTTTAAGACTCTAGAAGGTAGATGCATCACAACATGGGATGAGTTTGGAGTGTTGTTGACTTTTAGGTTTGGAAATGAAAGTGACCATGCCTCTCTCATATATTAGCTCAACATGATAAAAAGGGGACGCAAATAAATAATGCATGACTTTAACAAAATGTTTTAGAAGACTTGACATAGATTTCCTCCTCCTATGAGACCACCTGCTAGCTTTGTGTTCCCTACTTACTTGAAAGCCATTGAGATTGAAATTATTGTCATGCTTCAATCTATGAGAGATTCCACTCTTCTGAAGTGTATGATCTTGATATCAAAGCTAAGAATAGTCTCATCTAAGATGGAAGATTACATAATAAGGTGTCTATGCCTCTTTTTTCTCATTATTCTATCACTCCAAAAGTGTCTCAAGTTCTTAATGCCAATACCAAAACTAAGGTTGCTCCCAGGTAGGCATAAAATAATGTTGATTAGAAATAAAAGTTACTAGCCTTAGAGGCTCAAAATAGGAAAGATAATATGCAACAAGGTGCCTATTATGATCCTTACCCATATCAATAATAGTATGTTCAATAATATGGAAGAGGAAGAGGCCAATGCCAGCCTCATCCCAATATGCATGCTGATGTATACAGTTCTAATCCTACCACTAATGTAAGGGAGATAATACTAGTTCATAGAAATTTGGTGTAGGGTAAATATTAAAAACAAAAAAAAATCATGGATATCAATGAGAATGGAGAGAAATTTCAATTATCTCAAAGAGTAGTTACTCCCCTCCTATCAAATGAGGATGAGGTGATGATGCAAGTTAGTGAGGATTGGTAACATCAAGGAGAGATCTTCACCAATTTTTTGGTTGAAGACACTTTTATGATAAATCAAGGAGACTATATAATATAAAATACAAGGGCAAAGATGAAAGATATAAGAGGTTTCATTAGCATGCCCACAAGCTCATTTAATCCTTCTATAAGGCAACAAGACATAGTTACAAGTGTGAGAGTTCTAAAAACTTTTGCATCTCCATCAAATCAAAATATGATAAGGTCTACTCTTATTTCTCAAAGTTCCAAGTAAATATATTCCTACAAGATCCCAAGAAAAAATAGGTATGGCTTATTTAAAAATTATATATTCTTTTAAGAACACTAAAAAATCTATTTCTCTTTGGGATGTTCTTCATATCCCTAGTAAAAAATAACCCCTATAAAAGTAGTTAGCTCCTATCCCTACTAGTGTCTCACCCTCAAATCAAAATCATGGCCATGTTTCTATTGAAAATGATCTTAGTAATATTTTTGAACCATCCACTAGGGTTGAGAAACCTCCACCATATAACCTCACCATTATTATAGGTGACAAGTTGGTACACAATTACATAGTCAATAGTGGAAATTCTACTTTTGTCATGCCCAAAGTTGTAGCTAACAAGATAGGCCTAAAATATGAGCCACATAACAAAGGGGTAATTTAATTATATGGTACACTTACCAAGATATTAGGACTGATAAAAGACTTTAATGTTTTCTTTCATGAATTTCCTAGTTTTCCTATCTTGGAAGACATAGTTGTGTTTGATCTCCTAGTGCACTTTGCAATCTACCTATTGTTGACCATTTTGACCCTATAAGGCAATATTTGTCTCCTTCTTCCCCTGCTATTCTGAGCCAATTTAATTTCTGGTTTGCACAAGTCTCTTAGCAAGAGGATGAACCAGTTCAACAACATGAACTTTGAACTTGAACTTTAAATTGTCACTTGGTTCAAATGCTTGATTCAATCACTTGGTTAAATCAATTAGTTCAATAACTTTGAACTTGAACTTTGAACCACCACTTGGGTCAAATGCTTGGTTTAATCACTTGGTTTAATTGCTTTGAACTTAAACTTTGAACCACCACTTAGCTCAAACACTTGGTTCAAACGCTTGGTTCAAATGCTTGGTTAAATCACTTGGTTCAATCATTTGGTTCAATCGCTTGGTTAAAATGATTGGTTCAATCATTTAGTTTAATCACTTGGTTTAATTACTTGGTTCAAAGTGTTTAGCTCAATGAGTTAGTTCAACGTGTTAGTTCAAGTGGTCATTTAAATGATACATTTAATTCACAAGGGAATTGAATGGACACGACTCCTTGTAGAACATAAAATGTTAAACCATTGAACCATTAAACTATTAAAATCCAAAAAATAGTTTGGGTTCAACTAGAAGGTTCAACGATAGAGACCCAAATAAAGAAAAGGCCAAAGGAATTGACCAAATGGTGATGGGCATGTGAACGTCAACTTTACGGCAATGAAATAGTTGTTGATTTTTAAATGAAAGGCACAAGACCAAAGGAATTAAAAGGCTTAAAGCCAAAATGAAGAAACCACTGAGAAGGGAGCCCAAAGAGCTAAAGAATTAGAAAAGACAAATCTAGGAAGAGGCAAAAGAGCCAAGTACAAAAATAGACAAAATAGTCCAAGTGGCAAAAGAAGGAGTCGATTCAAGGAGTTACTCCAGAGGTTGACACAGTATCTACCAAGTTGTCATCAAGGGGTGAAAATAGTGAACAATGCAACCCATTTTTCTTCACTTTTCGTTGATGAGCAGACAAACTATGTGAATGCCTTGAAGGAGCGGTCTTGTTTGTAGACAGATAGTGCGGCCTATGTTTTCACACATGAAATTTAATTTATTTGAAACACCTAAAGTCAAAATTAGAGATGACACAACATTCTCTTTCATCAGCTTCCTCTTCCCAATGCTCTCAGCACATGTAGGCCACTTGTAAAAGGGTGCCAAAAGGTCTTTTCTTCCTTTATATATTGTAAACTTCTCATTTTGAGAAAGGGGATCTCTCAGCTTGTAAGGCGGAGCCTTACCAAAATTTACCTTGAATAAAAAAGAAGCGTTGTTGCCTCCATTTAAGCTTGCACTTTTGCATATGTATTTGGCTTTGTTTTATGTGAAGTCATTTTCCCTTGTGCTTTCATAGAATGATTCCAGCATGTCTAGTGTATTGTGAGTTCTTCTTTTATAGGTTAGCCAGAAGTGTCTATAGTAGAGTATAGGCACATGTGAATAGGCTACCATAGTATGTCTTAGAACACCTCTGGTAGTTCTTCCTCCCTGTATCTCTAGAGGACCCCTAGCTCACTGATGTAGGATAATTTCTCATATCAAAAGAAGTGTACGTCAGCTTCTTCTTGGTGGAAAGTGTATGCTCAAGATAAGTAGATCAAACTTTTTGGTGCATCACCCTCTTAGTTTAGGTTATATTTCAGTATCTTTCTCTCTTTTCAACCCCCCCATTATATATATATATATATATATATATATATATATATATATATATATATATATATATATATATATATATATATATATATTAGAAAATGTACTAGAACAAATCAGAGATGCATCAAATGGAGCTAGCCCTTATCTAGAGACTCTCCCCTTAGTTTTTCCAGA
Source organism: Torreya grandis (assembly GCA_037957365.1). NCBI lineage: Eukaryota > Viridiplantae > Streptophyta > Pinopsida > Cupressales > Taxaceae > Torreya > Torreya grandis. Next base: position 1,322,500 of record JARHVA010003525.1, read on the forward strand.
CCCACAGGTAAGAGAGGAGTTTCCATTGTGACACATGGAAGACAGGAGATCATCCTCTTGCCAAGGGTGCAATCCACTACGTCAAAATTTTTTGGCACACCTGGTGGGACTAAGTTTTAACACTTAGAAAAGTTTTAGGATTGATGTTATTCCTACTACAACAAAATAAACCATTTTTAGCATTTGGTGACTCCACTGGTAGGAACATTAGTCTCTGATCAAAGACTAGTCTGATCTCCTATGCCTAAAATCACCACGCATTCTACTACTAAGGGAGTCCCTTTTGAATTCATGGAATTACATTTAAACTCAACAAAGTGACTGAGGTTTGAAAAAACTCATCCTTATTCAGCAAATCACCTTCCTAGACCTGCTATAAGATACACCCATGCAAGAAGGCCCCAGTTGAATCCTATCATAACCATGGCTTTACCTTTTATGGCCTTTCATGGTCAGAGTCTTTTAAATCTCCTGCATTATGACCCAATTCCAAGGGAAGTCCTTAAAAGTGTGCCTCCCTTTAATGGAGAAGGGCCCATTACTACTATCGAACACATCAAAAATATTGCTAACCTTTACAAAATTCACAATGTCACTGAGGAAAACATTATGATTAGATTGCTAGAATTTTCTTTCAAAGGCAAGGTTTTGGACTGGTATGGGACTTTGCCCATGATTTCATTCAATTCTTGGAATGAATTGGGCACCCTTTTAATGAACTAATTTGGGGAGAAGAGTGACCACCTCTCACTTGTTGAGTAGCTAACCACTATGAAAAGAGCTCCACACGAGTTCATGCAATATTTCAATACTCATTTTTAGAAGACATGGGAAAAAATCCCCATTCTGGTAAGGCCAAATCTAAGCTTTGTTTTCCTCTATTATTTGAAAGCATTGAACAGTAAGATTACTGTTATGATATAATCCATGGGAGGACATGTGCTGCTTGCACTTATGACATAGCTATAGCGGTTGAGAATTGCCTGGTGCAGGCTGGAAAGATAGCCCCTAGGCCTCATATGCCATTCTTTCCCAAATTTTTGCCTCCAATCTAGACTACTACACCCACCTTGGCTCTTTTTCCTAGCATAGAAAAGCTAGCTGCTACTTCATCTAATGACCTCCATGAAGTCAAAAGCCTGTTACAAAGCATAACAAATGAATTAGTGGCTCTTAAAAGGCAACAAGCTCAAGGCAATCGACCAAATCAAGGATATAATTAGTATGGGCAAGAAAATAGACCCCCTTTCTATAATTACAATCAAGGGTAGGGTCAATTTGCATAGGCCAAACCTTTTCAAGGCTATAATATAGGTACCCCTTCATCATCTAAAGCTCTAGCACCCACTCAAAACAATCTAGTACAGGAATAGCCAGTTGCTCAACCATGGGATATGGTCAAGATCAGGTTGTTTATATAAATGAAATGCCAAGTCACTACACAAATGCATAATACAATTAGGTAGACACCCAATTCCCAAGTTTTGAAGCTTTAGTGCAACCTGACATGGGTAGCAGTCAAACTCAGCCTGATTCTAATATCATGAATCACCTAAAAGGTGAGTTTTATGCAGTTAATTACATGGGTAGTGCAGACAATCAGGGTGACTATGTCATAGCCAACACAAGGTCAAAAAGGAGAGCAATGGAAGAGGCTCAAGCAGTTGCTCAAATGTCAGCACCACCTTCTTCATCACATGTAAACCAAAAGGTTCCAAATTTCAGATCACCGATTGCACCTTCAACTCCTCAGGCTACACCTCAGGCTGTAAGCAATCCCAAAGAAAATTTTAAAGAAGGAAACCTTAGAGTCAAAGTGGTAGACCAAATAAAGAAGATGAAAATCAATATCTCCTTGTGGGATTCATTATCAATACCAGGACAAAAGGACATGCTATAAAATGAATTGCATGGGCTGAATGAACAAGCTATCCCAATAAAGGCTGATAATGTTATGATGATGAATGGGCAGCCTTCCACATCAATCCAAGTTAAGAAAGAGGAAAAAGTTCCCCCTTTTTATTTATCCTTGGTCATAAGAGATTTCTTGGTGCATAATTGCATCATTAATAGTGGAGCAAGCAACTCGGTAATGCCTAAATTTATAGCAAATAAATTGGGGCTAAAATATGAAGATATGACTAAGGGAGTCCTGCAGCTAGATGGAACACCAACAAAGACACTTGGGGTGGTGAAAGGTTTGAGCTTGACACTACACACCTAATTGACCTTCTCATTTCCCCATGATGTGGTAGTGGTGGATGTCCCTCCTTACTTGGCTATTTACTTATCCATGGATTTCACATCCAAAATACGTAGCTACCTAGCAACAAACTGGTCCTATCTAGTTTTTAGAAACAAGTATGGGACTAAGGTTAAGATTGAATCAGAGCCACTCCATAGAGACCATCTAGAACCATACTCACTCAAGGTGGCAAATGTCAGCTATGCCATTATTGACCAGGAAGAATTCCAAGTGGACCAATCTCCATCCTCCACCGTTGAAGGAGTTGCTGACCTACTTTTAGATGAATGGGGAAGTGACAAATTCGAGCATGATCCTTACAAGTTCATAGAAGAGGCAAGCCTTGGAATTTATTACATGAATGAAGAGGGTACTTTTGTATTAAATCTAATGAAAACAAGACAAGAAAGCTCGAGTTTATGGTAGCTATTCTTTGATGGCTCAAGAAGTAAGTTGGGAACTGGTGGTGGAGTGGTGCTAGTTTCTCCTTCAAATGAGAAATGCTTTTCAGATTTTAGGTTTTAATTTTCTTACACAAGAAATGTTATGGAGTATGAATCCCTCATCTATGGTTTGGAGTGGGTGAGGAAAAGAGGAATCAAAGAGCTACAAGTTTTTGGAGACAGTGCGCTGATTGTGAATCAGGTAAGGGGCCAAAATCTCACAAAGAATTATTTGCTTAAGTCCTACAAACATAGGGTATGGGACTTGGTGGAGATTTTACTTGATTTCAATGTTACCTCCATTCCTAGAGAGCACAACAAGCAAGCCGATAGGCTAGTGGTAGTTGGTGCCCAGTTTGATATCCCTAAGGAGATAGGATAAGACCACAGTCCATGCCATTTAAAGCTAGTAATCTAGCCATTTATACATGAGAACATCACTAATTGGCAGGTGTTTGATATAAACAAAAAAATATCAATCTTCTTGCAAGAAGAAGCTAAGTTCACTACTAAAAACTAGGCTAAGCTATAGAAGTAGTATGGTAGCCAAATTGTTTAGCTGAAGAACAATAAACTTCCCAAAGGCTTGGTCACTCTTGAGAGTATCTTCAATGAAGATGACCAATTAAAAATTAATAAGGAAATCATAAAAACTAAGAAGGAGAACTATGAGAAGGTTTAAATATTCAAGAATAAGTTGTTAACACTACGGAAAGTGTGCATAGACCATGAAAGGTAGGCCTTCACCTTATTGTGTCACAAGTTTGTTGATGTTTTTACCTAGGAGTATAATGATTTGAAGAGTTTCAACCCAAGTTTGGCCCAACATACCATTGAGTTGGAGGAAGGTGCCAAGCTGATCAAGTAGAAGCAAAGGCCTATCAACCCAAAGATTGAACCTCTCATGCAAAAGGAACTCACCAAGTTGATTGAGTCTAGGATAATATTTCCCATCAAGCACTCCTCTTAGTTGGCCAATCTTGTTCCTATTCAGAAAAAGAATGGGGAGATCAGATTATGTGTGGATTTCAGAGACATCAATAGAGTCTCTCTGAAAGACCATTATCCTCTCCCAAGCATGGAGTAAATCCTTTAAATGGTGATAGGTAGTGAGCATTTCTCCCTCCTGGATGGGTATTTAGGATATAATCAAATCTTGGTGCAAGACTGTGACTAGTACAAGACATATTTCACTACCAAATGGGGAATGTTTACTTATAGGAAAATGCCATTCAGACTATCCAATGCTGGTGCCACCTTTCAACGAGCCATGGACATGGCCTTTTAAGGCCTGATAAATAAAACTGTGCTGGTGTATCTTGATGGTGTGACAATATTCTCTAAGGAGGTGGGCCAACACATGAAATGCCTCAGACAAATATTTGAGAGGTGTAGATATTTTGGTATCTCTCTCAACTCGAAGAAATGTGTGTTCACTATCCATGAGGGTAAACTCCTTGGCCACATTATTTCCAAGGAAGGCTTGACCATTGATCCAGAGAGAGTTTGCTCCATCCTGGAGCTATCCTTGCCTAAACTCAAGAAGGGCCTGTAGAGCTTCTTTGGAAAAATAAATTTCATCCAAAGATTTATTCCAAATTTTGTAGAGGTAGTCAAGCCATTGACCTCTATGCTGAAGAAAGATGAGAAGTTCACGTGGATAGTGCAAAGAAAGGATAGTTTTGAAGAGATCAAGTAGGCTATAGCCTAGGCTCTTACATTGATCAACCCTAACTTCACCAAGGATTTCAACCTCTACACCTTCAAAAATGAAGAGGTAATCTCTACCATGCTTACCCAAGTGAATGGTGATAACCTTGAGCAACCACTTACATTTTTTAGCCAAGGCCTGGAGGGTTTTGAGGTCAGGTATACATATGTGAAGAAGTAAGTCCTTACAGTCATACAGAGCTTGAAGAAATTTAGACATATGTTGTCCAACAACAAAATTCACCTCATGGTTCCACATCCCAGCATCAAGGATTTCTTGACTAACCATGACCTAAATGAAAGGAGAGTGGGGTGGATCACTAAGGTAATGGAATATGATGTGGATATCAAGATCACCAAGCTGGTAAGAGGGAGAGGCCTATGTGAACACCTTGCTATAGACTCTAAACATCAAAAAGAGGATAGTTTGTTAATTCATGATGTAGCTACAATTGAAGAACTAGTTGTTATGAAGGATTAGACATCAGACTTGAGGCATTTCCTTCTCATTGGTGAGTGCTCATAGGGCCTTGATAGGACCAAGAGGAGATATTTTAGACTCTAATCTCTCCCTTATGTCTTGATTGATGAAGTGTTGTTCAGAAAGGACCTAATAAGAGTCTTTTTAAGGTGCATAGACCCAAGTCAGGCTGATAGGGTACTGTCCGAGTTCCATGATGGGCCAACTGGTGGGCACTTTTCTCTTAGGCCTACAACTATAAGAATAATGAGAGCTAGTTATTTTTGGCCTACTCTATTTAGAGACACCTATGCCTGGGTATGAAAGTGACATGAGTGTGTGCTCTTTGATGGGAAGCAATAGCTAGTTGCCATGTATTTATAGCCTATTTAGGTGGAACAACCATTTATGCAATGGGGCCTTGGCTTTATAGGGATGATTAACCCTCCTTTCAGTGATGGACACAAGTGGGTCCTAACCACCACAGACTACTTCACAAGATGGGTAGAGGCTATCACTTTAAAGGAAGCCAATGAAAGTGCAATATTAGATTTTTATGAAGACCTAGAGTCAAGGTTTGGGGTTCCAACTACCATCATCTTAGATAATGATTTAGCTTTTTTGGGAATTAAAACTAGTGAATGGGTGTTGAGATATGGTATATATCTTAGCACTTTGTCTAACTACTACCCATAGGGGAATAGGCTAGCTGAGTCCACTAATAAGAATCTAATCAAGATTATCAAAAGAACAATGGAGGATAATCAGAGAACTTGGCATGCCAGTTGAAAATAGGCTTGTGGGTAGATAGGGTCACTCCAAAGAGAGCAATTGGTGATTCACCATACATGCTCATGTAAGTAAGGGAAGCTAGGCTTCCTATTTCACTTGAGTTTTTAGCCTTGGACATTGCTCACCAGTTGCAATTAGAAGAAGGTAACAACATGGAGGTTAGGCTATGCAAGTTGATGGAGCTTTAAGAGAAAAGGGACTAGGCTATGGATTCTATGACCAACCACCAACAATAGATGAAGAAATACTTTGACAAGAGATCTTCATCAAAATGTTTATCTGAAGGAGACATCATCTTGAAATGGGATGCATACCAAGCTAAGCCTAGAAATCACGTGAAGTTTGATGCCATATGGAGTGGTCCATACATCATCACTCAATGCAAGTAACACAATGTGTTCCAACTCTCCAAGTTGGATGGTGAAGAACTATATATCCTAGTAAATGGGATACATCTTAAACATTATCACTGAGCCCTCCCCATCATGTATATATTTTCCTTATTTTTCTCTATTTCCCCTATGTGCTTCTACACATGTTAGTAGTTTTCTGAGTCTTGTGTGTGTTTTTTGTTTCCTTTTGGGGGCAAAAAACTCCATGATTGATCCTTGAATCTCACAAGGTTGTTGCTAACTCTTTCAAAGCTACATCTCAACTCCGTGCCTAATGGACTTTGAGGCTACTAGTTTCTAAGCATAGCAGGCATGCTTCCCTTAGGAATTGCCATTTTGTTGACCATTTTGGCCCTGTAGGGAAAAATCAGTCTCCTTCTTCCACTACTATTTTGAGCCAGTTTAATTTCTAGTTTGCACAAGTATTTCAGTAAGAGGATGAACTAGTTCAACAACATGAAATTTGAACTTGAACTTTGAACCAGTACTTGGTTCAAACGCTTGGTTCAATCACTTAGTTTAATAGCTTGGTTAAATCACTTGGTTCAATCACTTTGAAATTGAACTTTGAACCACCACTTGGTTCAAACACTTGGTTCAAACACTTGGTTTAAATGATTGGTTCAAATTATTAGTTCAAACACTTGGTTCAATCACTTGGTTCAATCGCTTTGAACTTGAACTTTGAACTGCTGCTTGGTTCAAACTCTTGGTTCAAATGCTTGGTTCAAACACTTGGTTTAATCACTTGGTTTAATTGCTTGGTTCAAATGATTGGTTCAATCATTTGGTTCAATTTATTGGTTCAATCACTTGGTTCAAAGTGTTTGGTTCAACGGGTTGGTTCAAGCGGTCATTTCAATAATACATCTAATTCACAAGGGAATTGAATGGACATGACTCCTTGTAGAACACAAAGTGTTGAACCATTAAACCATTGAACTCTAAAAAATGGTTCAGGTTCAACCAGAAGGTTCAATAATAAAGACCCAAATAAAGAAAAGGCTAAAGGAATTGACAAAATGGTGATGGGCGCGTGAACGTCAACTTTATGGCAATTAAATAGCCATTGATTTTTAAATGAAAGGTGAAAGCCCAAAGGAATTCAAAGGCTTAAATCCAAAAGGAAGAAACTACCAAGAAGGGATCCCAAAGAGCCAAAGAATTAGAAAAGACAAAGTCAAGAAGAGGCAAAAGAGCCAAGTGTAAAAATAGACAAAATAGTCCAAGTGGCAAAGGAAGGTGTCGATTCAAGGAGTTACTCCAGTAGTTGACATAGTATCTTCTAAGTGGTCATCAAGGGGTGAAAATAGTGAATGGCATGATCCATTTTTCTTCACTTTGGATTGATGAGTAGACAAACCACGTGAATGCCTTGAAGGAGTGGTCTTGTTTATAGATAGATGGCACGGCCTATGTTTTCACACATGACATTTAATGTATTTGAAACACCTAAAGTCAAAATCAGACCCGACACAACATTCTCTTTCAGTGGCTTCCTCTTCCCAATGCTCCCAACACACGTAAGCCACTTGTAAAAGGGCACCAAAAGGCCTTTTCTTCCTCTATATATTATAAACTTCTCATTTTGAGGATCGGATCTCTCAGCTTGTAAGGCAGAGCCCTGCCAAAATTTACCTTGAATAAAAAAGAAGCATTGTTGCCTCCATTTGAGCTTGAAATTTTGCATATGTCTATGGCTTTGTTTTGTGTTAAGTCATTTTCCCTTATGCTTTCATAGAATGATCCCAACATGTCTAGTGTATTGTGAGTTCATCTTTTATAGGTTAGCCATAAGTGTCTACAGCAGAGTATAGGCACATGTGAACCAATTGCCATAGTGTGTCTTAAAACACCTCTGGTAGTTCTTCCTCCCTGTATCTCTAGAGGACCCCTAGCTTACTGATGTAGGAGAATTTCTCATATCAAAAGAAGTGTATGTTAGCTTATTCTTGGTGGAAAGTGTATGCTCAAGCTAAGTAGATCAAAATTTTTGGTGTATCACCCTCTTAGTTTAGGTTTTATTTTAGTATCTTTCTCTCTTTTCAACCCCCCTATTATATATATATATATATATATATATATATATATATATATTAGTAAATGTACTGGAACAAATTAGAGATGCATCAAAGGGAGCTAGCCCTTATTTAGAGACTCTCCCCTCAATTTTTCTAGACCCACAGGTAAGAGAGGATTTTCCATTATGACATGTGGAAAATAAGAGATCATCCTCTTATCAAGGGTGCAATCCACTGCATCAACACCTTTCAAGGGACTTCATAGCCAAGATAGGTGGCTATCTCTCAGCTGACTAGTATTTCTTGGCCTTTAAGACAAGGTATGGAGCCAAGGTAAAAATTAAGACACAACCCCTTTCAAGGTTTCATATTGAGCCTTACATTGAGACAAGTTCTAATTTAAATAATGTTATTCATAAAGAAAAGGATTCTATTGTAGATGACAACACTTCCTCTAATCTTTAAGGCAACATAGATTTATTTCTTGATGAATATGGTACTTACTTATGAGTATGATCCTTATGATTTTTTGGAGGAACTAATTTAGGAGTGTATTGTATACATGAAGTAGGAGTACCAACACCTCTGCTTATCAAGGAAGAGGGTGAATATGATATGTTGTGGAAGATGTTTTTATATGGTTCAAGAAGTAAAGTTGGTGTAGGGGCTGGTGTTATGTTGGTATCCCCATATAAACAATAGTATTATGATCCATATAGATTTCATTTTAGTTGTACTTGTAATGCAGTTGAATATGAAGGTTTAATTCATGGCCTTTAATGGGCAAGGAGGAAAGGAATCAAGAACTTGCAAGTATATGGAGACATTAAATTGGTTGTGCATCAGGTGAGGAATGTGATTGATACTAAGAAACCTTTTCTTAATTTATATAGTCATAGGGTATGTTATTTTCTTGAATAATTCAATGAATTCTATATGTAATTAGTCCCAAGGGAGAATAATAGTCATGATGATAGTCTAGTTACCATAGGATCTCAATTTGATACTCCAACTACCATAAAATAGGATGGAAAATAGTCTCATATTAAGATCGTTATCAGACCTTCTATACCTAATAATCAAGTGTCCTAGAAAGTATTTGATAGTGACAAACACATTGTATGATTGTTATAGAATGAGGCTGAGTTTTCTTCAAGGAATTAAAGGAGTCTCTAAGAATAATTGGGTGATCAGAATGTGAAACTAAGAACCAATAAGATACCTAATGGTTTGGTGACCTTATAAATTATCTTCAATTAGAATTATCAAAATAAGGATAAAGTGAGTATGTCTACAAAAGAGGAGAGTTATGAAAGAGTTTTGATCTTCAAGGACAAACTCCTCAAACTATGTAAGGCATGTTATACATTTTAAAATTAGGCATTCATTGAGTTGTATAGAGACTTTCATGATATATTTGATTGGAAATATAAGGACCTCCAAGGATTTTATCTTAACCTAGCACAACATACCAATGAGTTATAACTTGGAGTTAAACTGGTTAGATAAAAGTAAAGACCCATCAACCCCAAGGTTGAATAAATCATGAGGTTAGAGCTTACCAAACTCCTTGAATCTGAGATAATATTTCCCATCAAGCATTCAACATGGGTATTTAACCTTGTGCCTATTAGAATTAATAATTTGGAGATAAGATTTTGTGTGGACTTTAGATATCCTAACAGAGTGTCGTTCAAAGATCACTATCTTCTACCCTCAATAGAGTAGATTTTGCAAATGGTTTTAGGTTCTCAACATTTTTCTCCTCTAGATGGATATTTAGGCTATAATCAAATTTTAGTTAGTGAAGATGATTGGTTTAAGACAAAATTCACTACTAAATGGGGAAATTTTACTTATAAGAAGATGCCCTTTGGTCTATCTAATATTGATGCCAAATTTCAAAGAATGAACATGGCCTTCAAATATTTTATCAATGAGATGATATTGGTTTATATATATGATATAACAATGTTTTATAAATATTCTAATGAATACATGCAAAACTTGAGACAAGTGTTTGAAATATGTAGGAAATATGATGTATCTCTTAATCCAAAGAAGTGCATCTTTGTTGTTTATGAAGGTAGGATCTTAGGAAATTATTTCCAAGGATTGTTTGACTATTGATCTTTAGAAGATATAATCTATTCTAGGATTATCATTGTCCTTACATAAGAAAAGTCTTAAAATTTTCTTAGTCAATATAAATCTAATCTAGCATGCTACTGATGATTATCTTCCATTAATTATTGTATGTGATTTTAGTAGAGCATGTATGTAAGAAGGAGGTTTTAGTTTACTGAAAATGAATAAAATAGTTGATACACTACATACACATTAAAAGGAATATATATATATATATATATATATATATATATATATATATATATATATATATATATATATATATATAAATTCTTACACCACCCACAACTGGTGGAGTGACTACTAGTTTTGGCATGTTGGCTAACATCACAATTGTGGAATCCAATGCATATATTAAATTTTTTGGTAAAAGAGTAATTGAGGAGACATAAAACTACATGGTAGAGGAGGATTCTCAAACATATGATTCTTTATTTGATTTTGGAATGTTTTATATCATGGTTCCATGAGATATTTTAAAATATGTTCTAAGCAAGATAATGAAAATTTACATTTTCAAATTTAATTTTCAATTATTTTCATAAAATTTATAATTGTAAATTTTAATTTGATTTTAAGATCCCAAAAAACAATTCTTGATCCTTTAAGAAGCTTTTGGGCATGTAAGGAGATTCATACCTAGTTTTTCATCTTTGGTGAAACCTATCACAGTTATGCTAAGAAAGAATCAAGTCTTTTAATGGACCAAAGAGGATAAGAGTAGTTTTAAATCCATAAAAAATAAATTATATAAGATCATACTCTTGTGAATCCTAATTTTAATAAATACTTCATGGTGTATTCATTTTCTAACCGTGATACTATCTTAGCCATGCTAATGCAAAAAAATGATGAGGGTGTGGAGCATCCAATTGCATTTTTTAGCCAAGGTTTGGAAGATTATGAAGTCAAGTACAAATTTGTGGAGAAATAGGTCCTTGTTGTTTTAAGGGGAATAAATACGTTTAGACATGTGGTTTAAAATAATAATAGTCATGTTATGGTCTCTCATCCTAGTACTAAAGAGTTTCTCTTGAGCAAAGATCTTAGTGAAAAGAGGGTAGGGTGGATCACTAAAGTAATGGAATATGATGTTGATATAAAGGTGAAAAAATTTATAAAGGGTAAAGGCCTTTATGAGAATATAGATTTAGATATTCATGAGTCAAAAGAAGAGGATCTAGTCAATCATGATTGTTCCCCATTAACTAATTCATTGCCTTTGCAAAGTTAGACATAAGATGTGATCATATTTATTCAAAATGGTGAGTGTCCTAATAATATGAGTATGTCATAAAGGAGATATTTTATATTGAAATTTATTCCCTTTTATCTTTTTGATGGTGTAATTTTTAAGAGGGACATCAATGGTGTGCTATTGAGATGCGTTGATAATTATCAATTTGGAGTGTTGTTTGAGAAGTTCCATAATGGGGCAGCAAGAGGTAATTTCTCTCTAAGAACCAGAACTACCAAAATTATGAGGGTAAGCTATTATTAGCCTAGCCTATTCAAGTATTGCCATTCTTTGGTAATAAGGTGTGGATAATGTGATTTATTTATAGGAAAATAGGAGATTTCAACTCTTCCTTTGAAGCCTATCCAAGTAGCCCAGCCTTTCATGCAATGGGGTCTTGATTTCATTGGTATGATAAATCCCCCATCAAGTGCTGGTCATAAATTGATACAACAATTGACTATTTTACAAGATGGGTTGAGGTAGTAGTATTGAATGAAGCTAATGATAATTCTATCTTGGAGTTCTATGAGAGCATCATAACAAGGTTTGGTACTCCTACTATTATTTTAAATAATGATCTTAATTTTACATTTACTAAGACATATAATTGGGAAAATAGTAATGGGATATTCTTCAGCACTTCATCTAATTACTACCCTCAAGGTAATGTGCTAGATAAATCTACTAACAATAATCTAATCAAAATCATCAAGAGAACCTTAGAGTATAACCAAAGAGCTTGGCACACCAAATTGAAGATAGCCTTATGGGATGATAGCATAACTCTCAAGAGGTCAATAGGGAATTCTCTTTTTGTACTTGTATATGGAATAAAATCTAGGTTGTATATCTATTATGAGTTACCTACCTTAGATTTATTGCATCAATTATAGTTGCTTGAGAATACCCTAATGGAAGTGAGATTGAAAGAATTAATGGAGTTGCAGGAGACTAGAGATAAAGCTCATCGATCTATGGATCATCACCAAGTATTAATGAATATGTATTTTGACAATAAGGCAACTCCAAGGTCATTTAAATAAGGTGACATAGTATTGAAATGGGATGAAGATAGAGAAAAAAAAGGAGACTTACCAAATTTGATACCTTATGAAGTGGACCATATGTCATCATCAAGTGCAATAAAAGTAACTCTTTTCAGTTATCAAGGATGAATGGATAATAAATTTCTATCCCTATGAATGGGATACATTTTAAACCCTAATTTTGAGAGATGAAGGTCAATTTTGTAGATATTAGATTAGGTGCATGTTTCCTTTCTTTTTGTGTTGTGTCCCAATAAGTGATTTTGAAGCACATGTGTGTTTCTTGATTTATGTTTTGTTCCTATTTTTGTTTTGTTTTGTGTGTTGTTATAGGGTATTTTATATGTTAAAACTATATATTTATGAATCCATAGTCCAATAGACATGATTAGCTAGCTGGTCATGGCATAACAATCATTCTACCCTTAGGAAATCACTAAAGATGTTGACCATTTTTACCTCAAGCCAAAATGGGTCAACTTCCCTATAGATAGAATCTTGTATAGGGGTTTTTTATAATTCCATAGGGTATGCTGTATTCCATTTGATGTCATGACATATGTCATTATATTTTTGATCATAGTCCAACTTAGTCATTGTGTCATTTTGTGTCGTAGGGGTCATTTTAGAGTCATATATGTAAGTGGTAGCTTTTCATGGTGCCAAAATAGTTAGGATCATAGAAAGGGCCTACACAGGCCTCAAGGAGTCCATCCGAAGCTACAAAAGTTAAGAAACAAGCTTTGTGAATCTAGACCATCATAAGGACATCATGAAGAACCAAACTAGACCAATTCACTTGAGTATTTTATAAATATGCTTAGAAAGCCTTGCATGACCATCAAATAATTCATGATCAATGTTTGTATCAAGATCATTCTCTACAAGTTTCATATCTTGATGAGCCTTCCTCTTGAGATCTAAGACTTCAAATTTCATCTTACCAAGTCTAAAGGGCTAGGCTATCCTACACATCACATAAAAACACACTAGTTAGCTTGTTGTGCATTTTATAAATTCACCTCAGAAAGCCTCATGAGCCAAGATATTTTATTGCCATAGTTTTATTCATGATAAGATGTTTCTCTAAAAATTTCATGTTTGTGAAAGATTTCTATCTCAAGTTCTAAGTGATCAATGTTGGACCTACAATATAAGACATTCATGCTAACATCAAATTTGAGCTCTATAAAGTAAACATTTGGGTTCAAAATGTCCTTAAAAGGTTTAAAGTTGATCAAGATCTAATGGTCCATGTGAGCTTACATACTGACACTTGAGATTTAATTTCTCATGTTGAGGTCAAACAAGTCAAAAGGTCCCTAGGTTAAAGCCCTTTAAAAAGATATATGTTGGACAAGATTTGATGGTGCAAATCAACTAATAAGATACCCAACAACACAAGCTTGACTAACAAGGAGGTGGGTCTAAGCAAAATATGATGGTCCATACTGCATTATACATCTAAATCTAATGATGTGAGATGAATCAAAAGGTTAAGGAGATTAAGAGGCTACCACTTGGCACAAACCCAAAAGCTAATATACTGATAACATGTCTTGAGATCAACACATGATTGACAAGTGGCATGAGCATGTTCTTCATGGAAAGAAATAAATGGACCTCTTTTATTCATACAAAGGAGATCAATGACATGTAGAAGGTTAAAAGGTCAAGATATGATAGTGAAGATATATGAGGCTAATGGGAATAGATATAGGTTGAAGCATTTTGATTGGCTTGAGTAATTTTTGATGGCCAAAGTTGAACCAAAGGGAATTTTTTTTTATTGAGGTAAACAAGGTCTTACAAGGGTCATCATTCTACCATTATATCTCAATCAAAATCCAAGGAGTAGACATAACCATGCAATCAGGTATAAAGAACATAAAGGGATGCCATTAAAGCTGCATATGGACCTCTGGTTCAACCTTTTATAGTTTGTAGGGTTCATTTTGTGGCTGTGTTCACCATTTCAAAGGTATCCATGTACATGGTTAATATTTGGTTGTTATAATGACATAATGGGCCTATTTGGATCACTAAAGGGGTTATATGGTCTATATCTCTACATCAACATAATGACTATAGGGAAACCAATAGTCTGAGATTGGTTTTCTATCTATAGAGACCTATGAACATGAGGATGAGTTTAAGCATGATCTAGTTAGAACAAGAGCTAGAATTTCAAAGAATTCCATGAAGGCATACATGTAGACCCAAATAGTTTCATTCTTAGGACCAATTACATGAAAAGGACCCTTATTTCCACTTTTTCATGCCATGATGAACTAGTGAGGAACAATTAGCACTAGGACAAATATCTAATAGATTGATCTGATTGTTCTAACTACATTGATGCTAAGACCTAGCTTAGAACAACTTGATCCCACCATTACAACCATCATGAAACATTAAGTAATGAATAATGTAAATGTCCAAGCACTTGAAGTGACATAGATCAATCAAAAGGTTTGAATGATCATAATTTGTAAAACCAATTG